>VXAD01015545.1:185441-280122 GCA_013399195.1 Dicrurus megarhynchus | reverse complement strand
AAAAAGAAAAAGAAAAAGAAAAAGAAAAAGAAAGAAAAAGAAAAAGAAAAAGAAAAAGAAAAAGAAAAAGAAAAAGAAAAAGAAAAAGAAAAAGAAAAACCCCAAACCTGAGTTTTGCCTCTGCCTCAGCTGGAAACTTTCAGAACAGATAAAGTTACATTACTGTTAGTTACCTCTGGGTCCATTTTTCTCAATAGCAAAGCAGCATTTCTCAAAAGTGCTTCACACTTAGAATTGCTTTGCAAATACTACCACTATATTCCAGTAGCACAGTCAGGCATTGTTGTCTTGAATATCACCTGTGATAAAGCAACCCATGATGCAGGTTGTTCTTCTGAGAGATGAAAATTATTGCAATTTCTGAAATAACAGCAGATCTTGTAGAATAGTTTTTCGTGAAAGCATTCATTTGCTTTGCACTCTCATTTGCCTTGCAGAGAGAGAAAATCACAACTGCATAAAATAATCCCATAGCTAGCTCATAAAATGTTCAGGCTAGATGAAAGGTTGGGAATGGTGGTGATTAAATTACTATGGACAGCAGCTCAGGCACCTTACATGTAGAGATGAATGCAAATAGGTGGAAATTATGTGGAATCAGAGCACTCAATTGCTTCCCAAATCTCATACTGCAGTAACTTGATTGACATCAAACCTAATCTAGATTGCTTCTCTAATCTAGATTGTCTCTTCAGGCATTCAGTTACCTGGAAAATTTATCCAGAGAAGCACCTGAGGAAAACATTATCCAGCCTTTTCTGTTGCTGCTGTTTAGCTGGCTAGCTATATAGTTATTGATAATAATAATTACATATAGTTATAATATTTAAAATAGCTGTACTAGTAGTTATGATAACTAGTTAGCTAGCTAGTTACTTATTAGTCATCAGTGGATCCTGGGAAGTACTACCTGCTTTCTTATATTGCTATATAACAAAAAGGCATTTACAAGAAATACCAGTCTTAGCCTTGCAAATACTCAGGAAATTACCAGCTGAAGCAGTCAAGAAGAATACAAACTGTGGAGTCAATGATATGGATGACTTGGGCTTGACTCCATGCTGAGACTACTGTTTTTTGCTCTTTAGTTTCATGAGGTAAATTGCAGTGACTGTGTTAGGACATTGTATGTGTCTATGTGACAGCTGGTATAACTGCTCTGTCAGTCCTTTCATTCATTTTACATTTTGGGTGCTGTGTAGGTACTGCAGGTACAGCAGGTAATGAGGGCAGATTGTGCCTCCTGGGAGCAGAGCAAAGGGTGCTGCAGAGCAAGATGTTTGGGTGTGTGGAATGAAAATTTTTGAACAGAGGGAGAACATTTAGCATTGTTGCTGTGGCAGACTTCAAGAAACAAGACACTTACTAAACAAACAAACAAAAACAAACAAACAAAAAAAAAAAAAAAAAAAAAAAAAAAAAAAAAAAAAAAAAAAAAAAACAAAAACAAAAAAAGAAAAACCCAAAACCAAAAAAAAGGCAAAGAAAAGATTTTTTGAGGATTGTTGACTTGTAGGAAGCCACCAAATAATGCTGAGTGTAGAGGAGGCCTTGAGGTACATTCTGCCCAAGGGAAGACCTGTTCGAAATCATTTTCATTTTGATCCAGAAGACCCAAATTGCCTTTTTCAAATGTTACCATAGTCTAGGGGCTCTAATGAATCCTAACATTAAAAATTGAAAGCCTTTTTTGGGTTTGAAGCATATTCTGCTTAAGACATGTACTGGCAAATCCACCTGAAAGCTGCACCCCATTCCAGGTCCTGAGAAAGCAGTTTTGCTTATAATGTGTCTGCTTAGTGCCCTAGGGTAGTTGTCAAAATCCTTTTGGATAGGACAGTATTAGGATGGAAATGAGGAGGGAACAAGTCCGTTTTGGTATAAAATTTTTGTTTGTTTATAATCCTTTTTCATCAGAATCCTCCCATTGCCTATAGTGAGTAATTAGCTGCAGTCATGCTGTCTCTTTCTCAATGCCTTGTGCATTATTCTCTGCAAAAGTTGCATAGTTTCAGCAAAAGCAATGGGGGAAAATCTCATACTCATCGTTTTTTTGGAATCATGGTTTTCTTCTAAATAGAAGACGGGTTAAAATCCAATCACGGGAGGGAAAGAAACATTGTTTTTTTCACTACTAGAAGGATATCTTAACATTTAAAATCTACTTTCACCTCTCAACTCTCTTCCTTTCCTCTCTCTTCTCTGTGCCTTCTCTAGATGGATTACAGAAGAAAAAAAAGGGCAAGCACTTCAAGTGGATTTGATCTGGTTAGTTTTTACTATGAAAATCTATGTTCACAGAGAAATTATGAACAAGAATGCTTGTTTCTGAATCCCAGGCAACTGTGAATGTCAGCAAGGCAAAATGACTCAGCCCTGCAAATGTCTTTTGCCTATCTACAAAACCCAAAATATGTTAGATTGTAAACTGCAGCTTTTATTGTGTAAAGGCATCTGTAGTATTCAGTAGTCACTAAAACCAGACATTTCAAGATAGTAAGTTTCAATTTTTTTCTTGTGGTTTTTTTTCTGGGCAGCTGTGTTATCAGGTTTAGTTGTGGCATGTTACATAGGACTAGGTGAAATTGAAATGAGCCTTCTGAGGTAAATTAGTGGGTTTGCACCACATTGCTACCTGAAATCCTAAGAACTTTTGGCAAACTTCAGACATGTTTAGGAACAAAACTGAAATGAATTATTTCCTTTTTCGTTTTGCCATATTTCACTTTGACAGGGCAATGTTTCTTGCTGTTCAGTTTTACTGGAAGTGATTGCTCTTCTTGAATATTTGGAATAGTCTAGTTGAAATTGCTTTGCATGGAATATACAGAATAAAGATCATACTTTCAGTTGGCTGATGATACCTACCTATAAAATCAAAGTAAAAATCATGATAAATACAATATTTTCTTTCCATATATTATCTTGTGTCTTAGGAATTTTAGTTTAGTATGTATAACAGTGTTTCTTTAGAACTGTTCACCCATGAGAACTCTTGTTCTGAATATGAACTTCATATTCTCTGAAAATTGTTTTGCTTGGTTTACACCTTTATTTTTATATGTAAAATCAGATTAAATTCTGTCCTAGAGACTTATGATGCAAATCAAAGTACAGTTTGGCCCAAGCAGGCTTTTTCTCCATCTTCCGTTATATTTTAGTTTCCCAACAGTTACCATTTCCCCCACTCCACAAAATGCAGCTTTGTTGTGTGCTTTTGAATGTGCAAGCTTTCCACTTTGCTGTGGAGGGCATTCTATTTGCTCCTTGATAGTGATATTGCAGGCTACAATTCTAATAGCATGCATATGATTTAATAGTAATAGTTCTAGTGTGGTTACCTCATTGTTTGTCTTTTATTCTTTGCTGTCGTGGCTCAGTGGAACTGAATGCTGAGATTTGGGGAAGGTGGTGCTTAGAGGAGCATCACTTCCTTCAGCTGATGTCACAGCCAAATGAGGGTATATAATCTTTACAAACTCAGTCTGCTCCCAGAAGGTTCTCCAAGCAGATGGGATAAATGGGTTCTGCTGGGGCTGGTTCTGCAGCTCATATCTCTGGTGAGTGCTCTTAAAGTCTAAAGGGTCTCTCTGAGATTTCTCTCCACAGGCTGTGTTGGCAAGTTCAACGGAGAATTTTGCTGTGAAATACTTTGTATTAGAAATCACCATGAAAATACTGTGCAACATCTTCATGGGTGTGGCATTCAACTCTGTGGGGCCTGGAAACCTCTCAGACTGTACTCACATCCTGGACAAGAAGCTTATCTTGCAGTTTCCTTCAGAATGAGTTGTAGGATGTATTTTTTGCCTTTATGAGATATGGGGGATTGTTGGAAAAACAGTGAATGGCTGTAATGGCTGTTCACATGTAAATGATTTAACGTTTTTCTCATTGCAGGATCACCAGTAGGGGTGGGAATAGCACACAGGTTTTCCTTCTCTTGGAACCAGATGGTTCAGGTAGAAAACAGTATTACCAGTGGTTTGGGGTGTTAATGATGATGAATTTAAGAGCAAGTCTGGTCACAGGAAGAAATTAATTCTAGAACAGAAATGAACTTAAAATAGTCCACATTTCTGAGTTTTTATGGAAAATTCTGTCAGAGGAAAAACTTCTAGAATTTCAATTAGGGAGAAGATAGTTTAAAATGAAGTATTCATTTTCAGCTGAGAGCTAGTTAAAAGTGACATGTTAACTTCCCCCAGTGTGTCTCTAATGAAGACAGAAATGTCTGGTTTGTAGCCCAGAACATCTTTCAGAGTCATGGTCTATATGTCACCAGCTGTATAAAATGCAGGCATTTGGGATAAGTACAAACCAATTTCAGCCCTGAGGTTATGGTCAAAATTGGATAATAGTGCTTAAATAAATAAATAAATAAAATTATCTGTTTAGAAAATTCCTGTTATGAATATGTGAATGATTAATGTCAAACATGAAGAAAAACTTTATTTTTTTTTGCAATCTCTGTACTGATGGTCACAAATGATAATATTTAGAGATGACTACAGACATATTAGTATGCTCATGTATTCTTTCTGATAGTACAAATCTTGTGTGAACTACAAATCCTTATCTTCAGACGTGTTGGTTGCACTTCAGTTTGTTGAAATTTATATTTTACAGGAATCTCATCAGTAAAAAGCATGGTGTCTAGACAGAAATATGGTTACCAGAAAGTTTGAGGTGACTAATTGCTTTTTTTGGCACTCAATCCAGGTAGATGGCTTAAGCAAGCATAATAATTTTACTAATTGCTTTGAAGAGTCTTACGTAATCTTCGTATTACCTTTAAAATTGTATCAATGTAATGGGTAGCTGTGCATTCAACAGGTTTTATTGAAATTCAGCAGGGGGGTGAAGAAAATATACCTCTTAATAGTACTCTGAAATGTTACTATTAATCTCCGTAGGCTAGATGAAGCTATAGAAAGCAAGTTTAAAACATTGAAATTTTAAGTAGTGTGAGCATTTCTTAACTAAACCGTGGGTTAGGTATAAGAGCACGCTTTTCAATCCTTTGGAGCTATTTGCATTTAGATATCCTATAAATAAATTATTAAATACATTATTTAGAAAGTTCTGGCCCGTTATGTGATTTCTGTGGTGGGTATGAAATGGGATAGCTTTATGAGTTTGAAATACACCCTAAAGTAGTTAATGGTGTAGAGACATTAAAATCTCATCTTAGTTTTCATGTTTAACCTAGTATTCCTTGCTAAAACCTTCTTAAAATTAATGAATAACTCTCCTGTGCATTAGGATTTGAGGAACACTGTTTTATGTATTTTCTGTAATAATTAATGCTGTGACATCTGACACCAGGGCCAAATTGCATTGTTACTGCTAATTAACCTTGCGTTTTAGAAAAGAAACAGGGAAAAAAACCAACGAGACTTGGAAATACTATTTCAATGTATTTTTATAGGTGTGTTTTTTTAAAGTGTGAAATGCATCTATAAATTCCATATTCTATAGGAATGTTACTTGGACATAGCAATATCTCTTTTTCTTTTCATTATTTAAATTGAAGCAGGGCATGTAATTTATCAGAGGAAAACAAACTATTTTTAACTATTTTAACTAATTTTCTTCCACAAATCTGTTTTTGCTTTGAGATAGAACTGAGCCATGAAAAACACTGTAAATTCATCGTATTGTAATGCTTGTGCTGTAGAAAACCATAGTGTTTTCAGCATAGTGTTTTCTAATAGATCTTACATGCTTAAATAAAACATTTTTCTCAGTGAAAATCAGCTGCTGAGCCCACATAGGATCAGCATTGGCTGAGGAATTCCTCAGGAGCTGCAGGAAGAAGCTAGATGTTAGTCTCAATGACTTTTCCAAAGATCCATGAGAATTCATAACAAAGAGGAAACTATGACAGAAAATACAGGTGAATTTTGGGCTGTGTAACTGGTGAATGTTTTAATTTTGTAAGTCATTAGTGATGTAAACTTGTAGGAAGAAGGTATGTGATAGGCAGGGAGCATGCTCTCCTCATTGGAGCTTTGTCAGAACAATCAGTGGGCACTGAAGAGTGCAAGAGCAAAGGGCTGGGCAGCCATGCAGAAAGCACAATTTGTATGGTTGAGAAATTGAAGAGAGGACCACTAGACTTGGATGTCTAGCAAAATAAAAAGAAAAATTTCCATTTGTTGGGAGAAATTTAGTATACTTTTAGCATTACTTAAATTTACGTAAGTTTGCATAACTGGAACAATCCATTTGGAGGTTATCAACACCTTCATGTGTGATAAGTTCATATGTATTACATGTCAGTGAAGAGAAGAATACTTAAGTTTAGACTAAGAATTAGAATGTTAGGCTCATAAATGCCTATGGAAGTATTAAAGTCCGGAGAGGTTAGACAGATAGGCCCATTTGTATATGAATGTTTTATAACAGTGTCACCCTTTAGGGAAAGGTCAGAAATATTGGAATGTCTTCTAGTCACTCAAAGCAGTCAATAGCAGTAAGAGTCAGCGTGCTGAGAAGGTTTCAAGACTATGAGTGTACATTTCCACAGAGAGGACATTTGCATTTTTTCAGTAAGCGAATTCCACCTGCATTAGACAATGCCTTGATAGTAGTATTACAGTAAATACCAGAAGAAATAAAATGACTGCTAATAAAACCACTACTCATTGTCAAGTCTGTGAATTTTTTGGATGGTGATTTGCCAAAGTAAAAGCATGTACCATACTGAATTGATGCACCTTGGCTGTGAACTTGCCTGCCCTCACAGGAGTGGAGACTTGCCAGGCAGGTGGCATACAAGAGGCTGTTGGGGCAGGAACACCATGCCCAGCCATTTGTTGTGTCTGCACCCCGTGGTGATGGTGGTGTGGACACAGTCTGGGGAGTCTGCAAAGAGGCAGTACAAGTCACCCCTATCTCTGCCGTGGGGCTATGTCTGCAGCTCTTGTAGATTAGTTTCTTGCTGTTGCAGATCTCTCACCTGTGGTCCAGGCTGTACTGTCAGCCCAGGTGTGGGGCTTATGTAGGTGGGGAGGTGTCCACCTGTGCTGAGGCATCACCACAGTGAAGAGAGTGGAACAGCCCAAACAGAGGTGCAGTGTCCTTTCATGTAGTTGCTGTATTACGGGATGGTTTGAAAGGTGGAAATCAATCTGCACTATATCACATGGAGCATAAATGATTCAGCCTGATACGGTTAATACAAATTTTACTTCCATATCTTCCATCAAAACCCATCAATTTATCACTGATAAGGTATGACAGAAGGAATGAAATAAAAAAATCTATTGTAAAAGCATTAAATCAAGTAATGATTACCTCAGATGATTTTTAAATTAGCTTTTAAGTACCCATGCATTTTTGTAAGTACTGAAAGGTACGCAATATTTTTATGAATAGGTGTAATTTCTGAATATAAGCCAGATTTTAAATTCACTAAGAATATGTCACCTTAGGGCACTTTTAAACATAGTTTTTGTAATTGCCGGAAAATTATATAAGAAATTTAAATTTTTTTTTAACCATCATTAGCATGCAGATTGTTATAGGAATCAAAAATAGGAATTACATTTTACTGAATACAGGAAACATAAATAACCTCCTTGGATTTTCCGTCTAATTCCGTCTCAGTTAACAGGCCCTTATTTCAAAATCCTGTTAGACAAAGTGGGGTTTATCTGTTCAATCTTGTGGTTTTCTGAGAAAACTTTCTGGTACTGTCTTGATCAAGATCAAGAGCATATTGATCCTTCTGCAAAAGTCTTTATGTTACTTTTTTCTGATTGCCTATTTTTTAAAGGGAAAAATAATTATCTAAGATACTGTCATTCAACTTAGTTTTTGTACTGCTACTGTTGGACTGCTGCAATAAAAATAAAATTATTACTAATTTCTTCTATACATATATTTATAAAAGAATTACTATCTGAACAGCAGAAGACTTGTATTTCAATTAAAACTTCTAAAGCACAATGTTCATTTTAGCTACTTCTAATGCATCCTTATCAGTTAGCAGAGTGCTCAGCTAACTCTTAAACAGTTTGCAGTTCTTGAACTTTCTTATTTATGGGAGCTATTTTTGGGGTAAAAGAAGGAGAATAATACATGGAAAGAATTATTCACCTCTAATCTCTGCTGTAGAAAATCCTTGCATACCATGTAATTCCCTTTTTTATGTAGTGTATAATTTGACTTCAGCCCACAGGGAAGATAGAAGGCTCAGTTTTTTGGTTGCTATCTGTAGCTCTACGGCGATATTTCTCTTGAAATTAGAAACATGAGAAATATAGTTAACACAGTACTGGTCTTAATGTCCAAAGAAAAAGACTTCAAAAAGTCAGAAAGAAAAAGAAAAAGTGGTAGTTAAAGTTTTGCAATATTTTCACCATCTGAGGTGGCGTTGTTCAAGTAATGTAAGCCAGCAGGGCCAAAAGGTTTGTTTGTATCCATCCTTTTAGTTATAACTCTAACGAAAGCCAGTGAATTTTGACTCACAGTGAAAGTAAACATGGACTGTGTATTTATATGGCCAAAATGAAAAACTGAAATCTGTCATTCCTTTCAGCATTTAGATATTCTATCTGACACAAATCCAATTGTTTTTCATTCGCTCATAAATAAAGCATGGGACAGATGTGCTAGGTTTACAAATTGCTGGAGAAGAAGGTGGTGTTTATCGACTGCCTTTCTTTTGCCCTCTGTTGCTAGAGATAAGAGAAATCCAAATTGACTTGCTTCCTCTGCCTGAGGCATTTTGAACTCACAGCTTCCCTGTGTCTGAAGCATGCTCTGTGTTTCTGTATGTAGCAGTATAGCTTCAGCTGCTCATGGCTTCTCTGGGATTTTGGTAAAGAAAGGTGCTGCAAAAGAAGAAAGAGAACTGAGATGATGGTTGGATTTTGGAAAAGCAATGTAAGTATCATGCTGAAAGGACAGAGTATCCTTTTTTTCATCTGATGTATCCTATGCCTGAAGGATGGAGTGAATTTCTCTTTTGCAGCCTCTTCAATGTTTTCAACATGTTATTATGCCCTGCCAAGGGCACTCGTTCGGGGCATCACCGCTAAAGCCTCCCCATTACCCACAGTTTCCCATCAGATCTCCTTCAGACTCTGAGCTGCTGCTTCTGCAAATGCGATTGCCAGCCAGGTCATGCTTTGTGCCGGCTTTTCTGCTTTCTCAACAACCATAAACAACAAGCAAAAACCTCACCACGTTCTGTCTTCGTGTCCTTCCTGCTCAGGGCCCACACCAGAAGCTGACTTTTCACAAGCTACAGAGGAGGTGAAGCCTTCTGACTCGTTAACTTCTCTCCCCCCAGCCCTTTAAGTAAAGCCATATTCTCTTGTGATGAGTGGAGTTACCTGACACTCATTGCAGCAACAAAGGTAGCTGAATGTCTTTTCAACCATTCTCTCCTGGAGTAAGTTTAGACATTCCCTAAAATAGTCTAAAGTTTGGTTCTCAAAGTAAAATAATTTCACAGTTACACTGAGACTTTTAATAGAAGATTTCAGAAGGATGTAGCTAGCAATTTACTGTTCAGCACACATTCTGTGTTGGTGGGAGGAGTGGTAAGACTTCACTCAAAATGGAACCTGGTGGTGGTGTGGAAAAAGGCTTTTCAGAAGTGAGCTGTCGGCTTGTCATTTGTCCATTATATATTTTGCAGTTTTGATATGATACATGAAGATTTTGTTACATCATCACTGAGCTTTCAGCTGACTGCTGAATTACAGTTGTGATTAGTGCAGTGATATGTTCACATGCTAAGAGCTTCTTATGTTTCTTCCTGTTTTTCTGTTTCCTGATTTCCTTACTCGAAAACCACTACAGCACAGTTAAACAGTTTACAAAAGTAAATTTAATGTCTTTAGTTTCAGTGATGCTTACAAATTGATGCTCTTTTTTTTTTTATCTAGGGAATGTATTTAGGAAGTTCATGATTTCTTTGCAAGCAGTAACTGTATCATTCCAATTACTGATACAGATGATTCAGGTTGTTATCCAGGACATATTTGTGGCTAAAAAATACAAGGATTGGACATAAAAACAACCGTTCCAGTTTTCTTCCCTTAAAAGATATTGTACTGCTCTTTTAGACATTAAGCATTAAGAGATGCTTAGATAACTTTGAAGAGGGGAAGTCATAGTGAGGAATGATATATTTTTCAATATTAATTGTAGAAGAAAGTTTCATTAGACCAAAGCTACACCTTCTCTTCTTGGGCTTGCAGGAGAAACACCAAGCCATTTTATTTGTCATTACTATTTTAATCAGGTAAGAATTTCTAGTAAATACTTCCCCTCTCCGTTGTGCTGTCCAAAACACAGTTCTTTGTGCACGTGCGCACGCGCACACATGAACACACAAGGACAAACAAAAAATCCTAAAAACCAAAACCCACCACCAAAATAAAACAGAGTACATTATGGCTGGAACAGAGGGAATTGTCCAAATTATGGATTCAGCAGTCTTTCCTTCCTCTTTTACTCCTGTCACGTGATGTGTAACACATATAACAGTGTTATATCACACATACATAACAGAGTTCTGGAAGCTCATTCCTAGGATTGCTCAAAATAAATTAAAAGGCATAATTCTGAATGCCTAAAAAGAATATAAATACTGTTATTTCTGATGAACTGCTATTACTGCCTTTTTGATGTCTGTTGCATTTGTTGTGTTTAGAGTGGTGGGTAAGAAAGCTAATAAGTACATTTTAAGAGAGGATGCACAGGACCATCTCTTGTTTTATATACAGGTATTTGTAAGAGCTGTTGAAACAAAAGTTGACCCCTTAAAGGGAAAGTCTGCATTGAATGATTGTATATTTGCAAAAGTTATAAATTCCTGTATTTATTTTTGTAATCCTGAAAGCACATATGTTCTAGTAGAGTAATCAAAAATTAGTGCTCTTTCCAAGGTTAACGTTCCCGGAAAATATATAAAGCTTTCCAAAAGGAGACTTTCAAATGTCTTCAATGGAAATGTCATGCCAGGTTGATTTCTTTCATTGTTGCTGAAATTACAATGCATGTGAAGACACCAAATAATTTCCTGATCTTTTTTCACCTTCCAATCTAAAAATATATTCAGTCTCTGTTGTGTTTTCTATTCAGTTTCCTCCTGATACCATGATCTCCTTGGGAGCTCAAGAAAGTAACTTGTTAAGTCTTGGTAAATGAATGTGTAGAAGCTTTAGCTTTTTGCTTTCACAATGCAGAAAGGCTCAAGCAGTTGACGGAACCCTTTCTATTCTGCAGTGTGCTGGAAAGGGGCTGTGTTTGGTGGGTGGGAAGTCTTCCAATTGGCTGTTGAAGCATGAGGACTTGTAGTAAACTCTATCCGTTGGCCTCAGGACCTCAACTGCATTTATTGATTTCTGCCCAAGATTCAGCTGTGAGCTGCTCAATAATTTCTAGTGGCTAAAAATTCCTGACAACACAGACAGAACATCCCAGTGTCCAGCAATGTCACAGAAACCCCTTTAAAAGAAAAGAATTAAATTTGGGTATTTTGACTAACCAGAATAATAATGAATAGTAATAATAATGAATCATTGTGAGCCTTTAGTCACATTGGCATGTTTGGGGAGAACAGGAAAATGTAATTTCAGTAATCTCCATATATCTACTGTCAGTGAAATTAATACTTTTTCTTGTGTGGCAAAGTGTTTGTGCCAAATGATAAAGGAAAAAGTAAACCTTGTAAAGCACATGGTAATGAACAGCGAGTGGTTAGCTAGAATCACAGTTTATTTCATCCCTCAGCAGGAAAACTGCAGAAAAACTACATCAGAGAAATTATGGATTTTTTCTGATGTTTTCTAAGTCCTTTTGGCTCACAAAGTAGCCCTAATCCTACAAGGCTGCTGGATTGCTTGAGTGATTTGAAACAGATGAAAGATCAGTAAACGTCTAAAAAAAAAAGCAGAGATATTGATAGTTACATTGTCTCTTTTCACCCATATAGGTTTTTTTTTTTGAAAAATAAGGAGATGGAGGACTGCCTGCTCACTTATCATTTATCCTTCCTAGCTTCAGGCTGAATGAGAAAAGGTTACACCTGTCAACTGGAAGATGTACTCTGGGGAGAATGATTTTCAAACCATTCACAGGTCACTTTAAGACATGTAATTATACAAAAACCGCTAAAATCTAAAAATTGAAACATAAAAGTTATTAAATAATAGCAGATGCAAGTCCTTTAAAGCATTTAAGTATTCTGTGTGAACTTCCAGTTGTAATGATTCTAATATCCGTTTCACTGACTGATAAAAGGTTTTTTCCTTTGTCATGTAGATTATGCTCTATACCGAAGTAATTTATTTTTATTCATTGAGTGTAGGTTCACAGGGATTTGTATTATCGTTCTGTTTTCTGTTACATAGTCAGGTCCAGGAACTGGCTGTTTTAAAAGTAAGCCACAGGAAAACTGAATTTTTACAGAAAACATACTGACTTGTATGGGTTGTGGGGTGCTGGTGTCTTCTGTTGTGTGTCAGACCTTCCGTTTTTTTTTACTTCCTGCCAAGAACTGGAAGGCAATGATGGCAAGGTCCTCAGATTAATTAAAGAGGTAATAGGTGCAGAACTGATAGAGCACTCCCCAGCAGTAGATACTGGATGTGACATACTTTGGCAGTAATTGCAAGTGCAAACCTACTTCATCCTTGATGGTTTTGCTTCAATATTTACTTCCTCTGATATTGCCCATGTTAAACTAGATAGACAAACTTTGTAACCAACTCCCCAAGTGTGTTACCAGCTGTATTTCACTAATCATTTGAATTAAAATGCTGCATACATTATGGACTTAGCTGTCTTTTGCATCTCTTTCTTTTACTAATCTTTGTTCTACCTCTAGTTGACACAGTTATGCATTCAGACTAATTAAGGAAATTTGCTTTGACTCAGCATGAAAAGGAGGGCAAAAATAAGGGCAGAAAGATGAAAATAGTATCACGTATTAGCTACTCTTATATAAAATAAGTGCAGTTAGAATGAATTGGTGTGTTCTGTGGACCACAGGAGATTCCCTTGGAGCATCTCAGATACACAGCCCTAATTTGGGAAAGCAGCAGTAAGCTGCAGGTTTAGGTAGACATTCATCTGCATCCCTCCATACTCAGGGAAGGATACTGAATAAACAAGTTTTTGTTCACCACTAGCAATGTAGGGTTTATTTATTTCACAAGTGTAGCCAAACCTCAACAAGCATCAAAACTCTATTTTTTGTTTTGTAGTGTTTTGACTTGTAGGTTCACTATTTCAGAGTATTTACTTCTGAAAATAAGCAGAAATCTATAGAACTTGAAAAGGACCGAGTGAAATAAAATACTAACTTGTAACATGTTGATTAAAATTATTGCTTGGATCTCAAAAAAAACCTGCAACCAAACCAGAAATGCAGCCAAATTTTCTTTTATGGAATGAAATGCCTCATGTACAAGATTGGCTTTATGGTTTGATTACTGTCTACTGAGCACATGGTACAAATTATTTCAGTAACCTCCTCATAAAGTAATGCTCAAGTACCTTTTATATTTAATGAACTTATAGCTAAACAATTGATATCTCCTGTTGAAGAACCACCCCCAGACATTAAAGTGTTTGTCAGTTCACATTAATTTCCATATTATCATTAGGATATATCTTCTAGGGATGAAACTAAGCTGCAGTGTGACAGCTTCTCTAGAGAGGGACCCACCCAGTCTAATTCTCACATGGGTCACTGCTGTTGGTACAACTGTAGTGGCCACCTGAGCCGTGGCTGTGGATGTGGCCTTGCAAACTACAGTCTAACTGGTTGCAGTCTTCTGGATATTTCCCAAGATCTGTCCTGCATCTAGCCCAAAGGAGTAGAAGAAAGAGAGAATTAAATTATCTATATGTACATTCTGTGTATACAAATACATAAGACACATAAGTAATGCATAAATATACATATAAATATTTGTATTTACATATCTGCATATATATTCTATTACAACAATTGATAAGCACACATTTATGTGTATTTAGACTTGCTTTTTAAGCAAATCTACATCAGAAGCCTGCAAGTCTGTCTGCAAATGAATATTGGGACAAGCTACAGCTTCTTACTTTGAAATGAACTGCATTGATCAAATTTTATACTCCAGTACAAAGAGAAAGCTGATTTCATCTTCTTGATAATTTCTTTCTTTTTCTCTGCTTATTAGTTAAGTACAAGATGATTTTTTGAGAAAATAATTTTCGGGGAGCTTGTGAACATGTATCTGAGATACAAAATGAATCAAAACCACCCTTCTAGAAATATTTTCTTTTTGAGTACTTTCCTCATGAAAGATGTAACATAACATATCCAAAAAATCATGAGAAAATAAATAAGCTCCCCAGGACTGTATTCACACTTGGCATAACCAATTCTATCTTAAAATATACATTCCGTTATCACCAAAACAGTTTTTCAACACTTAAGGGACCAAAAAGGCAAATCAAAAGAATGTCAGGAAATATGAACTGATAAAAATGTTTCTAAAATTTGAAAGTGGTAAACAGAAAGGTATTGTCGCTGCCAAAAATATGTCTGAGGAATTCTAAAAATGCTAGTTTATATATGCTTTCAGTGTCTCCTGTACATACTACTCAAAATTTGTGTATGCTTCTTTTAAGAATTCTAAAAATGCTAGTTTATATATGCTTTCAGTGTCTCCTGTACATACTACTCAAAATTTGTGTATGCTTCTTTTAAGAGGTGTGGTGCTTCTGACCAGTGAACAAAACTGCCAGGTGTTCCCAGGATACATCATTAGGACTTTTTCCAGTGCCATTCTTTTGCCTCTTAGCATTTTTTTAGTTGGAGTTTTGACATTTTTTGTATTCACCATGGCAACTCCTGATGTAACCTATTGACTCCTATGATGTCAAGATACCTGGTACCTGTCACCTGGTTACTTTGCTTTCTTAGATATTAGCTGTATTGGAAACTAGTGGAATCGAACAAAAAACCCCAAAAAATAAAAGGCTTAATTGCATGTTGTAAGTCATACAAATTACTTCTCTCAAATCTAAACTCTTTGGGACTTGATTGGGACAAGCACCACATTATTTTAGCCAGTAGTTCATAAGTAATAAAGAGGAGATTTTATGAGTTTTATATATTGATAAGCACGTTGTCTCTGACATTGATTGCGTGCATCTCCCTATAAAAAATTGCAGTAGCTCTCAGAGCCTGTTCTGGTAATCTTAATTTTGTTGTGCCAGCAGACAAAGATAGTAAGCATCTACAAGTACACTACTTAAACAGTTTGAGTTCAGTTGGATAACTGTGTTTAGTAAATATTTTCATCATATACTGTCTGACATAATTTACGGGTTCCTATTCAGGATTATCTTTATAGAACTATGTATGGGAAAGCTCTGGAGATAGCAAAACTAGCACGACAAAGAACTTTATAATCTCATTGAGGAAGTGTTGCTAGGAGAGGCTAGTGAGATCTCAAGAATACCATTATAGAAGTTAATACATGCTGTCAATGCATAAATGGATTGTATTGTGTAAAGAAGAAAAGGAAAATGTGTACATTTCATTTGTAATGTGTAAACATTTTCATTTTTCATGCCATTTGCCATCTCTTCCAAGGCCTTGAAAGATAAACTTCCAATAAGCAACTAGGATTTCTTGGTTGCTCATTGGCAAATTAATTATTTATGGATTGAAACATTAGGATGGGCAATCACACGTAAATAAGTTTTCTGAAGCTTCTGAGTAAAAAAATAGGAATCATTACAAAGAAGTGTGGTGGTGGATTTGTTAACATCCTGTGTCGTTTAGATTTAGGTGTTCTAGTTTTTACAGAAAAAGATGTCTCAACAGGTATCATGGTGGGGATTTCTTGGACAATAGAAACCAACAAAAATCCTCAAAGCTTTAGAGAAGCATTCCCTTTGCCTTTAGTAATTCTTCTGTTGAGGGAATTAGTATAGTAATTATTCTTATCCAAAAGAGTAAAAAGTTTAAGATAAATAAAATAGTCTATGTCTGGATCTACATATTTCCATATCTTTCAGGAATAAGTAAGTAATTTATACAACAGACAGCTTAACAGATGCCATTACTACTTAGACAATATCTAGAAGATATCTGCACTGTGTTTGGGAAGACATATTACTGTGTGATTTTTTTTTAATTTTTTTTTTCTGTAAGAACTTTTGTTGTACTCCTAAATATGTGAGTACAACTAACAGCTTGGGAAGTGCTCTGACTTGCAGTGTACTTAAGACAGGTTATGTCCAAATTATACTGTGTGGGCTAAAATAGCCCAAATAATGAAGCTTTTATTTAGGCTAGTCTTTCAGGTGCTTTTACCAGACTCTTAAAATGATGTGTAAATTACATGGCTTAGTATAAATCCCGTAAATCTCCCTTTCTCAGTTGGACATGAAGTGCATTTCCTAGTTGTTTTCTCCTTTTTTCTTGATAAAAGGCACTAGGCCCAGTATAAAAACCCTCAATAAAAGTATTCCTTTCTGTGATCATTGGCATCATCACTGCACATACCACTTCAAAGCTGATGAGGTCTTCTCTATAATTTTCTTGGTGTCTTCCAGTCATGCCACTGCATTTATTCACCTCTAAATAAAGGCCAGTAAATGCAGTGGTTTCTCTGTATCTGAGAATGGGGTAGCCATTTCATAGGTCTGAGGCTGAAAGGATGCTTCCCTCAGTAGCCTTTTCCCTGAACAGTTTCCACCCACAGGGTTCTGCATAGCAATTCGTCCAGAGACAGTGTGGTCATGGCCATGATGAGAAGGAGGATGTCATTGTAGATGGGATAGACCCACTCTCAGTTTCTAAGAAGACTGTGACAAACAGAATGAAGCAGAAGGACATAGATGGTTTTCAGGTAGTACATGCAGAGAAGTAAAATTATTTTTAATTACAGAAGAGTAGTTATCTGGTTGTGAATGGGGAGACCAGTGACATTGATTTCTTTGATTCTCTGGCTTTTGGGATTTAATACTGATGCTGTAGAAGGAAGAGAATGTCATGGTGATGCTGCCAAAGTACTGAAAAGGAGAAGGAATGTGATTGAACAAAATGGTCTCCTGCAAATTGTCTGAGCCCTAGCTCCCCAATAATGACTAGTAAGGTCAGGGTTTTTTTACTATGAGGTTATTGACAAGGTATGGTGTAACTAAGTGATTTTGTAATGATTAATTAAATATAGAGATATGAATGTACAGCCTTGCTATCAAAAATACTACAGACTATTAAAAACTAGACAGTTTAAAAACTAGTTTAAAAACTGGACAGTTCAGGATAGGAATCTGTAATTAGCAGGCACTTTTTTTTTCAGCAACTGGCCTTTTTTTCCCTTTTTTCTCACTTCTTCATGTGTACACTAATGGTTTACAATTATGGAATTTTGGGGGAGGTAACAAGAGTAACAGCTGTTTTTTTAATGCAGGCATTGCTACCTAATGAATTTTCCACTGAGCAAGTTCAACCATAATTTTTACTCTGAACAAATTCTTTATTAACGTGGAAGGGTGCAAAATATTTTCATAGTTTTTACTCTTTAGCACAGGTATTGTAAAGAAAAAAAGGCAGTCTTTTCTTCCTTGATAGAATGTTGATGAAATGAGGGTGGATGTCACATGGTTGTATGACTTGGAATGAATCAAATTGTGTGGGTTGACAACTCAATGAGAGAGATGCTGGAGAAATTCAGGTATACTCAATAAATCACTTCCTGATTTGTTAAGCAATCATCCTGGGTTTGGTTGGGATGGAGTTAATTTTCTTCTTAGTATTGTTTTGGATTTAGTGTGAGAATAATGTTGATTAACACAGTGGTGTTTCAGTTGTTGCTGGGTGGTGCTAACCCTAAGCCGAGGACTTTACAGCTTCCTCTGCTTTGCCAGTGAGGAAGTGCCTAAGAAGCCATGAGGGAGCAAAACCAGGAGAGATGACCCAGTCTGGCTAAAGGGATATTCTATACCATAAACTCATGTCCAATAAACTGGGGGGAAGTTGGGTGGGAGCTGCTGATATGGCTTGTGGGCAGGCTGGCCGTCAGTCAGCAGGTGGTGAGCAATTGAATTGTGTATCACTTGTCTTATGTGGGGTTTATTTCTCTCTTTTTTTTTGTAGTCTCACTTTTGCTACAGTTGATTTTGTTATCATTATTATTACTATTATAATATTTTAATTTTGTTTGGGTTTTTCCTTTTTTTCCCCAGTTCTCCCAAGCCCACTGTGCATGGGGCGGTGATGGAGCAACTGCATGTTACGTAGTTGCTGACTGGGATTAAACACAACAGCATGATATTGTCTATGTTTATGAATTGCAACCTAGAGGAAAAGAAAAAATCATATTTCTCTTCATGTCTACAGTGTTCAGCATTGAATTTTACTGTATTCAGAATCTAAGTTTGAGGAACAACTGTTTTCTGACAACAAATACTATTTGTGTTATCTCTTTCGTGCGTATTATTATAATTATTACTTTTAAATGTTATATTAGTTGTATCATGTTCATCCTGTTCTTGAGAATTAAGCTGCATTCAAGGGTAATACTGTCTTTTTTTTTGTGGTTTTTATGAGGTAATAACATACAGGAATCATTAGCCCAAATGTAATTGAAGCTTGAAACCGTGACAACTGAGAAAGTGTTGTGTGTTTTTAGTGATATGAAGATTGTCTTCAGTTTAAAAATAAGCTGCTAACAGATGTTTAGAACACTCTTCTTTTTCATTAATAATGTGAGCCAAACCCTGAATAATTGACTAGGAAAAAAACTGCCTGCTAAGCCAGTGGTATCACAGATTTGTTATACCATGTTTGCTAGACAATTGGGATACTACACTGGGTCATTGTAACAATTCTGAACATTAAATAAGTTTTTCCCTAAATATTTTGTCTTTTCTCATTGAGTACTGGGGGAAAGAAACTAACAGGGTTTACGTTACACCAAATTCAGATTCCTTTTTTTTTTTGTCTGACAGTGAAATTCCGTCCCACCCCTTGGCAATCTTTATCAGCTTAAATCGTTCAAGTCAATAAGAAATAAGAGGAAATGTGAATGAGGGGCTAGATTCACAAAACTAATGGCAAAGAAGTGATCTTCCTCTTCCTTGAAGTAGGTACCTCTGGGTGTAAACCAGCAAAACTGGATGAGGAAGTTGTCATTCTTTTCCTCAGGAGGTGTGAATTTAATCCTTTAACCCAAATTAGTGTCCTAGCTACTAACAGGTAAGTATTCTAAGATCTCTTTTTTTGATGCTGCTGCTTTATCTTGCCTTATAAATAAAGTTAGGAAAACTCAGTAAGTCGTGAACCTCAGCATTAGATTGCAGCATTATTAGTGTTTTATACAAATTAAAACAGTTTCACAAAAAGGCATGTGAAAGACTCAGATCAGAATTTTATATAGTATTTTGGTGACTAGAAAACTTGTCAGGTGGGAAACTTCTGCTGACTTCAGTTTCTGTTTAATTTATGAACAAGTATTAGAGTCCAAATTTCACAGGGGGTGTAAATAATGTGATTTCAAAGACACCATTGAAGCTAAACCCATTTACCCCAGCACAGAACCAAGGCTTGTATACAAAATAAAGTGAACTGTAAAAGATCAAGTTTCAAAATACCATTATTTTTTGAATTCCTGCTTACATGAAAAATGGAATGATAATTCAAAATTATGTTTTGTTTGTTAACTTGTCTATTTAAAGTAACATTTTTATAACTTTGCCCTTCTTTTCTTTTTAACAGCACCTTCAGGCTTGAAGGAATATCTATATTTGGAGGCACATCAATTAATTTGCATATCAGATCCATCATTGTGACTTCTTGCTGGCCAGATCTGAGAAGTAACCAGGAACCTGACCCTTAGTGGAGAATGGAAAAACCCTTCAAGTCAGAGCACAACTGATCACTAGTGTAATCTGCATTGAATCATCTTTCTCAGATCTGACAGCTACAAGCTGGGTCCTGGCAAAAGCCACAGCCTTAAATTCCATTCAGTGGGAAAGAAGGATAAGAGAACTAAATGTCTTGCCCCGTTGCAGAAACTGCTGTCTCCAAGCCTGACACCTGAGTTCTGTGCTGAGCATCCAGAGTACCAAACAACGAGTTTTTTATGGGTACAGCCAGCATCAACAAATATTTCAATATGTAGCCAAAAGGAGAAACGAAGCACTTACGTAATTTCAGAAAATGAATACATTTATTGTAACAGAGGAATGTTACTGTCTGTGGGGAAGAAGACCTCTGTCATCCCTTGTATATATTCAAAGCCATACAGGAACAGGGCATAAGTGAAGTTCAGTCACTTAAAAGGATGCTGTCTCCTGTCCTCCACCCAACTTGAGGAAGTTCTGCTCTTAGAGATTGCATCTCGATGCACTTCTAGTATTTGCACTGTCACTTCCATTCAGGGTAATGATGTGTGCCACCATTTGCACAGATGGCCCCAGGAGATTTTTGACCATAACAAGCTATACTTTGCCAGGGCTCCAAAAGGAATTAAAAAGTTAGAACTGAAGAAAGACAGTTATGCTCTCTTTCACTATGGGGATCTCTTCACAGAAAGGACTATGGTCCTTTCTTAGGATGAAATAAATACATGCATATACATACATATATACATATGTATATATATGAAAAAGCAGCAACAAGATAAGGTGTATTTAAAAAGGGGATATAATCTTTTTTAATAGCATCCTTTTTTTTTATCATATTAGCAGCTGAGAAATTTAGTCTATTGAATTATACATCAAAAAATGTTCCTATTGAACATTGACATTTAGTCCCAGTTACTGCTAAAGAAGTCATTTGTAATATGTACTTGACATAAATTTTTTCTAGCCATTTGTCTATACTTCATGGAGAAATCTAACAGACAAGCAACATTTTCAGTTTATTTTTCTAAATAAATGTGTTGTTTGTATTATTTGCAGTCACTCATTTTGGCTGGTTTTCATTATCTCCAAAAGTGATTTAAAGACAGAACCAAAACACAAGAATTGTTTGTTCTTTGTTAAGCTGTAATGATTTGCTGAATGAAAGCTTTAATATAAATACTGTAATTTGTAAAATGATGAAGTATATTTATATAGGCAAATATGTATGGAAAACAAAAGGAGGTATTTTAACTCTTAATTTCAAAACATAGTTTATTTTAATATCCACGGGAAGAAATTAAATATATAATGGGATAGGGTTTTTATTATCAGTGAGTTTTAGTAAGTGAAAATTTGGATGTTTAAGAATGAAATGAATGTAGTCAAATAATGGTGGTTTCCCAAATTATACAGAGACCTTTTGCCAGCTGTCTCATTTTACTCAAAAACTGGTTTAGTCATTTGGGGGGTTGGGTTTTTCTGGGGTGCGTGTGTGCTAAGGTTTTTGTTTGGTGTTTTGTTTGTTTTGGCATACTGACAAGACCATGAATTTGATACTATTTACTCATAATTTGAAAAGCTACAGAATAGTAGGTTGTTTCTTGGAACAATCTACAGTTTACAGTTAAGAATGGTCATTGTTATCTATCTAATGCAGTGTTTTGTTGTAGAGTTATTGAACATTTCAGTGCTAGAGCTGTTTTGAATAAAAATGTTTTTTTCCTTTTTTTCCTTAGTCCATTAGCCTATGTGTAATTTTAAGAGAAAAGTAGTGCATTTGGTTCCCAGTTCACTTATGTCATTCATCTTAAATCCAGTTATATGTATCTGATTTATAAAGTTGAATAGGCTTTTCTTTCAGTTCATTGCTTTATGGAACCGTTTAAGTGCTCACTAACAGAAAAAATACATTTCAACAACAAAAATTAATTAAAAAAAAAATCTGTGGGTTAACTTTGTGAAGGGCAGATAGCCTAAAAATATGTTGCTCTGCTCTAATGTGCTAACAAGTGTTATGTGTGTATGTTCGTGTGTGTGTGCACGCATGGCACCCTTACCTGCTCATGAATGAAATGCCAGCTCTGCTGAAGTAAGTGCCACAAGTCCTGTTACTGCAAAAGATGCTCCTGTTACTGTATTTTTTGGTGAAAGACCTGAGCTCTGTCTTTGCTTGTGACTCTGAAGCCATAAACAGCTTTTGAAGTTTGTCAGGAAATTGGAAAATTAAACAAGTTTATGTTAGACTCCCTCATTTGGTAAAATTAAGGATGATCTTATGATTTGACTCTTTTCATGAAACTTAGTGGTCAATTTCCTTTGGTGCAATGGATAAATGAAAACTTTGTATTTGTTAAAGAATGATGGTTGTGTTTTGTTCACACACAATTTAGCTTTTGGCTTATAGTGTTCTTACTGTGATGTCTTTTCTATGTCATTAGAATAACTTATTTAGACACACAACTGGCATTGGCTTGGTTTTCCTCCCTTTTTGGATAATCTGTATTTTAAAATTGGAGAGCTTGTTCTTTGAGACAAGTATTCAATTGTTTAAGGAAGGGACAACATCATGGAAACAATAAGAAAATTTCAGAATGATAATTTGAACACTTTCATTATTGCCTAATAAAAACACTTGGAAAAGCTCTTATTTTTGTGAACAAAATGCATTCATCTGTATTTGAAAATAGCCCAATAAAAATCTAGTGGAATAATTTGTTACTACTTGCAAATAGTTTTCTGCTATGCTGAGTTCTAAATCAGCTTGTGTGTAAAAATTTTATTGCACAAAACCCACTGAAACAATGCACAGTTTTCTTCAGAAAAAATATATGAGATATGAAAAATAATTACTTGGTCCCAGGAGTGGTTTTATATAATGTGTGCAATGCAAAAATGATGAACATATACCAACATGTAGGTCTAATTTAAGTGACAAATGTAGTTGGAAGATAACACTGCAAACCATAGTTCTCATCAATCACATGCTGTTATTTGCACCTTTGCTTAACTGGGACTTCATGCTGGAAAGTAAATTTCAGTGTGTGTTCACACTCATATGATGTCATGTATCATGTCTTATTTTACTACCAGTGTCACTGGAAGAAATCCAGGTTGCTTGATTTTTGTAGCTTTAAATTAAATCTTTAGATAGGTATTCAATATCAGATATAAATTGAGATGATATCTGTATATTGTGCAGAAACTCCCATGACATAGCATTTCAACACACAATTTCAGAAATTGTTGGCAAATAATTAGCAATGAAATGCTTTTTCATGGTTTAAAACCAGAGGGGACAATTAGATTATCTCATTAAACTGCAAAAAAATGGTGTTATTTCTATTATGTTCGTCCAAGCATGCTGACAGGACCAGCAGAATTTTTTCAACTTAGAGTGACTGATGGGTCCTTTTGAAGGTTTATGTGTCATGCATTTAAGATGTGCGTACAGAAATAGTTCTAGAGTAATACTGCATTGTTTCATTAGCTGGCATCTGAAAAGCCACCTGAAGTGGCCAATAGGCTTGAAATGATGAAGTGTGCAAAACAAAATGCTGACCGTTCTGGACGTGTCTACAAGACATGATTTCAGCGCTTGAATTTTTTAAAAGTCAAGGATTACCATCATTCATGAGAAAAATGGGGATACTTTAAAATAGCTCCTTTGTGGAGTGGAAGAAAAGGATTACAAAAACCTGGTGGTCACCAGGATGTTATAGAAGTGTCCCTCTCCTGACACGGTTGCTCCAAGTGTCACATGTCATGAGTATCCCCACGGGACAGATTTTTTTTCTCTGATCAGTGGTGTGCTGGGTACACAGCAAAGCAGTGATGCTGTTAATAAAACCTGACCACAAGATAGTGGTTGGCTATTGTCTAAGGAGGGGTGGATGGAGGACAGCCATCACTCTGCCCTGGAGCTCCCCTGAAGGCAGGAGGCTGTTCCTGAGACTGGATCTTAGAGAGAAAATTAGATTGAACAGAGTGACATATACTTTGCAGTAAGATTCCTTAGAGGACTGCTGAGACTAAATTAATAATTTTTGTGGACTGGACAGTTAAAGATGCCGTGAGAGAGGAAGCAAAAGCCAGGTGGATGTTGTTCAAATTACTTCTCTCTCTAGATTCAATATCCTTGCAGGGCTGCCAAGAAGCCATGAAATCTCCCCACAGTTGGGCTGAACTTCAGAAAGGACAATTATAAACAAGGGCTTCAGGAGAATCTGGAAGGAATACTAAGAGGGTTAAGTCATGGCAGATGGCACAGAAATTATTTAAGGTATTATTGAAAGCAGAGAACAAATACATTCTGCTTACCTAGAAAGGCTTGAGAAAGGGTAAAAGGGAAACCACATGGCTAATCAGCTGGGTATCAGGCTACTGAGGGCAAGACATCCTTCAGATTGATGGAGATTTTTAAAGAAAATGTAAGGACTGTAAGCTTCTTAAGACTAAATATAAATTAAAAAAAAAAAGAACAGCAAACCCACAGCAAGGTTAATCAAAACAATTCCAAGATACTTAAGAGATTTCTCAACTAAAATAGTTGAAAGAAAGAAGAATTAAGAAATTCTGTTTCTACAAAAGAGCAGAGGCAAGTCTGGGAGACTGACTGTAGTGCTGAAATACAATCAAGGAAAACTGAAGCACTTAGAAGGAGCTATAGGAACAAAATTGTAATATTTTAATTCTGCTTGTGCTAAAGAAGGACTTTTTTAGATTCTCACACAGGAATTTTTTTGTGGGGGAACTCATGTGAAGTCATGCTTTGTCAGTTAGAGGTGGTACAAAACAAAATGAAGGGATGTACACCTAAGTTTTTCAAAGACACTCAGGGATGAAATAGCCCAATGGTACCTGTGGTGTGAAATTCAATCTTTAAAGCTATTTTGATAGCTTTTGAGATGTGAGATTGCAACTATGTTGCCAGTTTTAGATTGAAAAGGTATAGGCCATTAAATCAGTTCTGGGCAAAACGGTTCAAACCATAATAATACCTTTTTAAAAAGAACTAGAATGCATCTAACAGTGTCAATATTACCAAACACTGCAGGAAAGTGCACAGATGGCTAAGAGAAAACACAGAGGAAGCTGCAGCTGGCTAAGAGGAAAGCTCCAGCATTCATAAAATATTGTAAAATATTGGAGAAAATACTTATTTTTTGGTCAGTTTTCACAGGGGACAGAGCCCAAGAATGAAGTTCTATGGGACATATACTGGGGTCCATGTGTCTCAAAATATATTTGAACATGTGATTATGCTGGAAAAGTAGTGTATCATTATTTGGTAAATTTGGTGATCATACTAAGTTATTAAAGGTGTTAAATGGGAGTAGCCTGAATGACTGGTTATTAAAATTTAAAATTAAGTTCAGTGAAAATAAATGTAAACTGATATGAAAACACTTTTATATTTTACATATTTCACTTAGCATTATATTTAGCAGTTAAATCTTTCTATGAAAATTTTGGTCTTGTGCTTAAGAGGTCAGAAAAAAATGCAAGTACGCTGTTTACAATTATTAGGAAAGCAGCAGAGAAAATAAGAGAACATTAAATACAACATTGTATAAATCAATAGATATGCAGTAAGCCATGATACTTAACTTTTTAAATACTATATCCAGTTCCTTGACTGGAAAACAAACAAAAAAAAATGTCATCAAACTGAAAAAGCTTCAGAGAATGATTGAAAACATAGGAAAATGAAATGGTACAATTAGATTCTGTCAGTGAAGTGGCAGCAGGCAATGATTCTTCTGCTCAGCAGAGGTGTGAAAGAGAAGTAGGGTGACAAGATCATGAATGGCATCAAGTGTGCAGGGGTAGGGGACATCAAACAAAGCTAGCCACTGGGAAGCTCAAAAATAACATGGAAGTATTTATTTAAGCAGTGTGGAGGGAAGCTGTGGAACTCCTCACTCAACAGATTGCATATGCTGACCGTTTATGGGACTTAGGGGCTGTGAGAAGAAAAGAAAAAATAGTAATTGAGAGTTGCGAAATTAAGTGATTCTAATTTTGCCTCAGTGAAGATCCATTGGTGTCAGGGTGAGTATCATGAATTTCTACATGTGTGTTGTGGATCACTGTCAGCTGCTTTTGTAGCCCAGGTATTCCACTTACATAAACTGAAACCAGCGGGCAGAAAATTCTGCTTTTGCAATGTGTACTGTGTACTTTATAGAGGCACAAACAAATTAGCAAAACCAGCCAAGAGTTTTCATATGGAAAGCACAAAAAAAAAAAAAAAATCCAAAAGGCAGGAAAGGGATGATGTTCTGGAAGTTATGTCATTATTAAAAATTCACTGATGTATTAGTTCAGTAGCTTGTTACATTGAGGTTTAGCTACTGGGATTTAAATAGGCATGTGTAGTAATTAAGAAGACTAATGTTGAGTGAGAGATTAATATTTTGGCAAGTAAAACATCCCAAATTAAAAAAACCTGCAATATTTTGATTAGTGCTGATTACGTATTTCTATAAAATAAACTTATGTGTCTGTTTATTTGTTTCCTTAACTTTGTCACTGAAATAAATATCCTTTACCAATAAATATAGTTGCATTGCAAGTTGTGAATGGAAACCATCTGGATAATCAGAATGAGAAGCTTAGAATTTGAGAATCTGAGCCCCATGTTGATTGGCCAAACTGCCTTTGAATACCTGGAGAGTTTTTTCACACTTCCACCAAGCTAACAGCAATTGGGCATATGACAAACCCATTATTTATATTGGAGACTTTGACATTTCATTTTGTTAGACAGATTGATACCTAAAATGTATTACTAGAAGACCTAGTCAATAGAATTTAAAACTTCTGAAAACTAAATTGCTAGACCATCTAAGATTATAAATGAACCGAAATCTATATGTAATGTGGAATGCAATGGAATTTATTTGATTTAGCCTATTATTTGTTTCCATTTAAAAAGATTTTGCAATAGCAATAAATAGGTTGTGGAAAAATAATTGTATAATAAGACCTTTTTCTTAGAGAAAAATGTTTTTCAGATATTGTAGCTGCAAAAGTGAGTAAATTTCTATTTATAATAAATCAGTGAGCAAAATATTTATTGCTATTCTGAGTATCACTGTTACAGTTGTGGTAGCATTGATGAAATAGGACAATACATTTGGTTTTAAAATTGTTTTTCATCTACCTATTTTTAGAAAAAATGCTTGCTTTTTCACCAGTTTCTCTATAATGCTCTCTGCTTTCATATTGCTAAAAGAGACCTCTGCTTAGCTCATTACTCTGTTTTCAAACTACAGTTGTCACTGTGACATAAAACTAACAATTTTTCTGGTGGGACTTTGTTTCTGTTGATCATATGGCCTCTTCTTTTCGCTGAGAAGGAGATACTGCAGGATGGTCTTGTGTTAACAGACTTATTTTAATTCAGTAACTTGTACTGATTTTATCTTTTGTAAAAGTAAATGCCTGGTATTTGTGTGCAAAAGCTAACTAAAGACACCATCTTTGCTATAGGCTGTTTAAACAGTTTTCTGAGAAGAAGTTAATTTAGAATATCTTGACAATGAATGAGAAGTATTTCCATCTCCCTGGTTATGGCTTTGTTCTATTTGAACCAACAATGTGATGTTTTTAGTGGAATGAATTGAACTGAATGAAATCCCTAGTCTTTTTCAACTTTGCAAAATTATCACTTTCTGACATTGTAAAGGATCCTACCTCGCACTTAAATCTTTAATTAGGATTTAAAATTTATTCATTCTTTTATTGTATGCAAAGAAGAGAGCAAACAAACAATGAGAAAATGTAGAGTAGCAAAAGGGAAATCTTTATAAAAATAAAACCAAAAAAGTAAGCAAATTGAAATTTGTTTTGGAAAGATGCAGTCACAAATGAACTGAAAATCCATTATAAGACATAGCTAAAAGTTCTAAATTGTGACATGAAAAAGGAGAGGTCACACTGAACATTAGGTTCCTGGAACTGATGCCTGCAGAATATGCATTAATAAATGGTAAAATAATTTTGCCTTTAAACTTTCAAACTTTTGCAGTTAGGGTAGATGAATCTAAGCAATGCTAAAACTGCTTTTTAGGAGGTCTTTCTGGTTAAAATCTGTTCTGGTTTCACTGTGGAGGTGATCAACCAAAGCTTTGACTTCATAACCTTCTCTGATGGTGCATCCACACTTTCTATGGATATCCTGGTATTTCATCATGAAAACATTTTTCCATACATGCAACCTGATCTATCCAGCTTGCTGTTCAAGGCCACTGTCCCTTCTATAATCCCTTTTATATTTTCTGCTACTGCTGCAAGGAGTTTATCTCTGCTTCTTCCAATACGGCCCTTAGCTTTAACTTTGCCAGGCTAAAAACAGCTCATCTCACTCAACCTCCCCACGTCAGTCATGTTCTTTAGGTCCCTTGTAGCCTCTGCTGTGGGTTCTGCACAGTTCATCCAGCTCAGGGCAAGAGTACATTGTGGGCCTTGTGGTCAACTATCACCCTTGAGTCCTTTCAGCCTGGGTCCTTGCAGCTCATCCAGTCACTCTCCATCATTCACACCTACTCTACCCTAGGTGCAGAGCTTGGCCCTTCTGCCTCTTAAGCATAATGAGGCTTCTCTAGGGAAAATCCATAAATTTCCCCAAATCCTACCAAACTGAATTTTTGTCATTCGTTGTGTCAGTCACTCCTCTTAATATCATCCAGAAATTTGTCGGGTATTGCATTCTATGTCATAACCCAGGTCCCTGATGAAGGGATGCCAGTACTGGTCCCATGTTTCATCATGGAAGTCATTAAGACTGGTAGAGCATGATTTACCACTGGTAAATATGTGTGTATTGTTCCTGATTGCCTTGTTTGCTCTGTGTGTTTGGAAATTAATTCCAAATTAATGCAATTTGTGAACTTGCCACTGTAAAAGGTGAGGCTGCTTTTTTTATAGTTCCCTTGATCTCCCTTCCTTTTTAATACAAACATAATATTTGCCTTTTTCCAGTTGTTTGGGACCTTTCTTTACTGGTTTTTAAGAGATGATAGTAGCCTTGCGTTCACTTCAGTCAGCACCTTCAACACCTTGAAGTCAGTTTGATCTGGCATCCTGTACTTAAGTTCAACATTTTTAAGTTGTCCCAGCCTTCTTGGTCTCTTGTACGCCTGCTTCCAAAACAAGACTGATACGTGCAGAATTTAAAAAGTAGGCTTTGACTGCCAAGACTAAGATGAAAATGTCATTAAATAGTTCAGCCCTTTCCATATAATCTATCAGTCAATTGGCTCTCCCATTCAGCAGTATGTATTTTCTGTGAATTTCCTTCTGATACTAGCATACTTGTAAGAACTCTTCCTATTACATTTATATCCCTAACTAGTTTTAGCTCTCATCAGGTTTTGGTCTTTTTATCCTTAACAGCATGAGCAATACTTTTATAGTTTTCCTTTGATTTCTGTCCTTGTTTTCACTTCCTGTATGATTTCTAGCATTTAAGTTCTCTGCATAGTGGTTCTGGCCTTTGATTGAAATTCCTGGTCTAGCTGCATGAAGGGGTGCTTTTCTCCTGAGCTCCAAATAATTTTTCTTTAAAAGTCAGGTAGCTATTCTGGGTGCTCCTTGTAGGAGGATCCAAGAGCATTAATCCAGCAGTATTCTAAATAAGTCAAAATCTGCTGTCCTGAAGTCTAGAGTCTAGAGTCCAAGTCCATCTCTTACCTTCCTTGCCTTTCTCCAAATCTTGGTCTCATCTTCTCCTGGCCACTGCAACCCAAAGAAATGTCTTCAATCCCACTCACAACTGCTTTTTCCTTGTTGAGAAGCTAGTCAAAGAGAGAATTTCCCTGGGTGGTCCTTAAGTTCACATTAGAAATTCTTAAGCAGGGTTCTGAAGACTCTTCCATGATGCTTAAGGTTTGTATTACCTGTTCAGTAGATGTCCATGTGATCAAAATCCCTCATGTGTACTAAGGGCTTTGATCAAGGGAGTCCTCTTAGTTGTCTATAGATAGCTTCAGAGATGTCATCTTAGTCAGGCAAGCTGACTAGTAACAGATCTCCATCACATCATCCATGTTGCATCCTCTTGGACCTAGACCTGGAGGGTTTCCACAGACACCTCCTTGGTTTCACACCAGATCTCTCCTCAGTCAGGAATTTCCTTCACATAACACACATCTCTGCTTCTTCTGTACCGCCTACCTTCCCTCAGCAGGCTCGCAGAGCAGTCTTGTGGTGACAGTCATTTCTACTGGAAGCAGCAGTGCTGTGGAACTGAAGAGGACAAGGAGTAAATGCCATATGTCTCACAGTCTTCATCTTTAGAGGTCTTGATGCATACGGTAACCTGACAGGAAAGATTTATGCTTGGTTTTCAAGCACAGAGGCAGGAGCATGACCTAGGTAACTTTTCTATAAATGGGAGAGAAGTTGTCAAATGGGATATGAAGCTGGGAATTTGAATATTACTAGCTTAGTAATCAACTGGGAGCAAGGAACACAGCAAAAGAAGGTGAGTGAGATCCCAAGAATAAATGTGAAAGTTACACTTGTGATGTACTAGTCAGGTTTTCAGAGACCTCTGTCTTGCTCATTATGATACCTATGAATAATGTCGAAGAAGCTACCTGAAACAGCTGGATGACGCAGCAGGAAATACTTGGTTGTCGGAGTTTTTAAGTGCATAAAAGTTTTGATCGAGTTACTGCAGAAAGGCTCAAAAAATTTGAAATTTGCAAACACTGAATATTGCCTGCTATGCTGAATGAAGCTTTGAGACCAAAATAGTCTGTCATGCAGGCAAGCATAGAAATTCTTTTAATGTGTTATCTGAATTTGCTTTTAATTAATTTGTACTTAACCCACATGCATATGGAAGTAGATGATTATCTGTGTGGACAAAATCAGTACAAAGAGCAGAAAAAAGTTAAATTGCGTGGGACTTGACTTCCAATTAATCTGGATACTTAGCATGGTGAAAATATGTATGTCCTGCCACTGGTATAAAGATGATTTATTTTCACTTTATTTCTGCTTTTGGTGACAGTATACTGCTAAAAGAGTTACTTAAATGAAAATTCCTTACCGCTATTGTTTTTTCCTAGTCAACAGCAGATTGAGTGGTTAATGTGTGTTTGGCTACTTGTAGGATAGCTCCTGAATTAAAAAGAATTAGGATTGTTTTATCCTGTGAGGATCTCAGTTAAGTGTGGGTGGGAAAAGAGCTGAGAACAAATAATATTTCTTTCTCATTGTTTGAGATCTATTGTGTGAGAAATAGAGTTACCTTCTGGATATACATTCTTCCACTGGCATGAAGCATGAGCAGATGGGAAGCTGATTTGGATTAGACACTTAACTTTAACTAAAGCTACTTAAGATGAATCCTTCTTTATTCCAAATCATTGAGATAAGTTTTGACCAAACATGGTCATGCTTAAAAAAATTCAGCAATTTAGGGCTATATTTATGGAGCATAAACTTTAAAGGTAACAGGAACACTGGTTTTTACCGGCAGTTTTGTAACACAAAGAGGAAAAAACAATTTTTTGGCCTTGTTGCATTTGCCATAATCAGAAACCACACTAATTCTAGAAAGAAAAGTTTACCTTACCTAGGTAAATAGAAGATAACAACTTCCTAGCTTTTCATATTTTTTAAATTTGAACAAGTATTACTAGGTTATCATATCTACATGCATGCATTAATATTTAATAGTTCTTCTTTTTAGAACCTACCCTAGCAACCAATATATTTTCTTTTGGGGGGATCATAATGACAAAGCAGACACATGGGCAGCTGCATTTACTCAGAATATGTAATTTAAACATTAATATTTCTAAGCTAGAAGATATCTTCGACATTTTTTCAGACTCCCATTAATAGGAAATGGGCATCGGTATAGTCCTTGAGGGATGATATTTTAGTTTTGATTGAAACGAGAAATGCAATTTATTGATGTCTCTATGCACAGAAGGATTAGTGCTCGAGGCAAAAAAAAAATGAAGAACATAGGGATTTTGAAATTCTTGAACTGCAGAGGTAATACATTCTGTTCTTCTACCTGCTGGACTCACATATCTGATAAAAGTGTACTTGCTACAGAAATATCAAAGGATAAAGACTACAGTCATCACCTGCTGTTCTTCCTGCTGGGTTTTCATGTACTACTTCATCTTCATAGAAACAATCAGTTTACCACAGGGATGTGTTGTGGGGTTTTTTGTTATTATTATTATCAGGTTTGAAATTTTACCTATTTGGGATCTAAATATTATGATTTTTTTACACTACTATATGTTCTCGTGTCTGAAAGCTCTTCTAATCTGACAGTACTAATATTTTGAAAGTGTTTTATTTTTGCTGGAACATGAAGTTTTTAGACACCAAGAAGACTTGCAGCAGCTAATGTGTGTGACCAGATTTATCCGCTTAAATTCTCGTCTGTTATTTTTGTTTTGGTAATAATCAAACCGCGTGTCTTTTTTTCATTTGTCTATTTTTTAGTATAATTTGCCTTTTTCAAACCAAAATAAGCTTTTTTTGCTCAACCAAGGTAGCACAATGCAAGTTTTTTTTTACACTGGTAATTGTTTTTTTTTTTTAATAGAGAACTGTATTTAGAGGAACATATTTTGTGTTGGAGAGAAGTTGCACAAAATTAAAATTCTGATATTTGAAATTTTTAGGTAATACATTATTTACTGCCACAAAGATTGCACAGACTCAGCTTGCATGCTTAGATACTTTTCATTTAGTTTGGATGAAGCAGTTTTGACATTTATCTTCATTGTCATTGTGCCAAGGGCAATTCATTTTATTTAATATCTTGCTGAAGAATGGAATGACAACAAGTATTGGAGTCAAGTATTAGACATGATACATACTGTGGTAAAGAGTATTCCTGAGGCAACATTAATGAATCAATAATATTTAGAGTACAAAATGTAGGATTATTTTCCTTTAGAAGATATATGACAATTTTTTGTCTATTTCCAATATCCAATATAGAAATGATGCTGAGGGTTTTTCTGAGTGTTCATGAAACTGCATTTCCAGAAATAAATACTTCTCAGAGAATGCTTATATAAATCATGATCATCTGAAGACGGAGTATGTTTACTGACAGTTAGAATTGAGAGTCTCAGTCTAACTGTGAAGCACTGAATCCCTGGCTATTTAATCCTTGGAATCCACAGTAGTTATTTCTTTGATTAGGATGGCTTTTGCATAAATGTGGTTAGTGAGCTAATAACATAAGCAAACCACTCAGAAAGAGGCATTTTTTTTAGCACTGCTAAAGCACTGCTGAAATTCTGTAAGTGGAAAATGAAACAAATTTTTTTTTATGAATGAATGAAAATTTATTTTTTGAACACATAAAGAAAATTTTACTTTCACCATAAATGGCAATATGCTTATCTCATGTTAAGTACAGCGTCTGACAACACAAGCAAGCACAGGGACTGACAACTTATTTGAGGAAAAGAAGAGGAGAGGAGAGGAGAGGAGAGGAGAGGAGAGNAGAAAAGAAAAGAAAAGAAAAGAAAAAAAAAGAAAAGAAAAGAAAAGAAAAGAAAAGAAAAGAAAAGAAAAGAAAAGAAAAGAAAAGAAAAGAAAAGAAAAGAAAAGAAAAGAAAAGAAAAGAAAAGAAAAGAAAAGAGAAAAGAAAAAGATAATTTGCCTTTGACAATTAAAGTTAACTATCCTAATTATTGCAATGGAAGACTGAATATATTGCTAAAGATCATAGTTTCACGCACTTAGATGCAAAAACATCAGTTCAGAAAGTTTAATTTTCTGACAGCTAGCAATTATGCATACAGAAAGGACATACCTTTAGTAGCACCTTTATTAACTTACCAGAGGCTAATAAAAGTTCAAATACACAAATAGGCCTCCTCTTTTTATATTCCATATAAGAAGAATTCTTGTGCCTCTAAGTCCATGTCCACTTTGTCCAGCGCATATTTTCTTATTTCTTATATACTGGAATCCAGGAACCTCAGAGAAACCCATAAATCATTTGGGAGAAACTAAGCTCTAGGCAAAGGCAAATTATTTAACAGTATTTCAGAAGGATAAATATAAGAACATTATTGAAAATGACATACATAGTAACTAGGTTCTTCCGCAGTCACAGAGAGAAAATTCTCTGGTTGAGTTTGAGAAATAATATATATCTTAATGGATGAATGCAGGATAAAATGAAGTCAAAAATTAAAAAGTTCATGACTTCAAATAGTCTGGATATAAAGGCTTTGACTCAATGCACGCAGGAGTGTATATAAAAGAAACTAAATGGAAGAGCAGTAACAGCACCCAGAAACAGAATACAAAGAGTGTCTTTGCCAGCACTGGTGTATGGACAAGTGGGAAAAGTAATTAAATTAATAAATTTCAATTAGGATGCTAACTAAAAGGCAGATGGGGAAGGCAAGCCTGTTTGAACAAACAGACCTTTTATTGAATCTCAGTTCCACCAGAAAAAAATACCAGATAGCACCATCACATTTATTTCTAGTTGAAAAGCTCTTTGAGACCCCAGTGTTTATTTACAGGCTTGAGGTCTTTTCCTATGTTGATAGTTTTTGCTCAATCTATTTTGGTATTGGACCTAAGTATACATACCTGTTTTCACACTGCATGTGCCATATAGGAACCACACTGCTCCTTTCAACCCAGTAAGGCTACAATCATATTGAAAGCAAAATGTATTAAATTTCTTATTTGAATATTGAATATTGAATATTTGGGACCAGATGGAATCTGTCCCAGGGTGATGAGGTAGCTGGCAGATGAGCTTGCAAAGCCACTCTCCATCATTTACCAACAATCTTGGCTCACTGGTGAGGTTCCAGATGACTGGAAGCTGGCCAATGTGACGCCCATTCACAAGAAAGGTAGGAAGGAGGATCCTGGTAATTACAGGCCAGTTAGTTTGACCTTGGTACCTGGCAAGGTAATGGAGCAGTTTATATCGAGTGCCATCAAGCAGCATTTACAGGATGGCCAGGGGATAAGATGCAGCCAGCATGCATTTAGGAGGGTTAGGTTGTGTTTGACCAATCTGATCTCCTTCTGTGACCAGGTGACCCGCCTGGTGGATGCAGGAGGGGCTGTGGATATTGTCTGTTTGGACTTCAGCAAGGCCTTTGACACCATCTCCCACAGGATACTCCTGGAAAAGCTGGCAGCCCATGGCTTGGCACTCTTTGCTGGGTTAAGAACTGGCTGGATGGCCGGGCCCAGAGAGTGGTGGTGAACAGTGCTGCATCCAGTTGGCACCAGTCACTAGTGGTGTCCCTCAGGGGTCTGTGCTGGGACCAGTTCTGTTCAATACTTTATTGATGACATGGATGAGGGCATTGAGTGTTTCATCAGTAAATTTGCAGATGACACTAAGCTGGGAGCGTGTGTCGATCTGTTGGAAGGTAGGAGAGCTCTGCAGAGAGACCTGGAACGGTTGGATGGATGGGCAGAGTCCAATAAGATGAAGTTTAACAAGTCTAAGTGCCGAGTCCTGCATTTTGGCCACAATAACCCCCTGCAACGTTATAGGCTGGGGGTGGTGTGGCTGGACAGTGACTAGGCGGAAAGGGACCTGGGGGTCATCAGCCGATTGAACATGAGCCAGCAGTGCTCCTTGGTGGCCAAAAAAGCCAGTGGCATCCTGGCCTGTATCAAGAATAGTGTGGCCAGCAGGACCAGGGAAGTAATTCTTCCCCTGTACTTGGCACTGGTGAGGCTGCACCTCGAGTACCGTGTCCAGTTCTGGGCCCCTCAGTTCAGGAAGGATGTGGAGACGCTTGAGCGGGTCCAGAGGATGGCAACAAGGCTGGTGAGGGGCTTGGAACACAAGCCCTATGAGGAACATCTGAGGGAGCTGGGGCTGTTTAGCCTGGAGAAAAGGAGACTCAGAGGTGACCTTATCACTCTCTACAACTGCCTGAAAGGTGGTTGTTGTCAGGTGGGGGTTGGTCTCTTTTTCCGGGCAACAACTGACAGAACAAGAGGACACAGTCTTAAACTGCACCAAGGGAAATACAGGTTGGATATGAGGAAAAGGTTTTTCATGGGAAGAGTGGTGAAGTACTGGAATTGTCTGGCCGGGGAGGTAGTGGAATCACCATCCCTGGATGTGTTTAAAAAGAGATTGGATGTGGCCCTCAGTGCCATGGTTTAGTTGAGTTTCTGGGACATGGGTTGGACTCGATGATCTTAGAGGTCTCTTCCAACCTGGTGATTCTGTGAGTCTGTGATATAGTTGTGCTATTATTGTTTGGGAATAAATCATTGCTATTTACTTTATCATATCCAGCTTTCCTACAGTGACAGCTAGGTATTATTATTATTATTATTGTGATTTGCTATTCTTGTAATGTAAGTCTAAAGCTGTATTTTTACATGTGAGATGAGAGTGGGTTATCGGAGGAATAACAGTCAACCTCACCGTTTTTGCAAGACGGTAGGACTGATCACTACTACTTTCTCAACTCACAAAGAACCAAAAAAACCCCCCACCAAATAAAGAAAAAACCCCACACAAACCCCCCAAACAAACAAACCCCAAACCAAAACCCGAACAAACTACCACCCAAAAGAAAAAAACACAACAGCATTTTAAACCATTCTGCAGCACAGGAGATGGCATTCAAGAAGTACTAACCCCATCTGTCTTAATTATAGATGCTTAAGATAAACTGTGCATCTTGGGTACCTAGATATAAAAGGAGAATAAGGAAATAGTGGGTCAAAGAAAAATCCTCTGACTTTATCTCCGTTGTATTTATACCATTTAATCTTACTTTACTTTATTCTTTAAAAAGTGCTCAATATTTTATCACATCTGTAAAAGTAACTTAACTTCAGCTGTTCCAAATGCACACAAAAGCCTTTCAGCAGTTTAGCAGCACTAAGTAGTTCATCACTCTATATGCATCACCTCCAAGAAAGGATATACATTTGGGTTTACTGGTAGCAGTTTAAAATTGATGAAAGGCTGTAGTCTTGATCACCAGATCCTTTTTGTTAGTAAGAAGAAGTTCTTACAGTTCTAGAGCTTGTGGGTCTACCGTAAAAATAAATTCTTGGCACATGAAAATATTTGGTGACTAATTTTATCAAGATTAATTTTATTAAGTCATATTGGAGTTGGACTAAAATACCAAGACACTTTTCTGGTGTATATTTTGACAAATGTAAAGTACATAACAGTTGCTATCGGTTATTTTATGAATCTACTCTCTAATGAGATTTCAGACCTTTTACATATTTACAAATTTACCCTTTTACAAATTACCCACCAAGAAAATAATTGTTTTCCTCCATTCCTTTTGAGTCTATCTAATCACTTCTTTGTAAAAAAAGGGCCTTTTATTTTTCCAGGTCCTGTTGGGTAAAAAAGGTTTTGAAGTAATAAAATTTGAGTCCTGGGTTATTGCTGAAGTTTAATCAAGAATGCATTTTGCCTATATTCATCAAGAGAGCAGCTACATACTAAGTACAAAGTTACAGCATGTAGTACACCTACTACACATGTGGGCATATGAGTCGGGATGGGAATTTAATGAGCCTGTGTAGAAATGTGTTCTTGTCTGTCAGGCCTTGAATGAATTTGGGCTGTCTTGTGACTCTGTTTTTGTCTCTGGAAGATTTTCAAAATCACTCCAATTTTACCTTTTTTTAAAACTGATACATTCTGGCAGTAAGGAACAGCTAGAAAACCATGTGTAGTTTGAATGTGAGAGAGAAGGACTTTTACTTTTTTGGATCAGTGACATTTCCACAGTCATTAGAAGATTTTGAAGCAGGAGTCCACTAGAGCCCCAGATAATGCACCATGTTGGTGGTTAAAGGCATGCATATTCTATTTTGCCAAGTTTTTACAAGGGGCTTCAAAAATTCTCAATAGGATAAATCTCAGGCGTTTTTCTTCTAGGCTACAGAATGAAAAAAACCTTTAATAAAAATTTCTTCATTGACTTGAATGTCAGTGATATTTTGAAGACAGTGGATACTAAAACATCTTGCTCCTGTACTGAATAAAGTAGGTAAGAAAAGACTTATTCAGACAAGGATCTGTACTGGTTCCCTGTATGTCACAAATAGCTATTTACAGAGAGCTCTGAAAGAGTCATGCACCTCTTGTCTAGTCAAATATATGCCTTACAGACTGTTTAAAAGGTGCTTTTCTTTTTGTTTCTTTTTTTTTTCTTAAGAGTGTTTTTAAACAATCTGACATTGACATTAATACTGAACTTATTTTACATGCAGTTACCAGTTATTTTTTAAGTGCACTACTCCACAAACCTAGAACATCATTGTTCTTTTATTAAAAAGTGTTTATTTCATGCTAAAACCCCATTATGTTCTTACATAAATCTTTTGGTGTAATAACAATGGTTACCATTTTGTTGGCTTTGAGCCCTTAATTTCACTTACAGATTATTAATAAATCTGTAATATTGTTTCCTTCTACAGAGAACCAAACTGAAAGCAAAATGTATTGGTGACTTTGCAGTGAGTATACAATAGAGCCATAATAAAATCTGTCATCTCAGTGTGCAGCCAAGACACTTTGTTTTTCCAATGTAAGAAGAAAAGAGGCAGAGACGGTTGCTGTGGTGTGAGAGCACGGAAGTTCTGCGTTTCAGTCTTGTTTCAGACAGTTTGCTGTTTCTCAAGTATCATCTCAAACATGTGATCCGTAGAACATTTTCTGGTGGTCTGTGCAATTTTATCTCATTAAAAATGCTGGCATGATTCCTGGATTTCAGCTGCTGAACCACCTCTTAAGGTAGCTTAAACAACATAGCAAACTTTCTAAATATTCTTTTTTCATGCTAAAAATTGTTTAGTCATTTTGAAGGTATGAATAGAAGGTCCATCAAGCAGGCTCCTTTTTGGGGTGTGAACTGTCAAAAAAAATGCTTTGCAGTTGATCACTACCATTTTTGCACCAGAAGAATTTTTACTTTCTCAAATTCTTAGGTTAAGCACATCCATTTTGGTGTGTTCTTTATGAAATGGTCTATTTCACCAAGATTAAAATGTTTAAAATGCCTCTCTTCTCACTGAGTACAGAAGGTTCAGAAGAGATTGTTGATGAAATGCTTAAAGAAGTAAATCACCTGTTTGACTGTGGAATAGCCATGAGACATGCTGAAAAGAATGAATGTTACATCTCAATACACACCATTTTGGTCAGATTATGAGTATGCTTTGGAAAGAGTTCTCATTGACTTCTAATCCTGTAGTTAAAGTAAAGGTTTATTCAGATATAGCATCAACCATTATTCTTGAGAGCAAGGAACTTTTGTACCCCAATTTTAGTTCCACAAGTGGTTATGCTTTTTGTTTTTGAAGTCAACATGCAAGAGCTTAGCTGGCAATATTCAATGTGACTGCAGCTTTTCAGACACTGAGCACTAGGCACAGAGCATTTTCGGTGTAATAGTTTTTTCTTCTTTGGATTCTGTGTGGTCACTATGTCCCCTGGAGTAGTGTTATCCCAAAATTCAAGTGTCTGCAATTGCTCCTTATGGCAAGGAGTTGGAACAGCACATAAATTCAGTTTTCCCCAATGTTTTGGTGCTTCCAGGCCAGGACGAAGTACAACTTCATCCATTTATAAGGAAATGGAACCAAAATATTGGAATTCAGCTGTTTCAGTTCTTTCTATTAAAATGGAGAGAGAACCTTATAATGATACCATAGGTTTTAAAATAATGTTAAGTCCTGGAAAGAGGGGGTTTTCTTCCTTATTTATGACAAAGTGTATTTCAGTGAAGAATATTGCTTTTGAGACTATGCTATGTGTTAATACAACTTAAAACTATGGAAAGAAATGTTACCAGGGATGAAATAAAAGCTATGTAGTCGTATCCGCTGTGATTTAGCACCAAGCACATTGCCCATAAATCAATTAAATGAGGTTAGTCATTCTATTGAGAGCTCAGAATAACTCTCTTTTTATACTAGATGATGTGATAGATGCCAGGAGGGAATGGGATGTCGCACAGTAAGGGAGAGGGCACAGAAAGAAAAACTGGACATCCGGATACTGTCATAGTGAATCTGGTAGCTGGTCCTGACTTTGTAACCTAATGAAGGTCCTTCATTCCCGGAATTTTTGTGCTGTTCAGCAAAGCAAGCAGAACAGGCATTAGTTCAGATTATTTTATTTTGTGGTTGATCTTTTTAATCCAGATGTGTTTATTTCAGGTTTTGCATTGTTTTCAGTGTAGCAGCCAGCCGTGACAGCTCAGATAAAATCCAACCCATCTGTTAAATCTCTGTCGAAAACACCACAGATTAAAAAGCAACTAGCAGTAATTTAGAAAAGCACAGGTCTGGCCCTGACATGCTAATCTGTGTAGGTTTAGATGAGTATAGGTTTTAGGTTTTTATTGAAACCTTGAGAGAGAAAAACACATATGGCGTTCAAATTCTTCACCTATTGTTCAAAGCCTGTCTTTACTGCATCAGCTTACACATATAGATTTTAAGATTCCACTGGTTTTATCTTTATTTAACTTCATGTTCTTCACTTGGTTTCCTGCCTAGTTTCCTGAGGAAACAAGGCCTATGGAATTGTGTCATCTGCTTCCGTGTCTCACTTTTGGAAATCTTGGCCATAACCAGCCACATCTGCCTTAAGACACAGGGCTCAATGACTGAAGTTTCCAAGGTCCATAGAGACAGAAAAAAAGTGCTGCAGCCACCTTGATAGGCAGGTACGGAAGGAGGTGGGGGTAAGGATTAAAAGGCAGCCATCCTTTACAAACTACTCTTTGCTGGTTTCGCTATCTAGGAGTCAACCTGTTTCTTGGCATCCCAAATCTTGAAGTTTGCAGTGTGACTGTGGTTCAAATGCAGCATCCCAGAGGAAATTAAACTGGAAGAACACCGGTATGTTTTTGTCAATTCAAATTAACCTATGCCACATTTTTAGTTAATTACATTATCTAGCCTCTTTTTTATTCATTGATGTCACTACAGTTTCCACATTAAGAGTAAGCGGAGAAAATAATGGCATGCAAACCAAATTCTTTTGTCTCTTAAAGGAGCAATTTTTAAAATTATGTGATACTATTGTACACCTCTTAAACTGACATCTCAAAACACTGCAGTGCTCAGATGGAAATGAATTCACTTCAGTTAGGATGTCCTTACTAGCCCATTCCATTACCTATTTCTATTACTTTAGCCAAGTTTCATAAAATCAGTTCACATAAAAATAACAATAAATATCTTTAAGTTTTTTATGATTTCTTGTATAAAAATGTCATAAGAAAAAGCCTAGATGGGTAGGAAACAGGAATGTGGATGAGGACTGGAAGTTATTTATATGGTAATTTTCCTTTATCTGAAGTATATTTTAATGTAATGAAAATTTGTAAACAGTGACTTGAGAACCATACAGAGATATTGAAATGTATAAAGGATCATGCCCCAAATTATCCTAAATTGTACTTGGAGTAGCACTGAGGACCACAGAGATAAACTGGTAGGTTTTTGTGTAATTTAGGGCACAATTTAATCTATTTTTCTCTAGCAGGACTATTCATTATGAATACAATTTGAACTTGCAGGCTATGTTTATCTGATAGATAGATATATAATCCCTAAGAAAATGGGCTATACTCTGTGAATCACAGCTGAGCTGCAGCAGTGCAGCAAAATGAATTATACCACATTCTGCAGCAGCTTTTCACATAAGTGATAGAAATGTGTTAGGCAAAAAAACCCCTTTCTAACCAAACAAACAGGGTCATACAGCCCCTAGACTTCCAGTTGCAACTAGTGTGAGGTTAGCTCCAAGTGGGGAGAGAAAAAGTAGGATGATGAATGCTGTCATGTCACATCTTTATGTTGTATTAAATATTTGAAGGCATGTAATCACAATGTTGCAATACTAGTGTATTGAGGAACCCTTTGCCACCTCAAAGTCTTTGCAGCTCTAGCAAACTCTGTCAGATATCGGAAATGTTTCCCACATGTCGAATTCAGAGTCACACTTCTTAGTATAAAACTCGATGCCAACAGTGTTCTTTCTAAAGGAAACTTGTGCCTTAGTGAATTTGCTGCCAAAGTTTAACTGAAAACACTTTGATCAATGTTATTGAACTAACTCAGCATCTGAAATGAATGCCTTGTATCTTGCAGTGGTCTGAGAGAAAATAAAATTTTGCAGCATGAAATAGACCAGTGCCAGAAGAAAACCACACGTTGTAAAGTGTCACTTCCAGCAGCACAAGTAGTACAGTATAAGCTCAGAGGTGCATTTCTCCACAGTGTTAAACAGGGAGTTTGAGCTCACCAAACGCAGCTGAGGTTCAGCTTGCTAAGGATTGCCTGTTCTTTACAGCCACAACTGGCAAGTTGGTATGTACCAGGACCCACAAAGAATGCTGTTGCCTTAGGAGGCCAGCATGATGCTGTATTTCGAATGAGAGACACATTCTGTTATAGGGTACTCTGCGACAAGTTCTGTCATGACTGACATGTGCATCAGCTTCCCTTGGTGAGAAGGTGGAAATAATCGGAAAAAAATGCCTCTGAGTCCTTAAAAGTTGTTGGCTCTTTACCACAAATGTGAATGAATTTAATCAACGGGAAGGCATCAAGATAAAAATTGTGACTTTGTGAGATGACAGTAAGGAGAGTATCAGTTTTATTTTAATGGACACGATGCCTGCTTTTGTGTGCATATTTATTTTGGTGGGTTATTTTCTACTCAGCTGGTCATTAAAGGACATACACAGGCACTGGATGGGAAAAAAAGAAGAGGTGAAGCTTAATTGAACAGAAACGGTCCTCTAACCTAAAATAGAGGAAGATTTGTGAAACCTAGAGAAACTGACAGCATTCTGTCAGTGTAGACAAGTGTGGGGTGTGGACTTCATCCATCCTAACCCTAGCTTGGAAAGTGCATGGCAAAATAAAGCAGAAGCACTGAGTTTTCAGGTGTAATCTAGGTTAGGTCCAGATATGGTGCAGACATGTTATAGTTCTGGAGCGCTGTTGAGACTTGGAGATTTTTAGTTCAGATGTAATTCTTGAGTTAATGTGCGCTTTCTGACTCTAGATCTGATCTGACATGGCATTGCTTTGATCAGTGTGGACTTGCTGGTTTGAGGTTCTGCAAGCTCAAGCACTGAACATATAGCAAGTGGTCCTTCGCCTGGCTTGCAAAATAGTCAAGGGCATAAATACCAATGTGTGTTTGCCAAAAAAAAATGGGACAAAACAGCAAGCATAGATGCAAGAGGGTTTACATATAAAACTCACTTGTTTAGAATCTTTTCTCAGAGGAGTGTGCACCTTTTGGCTGATACACTTTTTATTTTTCAAAAAATTGTCACTCTGTCTCCACAGTTCAACTGTAATCCACAGCATTTTCAGCTAAAACTTTTAGAAAAATCAGAGAGCTTTCTTGGGGACTGCAATGTACTACAGCTAAAATTCAGGTAAAAACAATCCAGAGACCCCAGTGAGGACACTTCTGGGGAAAGCTCATAGATTGTTTTCTCAAAAAAAAAAGGAAAACCAGGTCAGTCACACACAAAGATGTGTACTCTGAAATCTGGACGAACAGTCTCAGAAAGATCATCCTTCATTTTAGGCAGAGGCACACCCAGAATCAACAGTTTTGTTGGGTTATTAGGATATGAAATTCTGTAACACATGGCAGATTTTTTTACTGACACCATTTCGAGCAGATTAAGGTACCTGGGGGAAAAGAATGAACTAGGAGAGAAGAGCAACATTCCAAAATAGTAAGCCAAACGTTTTCAATAGCTGCACATGAAATTCTCATGTAAGTTTTTACTATGAAGACATGCATTTCTTAGTTCTGTGTAGGATTCTCATTCTGCACAATATTTGAAGGTATTAATGCAACTGTGCTGCTCTTAAGAAATTACCAAGTTTACCAATTGTGACAGAAATTAACAAAGAAATACAAGATTTGTCTGCTTAGAAAGCTTAGGAAAAAGAAGTTCAAGTTCAGAATTTGCAATCTTTTACACTAATAAATTGTTTAAAAATGGCTACCTTCTAAAAATGTTTGTAAAAATAATAAGGATTTCAGTAGAGGCTGCTACATGATTTTAACTAATCAAATTGGGAATGGAGTCCCATTAAATTCTATTTCAATACTTAAAAATTTACAAGAAGGAAACTAAGATGTACAGGAAGGGTTGTCTCATTCAAATGAAATAACTACTGTTATGTAATAACCAATATTGCGATATAACATTGAAAAGTAATGGTCTACAATTAGGAAAAAAAATAGTTTATTCTTGTTCTACAAAATATTTTAAATAAATCTTGGAAAGGTAGACAAATATAATTTCCTGTTCAGCTCTCAATTTCTCCTTGCTCACTTCTCCAGATTTTGTGAGGGTTTTCTCTTTGTCCCTCTAGCAGCTTGGCCTCTGCTCACAGCAGTCAGCAGTAGCCCTCTTACATCTCTGACCCAGATCTGTGCTCCAGTCAAAGACATTGTTGGATTTGAGGGATTTTTTTGTGTTAAACACAAACTGTGTGACTTACTAGCTAAGAGTATTTTGAGGATGCCTTAAATAAAGCTGGACAGGGAAGAGCCCTGGAGTTTGTAAAGACTGGAAGTAGAAGATGCCTCTTTAGAGATCAGTGCATGTATTCAGCTAACACACAAGTTTCTGGTTTCAGGTGTGAATGTATTATTAAAATATTCTGAATCATTTTGCCCAGGTCCTAGTGAGTACTATGGTAATGAACAAAAGAATTTATAATATTTATGAAATCTTTTAAATTGACAGAGGTAGTTTTTATTGTGGCAGTCTTTGGCAGCAGATACAAACACAATACAGATGGCTGTGTTACACTTAAAGGGCAAAAGTGTTAATAGAAAACTGTGCTGTAGCTAGTTCTCCATTTTTCTGTCACTGGTTGTAGTCAGAAAACTGTTTTACCACTATCAAAAGAAAAGAACTGCAGGGTATAAAATTCTGCAACCTCTACAATTCAAACCCACAAATGTTTGTGCCAATCCTGCCCTTCCTTGTTCTAGGCATGGCAGAAGAAGCTTGGTTCTTCGCTGAAGAGGTTTTGGGAGCAATTCCTGAGGCTGTATTTCCATAAGATGACTTGGTTAAATTAACAGCTCTTCTCCACTGAGGGATGCATTCCTGTTTCCTTCTCTTGTACACGACAACATTACCTTACCCTCTCTGTGGTACTTATCACATAATAATTTGATTCAGCTCAAAAGAACAGAAAATTGACTTGGCAAGCAAGAAAAAAAAATGGAATATTCACTGTTGGGCTGGTTTTTTTAGCTCACTGTATGATCACAAGAGTAACAGCAGCCATCTCCTCCCATGACACCCCCAAATCACTGGAGAACCTGCCAGCTTTCTTGTGAAAACTAGCTGTGTTGTCATATTTGTTGTTGCATATATCATCAGTTCTTGTCCTCCACTTATGTAAGCACTGAATTAGTTTTCTCTTCTTTCCCAGCTGATATCGTGGCACATAATTCTTCTCTCACACACTTTGTTCTTTATTTATTTAACATACTGCTGTCCCAGCAAATCCTTGTCAGTGCTTTCCTTATGTTTGCTTTTCAACCATTTTATATCTTGATATTATTTAAAACATTAATATTTAGTCTGAAGTGATGGCAAAATGTGTCTGAGCATATATTATGAATAAATCCATTGAAGGTTTACACAACTTCTGACTACAACACAGGTTTAGATTAATATTAAATAAATCTAAGACTGTTTCATTTTTAAAGAAGATAACTGCTGAACTGACAGAAGAGCTTGTGTTAGAAGTTCTGCAAAGCTTTGGGGAAAAAAAAAAGAGTAAAATATGATAAAACTTGCTGTTATGATACCAAGCAGACTTCCAAAAAAAAGGCAGCAGCAGCTGAGCAATGGGTTACTAAGATTTCCAAAGACTCCAGCTTAGGTTTCCTCATTGAACTAACCCATATTCACCCAGTAGTGTCCAGAAAATAGCATCTAATTTATTCTAAAGCTCTGAATATGTTTTTTCACTTTTGATGCAGGAGTACTTTACTTTTAAAAGACAGGCCTGCCTGACAGAGGTGAACAGAAATTGCCAAGTGCACGGTGAGTGATGCTGTGGGCAGTGCAGGCTGGCAAGCAGCAGTGAGGTAATCCCAGCTGGGCCCCAGCACCTCCCCAGCTTGCTGTTTGCCAGGACACAGGACATGGGGTGCCACAACCTGCAGTCCACCATCCCATCCCCATGGCACCCTGTCTGCTCTGGGAGGGTGGCACACAGCCAGGACTTAACCATGGGATAATAAAACTTCCCTCAGCTGAGACTGAGGAGACTTGTAATGTACAAGCAGCTGCCCAACAGCTGTTGGACTCTCCTGGTGTTATCTGGATTGTAGGCACAGCCAGATTTGCCTTTCTTCATGACTTGTTATCACAGACAGGGACCTGTAAAACACTGCCATGGTGTTTTGGAGAGCTGACTTCAAGGAGATGATATCAGCAGGTCTCCAAAGTGCTGGGAGCTTGGGCATGTAGTCTTTCTCAGAAGCCTGCCTCTTGTGTTCATTTTTTGTGGTGAGAGGGGAAGCACAGTCCAGTACTGTAAGTGACTGAAAAAACTCCAGGCTGATAAAAACCCAAAAACCACACGCCCATGTAAATTTTTATACCCTTACTGATTGGTATGTGATACTACAGAGCAACCAAAGCTTTGAAATTTAGGTAGCTTCATTTGTGTAAAATCCCACATGTGAAAGAGAAACACACATACTTTTTTCAGGAACAACATTCAAGAAATGAAGGAATAGCAAATTTGGTGTGTTTTGCAACCTGAAAAAACAGTATGTGGACCACAAGCTGAAGCTGGTCTTGAAGACATACCTCCAATTTTAACACTTTGGGGAATATACCTGGTTTTGCCTTAGCTGCTTAAACGTGCAGGTCTTTTTAACGGAGTTGGAGAGGTGTGTTTTGCTTGTGGGCGAAAAAGCAGGTGTATAAGTCTTTCCTAGGGCTAGAAATCCTGGAGGCAACTATGTATTCAGTTTTCCTAGAAACAAAAATAACTTCTCATCCCACATAGGGAAAGGAGAGCTACTCCACTGTAGAAAACTGCATTGTGCCAAACTAAAAACAATTATTTGAGCTGAGTCATTGACCAAGTGTGTTTCTTTGAGCTTTGTGAATAACTAAACTTGCAGCTCATTAGCCAAACCAAGCCAAAAGATTATTCTAAAATGTATTACTGATTGACTTAATTTGTTCACTATATTTATTTGAGATCAAGAAAACACAGATAATCTGAATTTAAAAAAAAAGGTTCAGTTGCAAAGATTGTTGCAGCGTGTGTTATATATGTATATATACTCTAGAAGCTAAGTTAAAATTATACTTGCCCTTGAAATTTTTGCATATTTTAACTCTGGAGAATTATCTTAGTCGTCTTATCTTTCAGAGTTGTTTTTTGTGTACAAGTTTCTTGTAGCTCTGACTGTTCATTCTTGAACTATATTACATGTCATCCCTGAGGTATCTGTTTCTAAGTGTGTTGGCATTCTCTTGCTTTCATGCTGAGAGATTAGTATCTTAAATATTCTTTAAGTGAATTTTTCTCAAACCTAGAAATCTTCTCTTCACTTCTTTCAATTTGGCAATCAATTTCTATGCATCAAGTCATTCCCATTTTCACATTAAAGCACATTAAACAGTGGCAATTTCTTATTAAAACAGAACTGTAAGGGTGAATTTTAATCTGGCATTTAATTTACAATGAGGTCCTTTGGTTTAATGTTTCTCAAAAACTTTATCTAATTTTCTGTCTTCACACTACCTTCAGAGAATCCATTTTCCTCTTATTGACTACGTGCTATAAGAATTCAGATTAAAAGAAAATTATGTGATAGCTTGAAGTGGCTACCTGAAAACAGAGGCTACACAAGATTAAAAGAACAAAAGTAGGTATCTATTTGTAGGGCCTTCAAAGGTACACCTTGGGCGGTCAAAAGCCTCTGAGGGGCTCCACCCAAGAGGGACTCTGGGTCACGAGTTTTTCACACTTTTATAAGTTTGGTCTATTTGCATATCAGGGTTAATTCTCCGATTACAGTCTCAGGTAGTGATGTAATTACCCCAAGTTTTCTTTCCCTGACAAATGCTTCAGTTTACACATTTTGGGGCCTGGGACAACAAGGTGTCTTTGAAGTGCAGACCCAGAGAGGGTTTGTCATGTCTAACCAGCATGAGAGAACAGTACCTAACAGGCTATATGAAGTTCCAGAATTACATACTAAGCAGTACAGGATTTGAAAAATAAAAAAGTTAAAACCTAAGGCATCAATGCATAAAAAGCTGGAACAGCCTGAGACTGTGCTCTAGTATAGCAAGATAATGGACATTTATTAAGTACACTATATGTATCAACTCCATATCAAGAGACTGATTCTACTGGCCCAAAAAGCTGTCTTCTCTTCTATATACTAAAACTTTTCTGAATTTCTGCCTCTGATTCTCCTTTCTGCTATTTCTTTGAGGGTGGTTATTTGGTTTTGTTTTCTTTTTGTTGTTCTCCTTTATACTTAAAAATCTGCTCAGCTCAGAAATGTCTACAGATTTCATTGAAACAGCTTTCTGCATCCAGGTTTCTTTAACATCTTCATTAATGCTCTGCAAGGGGATTAAGCTGTTTCAATCAAATCTGTGACACTCAGCCTTCAGGCTTTAGTCTTTATCCTCATTTATCATGTTTTCTGGCCATAACAAATTTTATAGGGGATCAAATATTTTGTGCAGTCCGAACAATAGATTAAAAAGTAAAGCCTATTTCTCTCATGACTGAGTAAATTATATGAAAACTAAAATAAAAAATAATAACTAAAATTACTTTCAAACAAGTAAGGAGGATCAGCTCCCACAAAAGAACAGGGACTGAAAACTCACCATGGGGAAAACAAACAAGCAATCCTGAATAGCAGAGTTAGTTCTAGAAAAATGTCTCTTCCCTGTCATATGGAGACACTGCAACCTCTGAAACTCCTATTTTTTTTTTTTTTTTTTTTATCTTGGAGTTAATATTACTGTAGAACCTCATGATATTTAAGCAAAGATTAATCTCAGCACTGCCATGTCGGTCTGTAGAACTACAAGCACTGTGAACCACATTATTCATGACAGTCTACTGGGGTTGGATCTAAAAAAATTTTTAATGGAGTCATTTACAAAATCTGTTGTTATATAACAGTGATCTCAGCCAACATATCCAAAAAGACACTCCCTAAATAAACAAACCCCCTTAAACAGCTTATCTAGATTATTATGAGGTGACATGGTGACTGAGAATATGGTGTGGCCTCCTAACTCCCAAAATAATGTTACTAAGGTGAGTAAAATTTCATAAACTGAATCTGAGGAAAACACATTCATTTTCGCAACCCATGTTAATGTACCTACATGAGACAGTTTTAACCATAAAAAAAATTATGATGTCTGTAGTAATTTCATCTTTGCTCACAGTGAACTCTCTTTGTGCAAGGAAAGTGAACAAGTTACAAGAAGATTTCAGTGATGACACTTCAATAAAATGATAGTGCTGATTTTGGACTTTACACAGAAGAGCTCAAGTGTATGAGTGACTTTTGTGATATCTCATCTTCTTTGGATATACTAAAACACTCTGAAAACAGTGGATTAAATTGCGTATGTTTGTAAATTAATTCAGTTTTAAGAATATGTCATTGGCTTTAAACAACAGAAATCTGAAAGAAGTCAGGCCATTAGGAGTGTTTTCTGATTTCGTCAAGAGTAACATTCTCTTCTCTCTAAATTCTGCCTGAGCAACATGCAGAGGTAAATAAATTTTGGTTTAACATGTCTTTTAAAGCCATACACACATAGCAGTGCAATGAACTCAGCTAACTCTGATAGTAGTATCAGCAAGACAAAGAAAAATTAAAATCCTGGAGTAAAAGTAAAGTAAGCTGAGAAACCAGCCTTGATATTTGGCCATACTATTTACTTTGCATGCAAATCATCTCCCAGGCATTTATCCCAATGAAATTGGCATGTAAAACAGGTTAATTAAGGAGAAAAAAAATTAAACATTAAGTGCTGTTCTGGTTCTACCAAATATGGAGCAAAAGATGAGTCACTGAATTACATGGTCATAATGATTCCGGTTGTGAAGGGAAAGAGTAGCTGAACCCTGCTCTTTTGGCCTATTTCCCTTCTCTTTCTCTCACACACACATGCTTATCTTGTGTATGGCATATGAAGACTACTGCACACATTTGATCTGCTCTCCTTGCAAGGGCATATCTTGACTTTGCCTGCTCCGTTATCTGATTTTCTGTGAATAGCTGAAATATATTAAATTCACAGTCTGATGGACTCTTCATGACCTTGTATGACAAAAAGGCATATAATTTTAGGTGTATGCCCCCAAAAAGAAAGAAAAATTAAAACCAGGATAAGGAAATATTAAGGCCCAGAGGCTCAAGTCTTCAGTAGTGCCTAATTTTCACTGAAATAATGAAAGTGAATTGTGTGACTCAATGAAATCTAAACAACATATCTGCAAAAGCATTACACTTTAAGGTAAGGTCTGATGAGACCTTAAAAGCTGCACAAAAATATTTAATGCTCATAGCCATCCCTGACTGTGAACTGGCAAAAGTACTTTGGGTGTCAAGTTCACTCATCCAGAAATAGCTCAAGCAATTGGAGAATTTTATATGCTGGTCATCAGTATGAGACATATATTGAGTTTACTAAACAGTCTGCTTTCTGCCCTTTAGTCTTCTTGCCCTCTCATACAAGCCATAAACTCACACAAATAAATTGGCAAAGACTTGACTCAAAATATAACACGGCTGTGTGTATTTTTACACATTCTGTTTTATGGAGATAGGAGGGAAAGTAGCTATTTGTATTTTCAGGATCAGTTAAGAAGAAGAGCTTCCTAAGAGAAACTCTAGTGTATTCCAGTCCATTTTTTGTGATTTATCTTTTTATGTAAGGGAAGAGAACATAATTTCAGTAGATTTAACACATTTATTCAGAATCTTTGCTTGATCTCCTGAAATGTAGCCTACAGTTTTCTGGATGTTCATCTTTTTTGGTAAAGAAAAAGGGGTCGTTTCTCAGACTGTGGAACAGACAGAAGAAATCCCCCTTGCTTCAGTGTGAGATTGGATTATACATTATAATAATAATGAGAGAATGTTTGTAAACTAAGGTTGTAAAATGTTCAGCTCTCCACAATGCTATTTATCTAGCAAAACAACAATAGGCACATCACAGTGCACTCACCAGACCAGAGACAGTAAAATTCAGAACAGAGTTTTGTTAGCTTTATAGCAGACATGTAAACTCTGATGTTAATGTAAGTAAAAGTAAACATTTTAAAAAGTGAGAAGAACCTCATTATGTGCAATTTGTGTTGTTTATTACCAGTGGTCATAGTAATGAGGCTAAAGAAAAAAACATAAGTAAGTAAGTACTATAGAAAAAACCCTTTAACTTTCCTCTTATCACTATGTGACTTTGCTGGGGCTGAGGTACCTGGCTGGATAAGGTGCAATTGTAATGCATTTCATTGCACATAGGTGTGGACTGGTTTGAGCAGAGAAGGTGAAAAGGTGAAAAGGCATGGTTCTTACAACTGGTCACAGCACAGTGCAGACATCTCAGCTGCTGGGTGAGGGGAGAGCCCTGCTGATGTCTGTGCTGTGATGGGTCTGGCCATGTTTATCCTCTTGGAGGAAACAGCTCCAGTGCGCCCATCATAAGACACTTAAGGGGAAAACACACTAAGTGAAATAAATAGGAGAGATCAAGACTCAATTGGTTCAGCTAAATTAGTGCCTACAGACTGAAGTACAGTGAAGTGGGCCAAAGCTCTTCGCATTTCAGTAAAACATCTATTCCATTCCACTATCCCAGAGGCTGAATAAAAGCTGTTTATGCAGAGAGGCCCTGAGGCTGACTTTAGTCTTTTACACTTGCAGAGCAATGTCGAAAAGGCCAGTGGCTCCTTAGAGGCACATTTCAAAGAAATTCAGGATTTATGCACACAAACCTTATTATTTAAAGTGCAAGTTCTGCTCTAAAAATCATTGCACAAGAAGAGCACAGAGTAAGAGGACTTAATATTTATTATTTCAGAGCATACTGTATGTTGAATATCACTTGTGTCTAAGCATCCAAAACATCTTCCTACAACCAGTTATATCAGATGTTTTCTTCCCTCCTTTTCTTGGTAGGAAATGTGAGGTGGAGCTAATAAAAAAAATTACTGATGAAATGTATGCCATGAAAAAACTCAAGTAAACTCTTCCTAAGTTTCATTGACAAGGTTGAACAAAAAGCCTGTAAAAGCCACATCTTCCTACTTCTTCTGCCCAAGATAAAGAGCAAGTGTGAATCTGCATATTTATCAACAACAAATTAATGCAACATACCAAGATTTTTTAAATATAGATCTGATTTGATTTAGTTTTATTTGCATTTTCTTCCTTTTGTGTACTGATCAACGGTTCAGACTCTTAACATCCCTAGGTAGTTCACAAAGAGGAAAGGAGTGCAAACTTTGGGTTAGTTGGGAGGCCTTCTATTATCAACTGTACTGAGTGTTCAAGATGCTTAGCAAGGACCTGGCTGTTGGCTGTGCAATTGCCTTGGTGGTAGGTAAACAAAGAACTTGCACGGGTGTTAAGAACTGATTATGGTATAGAAACCTCATGCCTGCAGCTTTTTGAGAGGAGATATCTAAAAAGCAGAAGTGACATAATTTGATTTTATTGTGCTTCAGGCATACATGAGACCGCACTGAAATGTTAAATCTGAGACTGGAAATTTGCACTGACATAGATCTTTCTTTTCAGAGCACTCTTCTGTAGAGAGAAGCTAAGATTTTTTTCTGTCAGAGATGTATCTAAGTTTGAGACACCTAGGCATCAATGTATAGTTGGGATTCAAAGACAGTGAAAAGAAGACAAGAGAGCAGTTAGAACACGGATGTAGCTGTTAACTTATTTTAGCTCTCTGTAAAAATGATGATGAGACTAACTTAATTTTCATGACCATTAGAATATAATATGATCTCTCATGAGATTTGTGCTAACAAACAGTATAAAGACTTGTCTGCCTGGAGATATTATTTCCTTCACCTTATTCTGCTTTGAGATTATATTATGTAAAAAGGAATTATGAAGAGCAATTTTGCAGTTTAAAAGCTCATGAATTTGTATGAAAATGTAGATACTCTATGCTGTCTGAAGTCTTTGGTCAGCTTGCATCAATTGCAAGAACCTTTTTCTGTTAAGAAAAAAGTCAAAAAAGAAATCTGCATTGGCAAATAGAGAAATGGCTAATGGAAGGGACAATTGTTGCTATGGCTGATGCAGAGTAGTAAGGGACAATACTGTTTGCCAGTTTTTATTCCATTAGTTTTCCCCAAAAAGACATAATTTTGGATCTCAAAACAATTTTTAAAAGCCCATAATTAATTTTCTCCATTTGTTTATTTGTTTATTTGCCTTCTTGTGTGTTCTCCAGTAGCATCATGTTTTGCAAGGTTAACAATTTGGCTGTAGAAATAGGGTGGCTTGTTTGCTTCAATATGGCAGGGGGGAGCTCTAGCTCACTAGTTTTGTGTGAAACGAATGCCACTTTCACTCTCTAGCTGTGTCCTGTGCCACACCAATCAAAGATTACTTAGTAGTGGACAACATTAATCATAAGTGTTCTTTTGATGTTAGGCAGGTGTGGTGTCTGTATAATGATGACAAGTAAATAAAACTTAATCCAAAACCCATTTAAGTTGACTGAAACATTCATATAGAACACATTGCATCTGATGCATTACACCTGCTGAATAACCTTTATTTTTAATGTTTATCAATGAAAAATAATGGTAAGGAAGAGTTACTGAGCTGCCTTTGTCTGAATGTGAATCCTGCAAAAGCACAAGCATGGTAAAAAACGAGGTATGATTATCCTGGCTTCCACAATCACTGAAAAAGCAGTAGTGAAAGTGCTTTAAAATTTGCCTGGAATGAATATCATGTATTTTTCTAGATCAGTATATAATATATTTCTTCATAAATATCTGAAATTAATTCTGAAATTAATCAGTGTGAATAATCTGCTCATTTAAGCAACTAAAAGAATTTTATTTGTGGTACAAATGTGGTTATATATAATACATATATAATGGTACATAAAATAATGTTTTATAGCAGTGATGTTAATAAAATCATAAAATTTAAACCAGAGTTAGTTTGAGATAGCTATTTTTGTCTTTCTTCTTCTCATAAAAAAAATCTGTGGAAAGCAAGAACTGTTATTGTTCAGTGAAACTACCCATTATTGCACTTCCTAAAAATTTATTTCTAACTAGAGTAATACAGTTTACCAATTTTACTCTGCAATCTTTTTGAAACTGAATTTCTTTATAATAGCCGTGAAGTAGTTTAATGTACAAGACATTTGAGAATTTTGCCCCATTCTGTTTTAGAAGTTGTATGCTTCCCATTAAAAGTTATCCTTATAAACACCCACATCATTACCACTCCAAGAAACATAGTATTTTTAACATCAGGAATGAGTTCTTCATATTATACATTTGCATATATCCTGTCAGTAAAAGATAAAGAAGGAAGATTATTTCTACTATTGTGACTATAGAGGAAAATCCTTTTACCCATTCATGAAGAGGATAAGGTTTTTCTGAGAGGAGGGAAATCCTTTCCTGGTTCCTGAAATCATCAAACAGAAACACAGAAAGAGTGTTAGTATTACATGAATAAAAATAGTCATAGAAAATAAGATAGAAAATGGGAGCCTTTGAATGTGTAGATAAAATGAGAGGAAAAAGAGGAAAGTGATAATGGAACAAAAATAAAACAATGTTAAATTCACAGAAAATTATACCTGGTAGGTTTAGACTACCATGATGGGAAAGTAAGAAGAAGGTCAGCAGTGAAGCAGAAGGAATTGGCCATGTTTCAGTAAGAATACTGAAACTCCATGTAAATATTATTACATTTTTATTAAAACAAGTGATAAATCTCTAATCAATTTGTGAGTTCCTTCTTTTTCCAACAACAGCTGTAGCTGTTAAGAGACAAGGCATGGCTCACAAAATAGGTCACATGTCAAAATATACTACATAAGCATGTAATGAATGGTTTGTGGAGCAATTCACTACCTTTTTACATGCATTCAATTATTTTTCCAGAACAGGTGTCAGAGATAATGAAGATAAATAACATTTTTCTTTCTAGACATGAGCACTCAACAATTTTTAATTAGTTTTAGTAGGTGATAGATAAAGGGGGAATCGCATCAAGATATCAAATACAATTCTTGAGTTCAAAGAGACTGGACTAGTTATTTTTTAATGGACCCTACCCTTACCAAATATTTCCTACATGTAATCAAAACTTGAAGACCAGAGCTACAAACACACACAAACAGACACACACACAAAATAAAAATAATATGGATGGTGATGTGTTCCTTGCAACTTTGCTCTCACCTCAGAATGGATCTCTTTGCACTGGCCTTGTGCCTAACTTTATCCTCTGTTCATAGACAACAGGGAAACTTGCTATACCCATGTCAAGCTTGAGCTGTTCACTGTAATGTTTAAAATTAAACACAACACTGAAGCAGGCCTGCTGATTAGGAAGTTGGAGTTCATTCAAGTCTGGAACAAATTTTTTAGTTCTATGAAACAGTGGAGACATTTTAACTTAGACTGCTTATAATTCTCATTTAATTAATATATTTAAAATGGCAACTGTGGAATTTTTTGATAGACTTATTTCCCTTCATTTGCATGCATCATCAGAGAGTAAAGGATTTATATATGACTTGCAGAATATAAAACCATTTATATAAAAAAGAATATTTACAAGGTTAAAAATTACATTTTTTTTCTTTCAACAGTCTTGTTACTTGGGTTGCTTAACACATTAAAGGATTAATTCTCACTATACTAATTGCTTGATAAGCACAGAACAATTACCTCATAGTTCTGCTTGTGGAACATGTGGTTTCAACTACTTTTGAATTTAAAAAAAAAATAAAAAGGGATAATGGCACTTAATTCATGTCTGGAAGTCTAAGTATTTTCTGACATTTTTTCATAGAATCACAGAACATCCCAGGTAGGAAAGGACCTCAAAAGATCTTCCAGCCCAGGCCTTTTTGGGAAAGGGAACCTATATGAAAATATCTACCACCTTCTTTTATTGCATCTTGAAAATCTTCAGGAATAGGCACTTTACCATGCCCCAGAGGAGATCGTTGCAGTGAATAAATGCTCTCACACTAAAAAAATCCCCACTTTTTTTCTGTCAATATGAAACCTCTCCCACTTCAACTTATACCCACTCCCCCTTGTCTTCTCCATGTGGCACCTTGTGAAAAGGGAGCCTCCATCCTCTTTGAAGCTGCGGGAAGAGTTTAACGCTGTCTGTTGCAACACAATGGGGCATGCGCAGTCCTCTGGTGGAGGGCCCCAGAAATGAGTCTGGGGCAATCCATGGGTTGGTTTATCACCCTTTTTAAGGTGCAACCACTGTTTCTCATGCCTGCATAGTTGAGCCAGCTGTGCCTTATCAGAAGGGATAAATACCCTCTGGCTTATGTGTGAATGTCCCAATACTTTTTCCTACTCTATGGAGTGACATGCTGAAAACCAATGCCTCACCCACTTTGTACAGCAGAGCTTCAGAATAAATTTCTGTAAGGTGGTCAGAGATTTCTTTTCAAAACCTTGTTACCTGGTGAATAATTAAGATTAACATAGGAGTCAGTATTGGCACTCACATGCATTTTTTCTCAGCTGGCATAATTTCAGTGTTTTTAATTTAAATAGAAAAAAATCCTTAAAGATATTTTATGAGTGATCAATCTCTCTGTACTAGAAATTCTGATTTTTTTCCTGCCTGCAAATAATCTTCCCTTCCTTTATACACTGTCTGATTAAATATCCTCTGTAATCAGCTTTAGGAATGACATTGTCCTGAGCCTTTTCTTTGAAAAAATAGCTTGAATACACTTACTTAAGGCAATGACAAGCAACCAGAGCAGCAATCAATCATGTGGAAGTCGTGAGCTTCTCAGACCACAGGGGGATTACAGTGTACACTGCCTTGCAATTTTTTTTCCAGTCACACAAAAGACAAGACTATAACCATGAACAGTCACCAAGGCTTTACAAAGGACCATGTTTGACCAGCCTGGTTGTGTTCTCTGACTGCTTACATAGGCAGGAGAACAGTAGGTACCATAATCTTAGTCAAGCTTTTGACACCATCTTTCATGGCCTTCTCATAGGAAAACTGAGAAAATAGAAGCTGGAAGAATGGGCTCTTGTTAGGTTAGAATATAACTGGCCACTAGGCTCAAAGGGTCATTATTAACTCAGTTATTACTTGACTTGTTAGAATCCAAATGCAAATGGAAATTTATGAACAACATCCTAACGGGATAGGGTAGTACAGGACCATTCTCGAAAGTTATGAGTACTCGTCTTGACAAAACCATGGCTTATTTTATCTGTCATTGGCTGTTGGTCTTCAGGTGGGACTTTGGGCTAGGTGACATCAAAAAGAACCAAGGAGCATTTTAATGATCTTATAATTCTATTATCTATGGATACTACATGGTGAAGATTTCGGTTTTATGAGCCAGACGAACTTTCTCTATTATTCCTTTATTATAATCAATATAAAGTACAATCTCAAATTCACAAACTTCAAAGGGCAGTGTGCTGCTTGTGAAATATTGAAAAACAGCTGTCATTTCTTCTCAGTGAAAAATAAATCAACCATTCCATGAATCAACTTCTTTCATCCTAAAACTCTAGCTCTACCAATTCAAAGTAAAATGGTTTTAAAGTAAAATTTTATTTACTTTTTTATAAACTTTACTTGATTTGCTTTATTATAAGGTTTCTTTTCAGCCGCTTTAGCTGTTAGCTGAAGACACCTCCCCACAAATGCAACCCCCCTTATTCAGTATAAATAGCAACAGACTGTCTGATAAGGAGCAGAATGTGGTGAAGGAGTAACACAGGCTGAATCACTAGAGGGTCATTTAGTGTACTAACTTACATCACAGATGAGGTTCAAATGAGAACCCTTAAAAAATTACACACTGCTTATCATGTGCAGTAATCGAAAGTTCTTACCTGGAGTTTGTAGAGAGTTTCTATTGGTCTTGTGGGGGTTTTAGTTTTGGGGTTTTTTGGGGTTTTTTTTTTGTTTTTGGTTTTTTTTCCTGGTTTTTTTTGTTTGTTTTTTTGGGTTTTTTGGTTTTTTTTGTTTTGTTGGTTTTTTTTTTTTTTTTGTGGGTTTTGGTTGTTGTGGTGGTTTTGGTTTGTCTGGTTGGGCTTTTTTTGGTGGGGTTTGTTTGGGTTTTTTTAGAAAGAACATTGTTTATAAGAATCAACAGACTATGCTGCCTAGAACCCATTGTACAGATACAAACACTAATTTTTCACCAAGACTCTCTCTTAAACTCTCTGATGATTTTGTGTCTTTTACTTAACTGAAAATAATGATAAAGGGTGTTTTTTTCAGAAAGTTTCAAGATTAGGACTAACTGAAATTCTCAATCAGTGAAAACATCAAGTATATGGATTGGCAACCTACAGTATTGTTCCAAGTAAAACAATACTCACTGTTAGGCTCAAAGCCACTGTCCCTTATTTCTCGGTTTGGCTCTGCTATTGAAAAAATGGCAGAAGGATCTATTCTTCACTCCAGCTATAATATGGCGTTTTGCATTGTCTCTTAAGCATCTGCATTTATGGAGAAGTGCAAAGGAAAGTCTAAAAAGAAAACCTTCAGTTTGAAGATTAAACTGAGATTTGCTGTCCAAGTTACCAGTAAGGAATATTGCAAGAAGGAAATTAATATCCATTAAACATAGGACATTCTCTGTCCTCATGGAAATAATGCCTGCTCCAGCAGCGGGTAATCAAAATATTATTCATCTCTCACGTACTTACAAAAGAGGAAATAAATGAAAAAATGTAACAGTGCTTTCATAAAAGTATGTAATTCTGCTTATTAAGGAGAAGGTTTTATAGCTAATTTGTATTTATCAGAACAAACAGTTGCAGGTGTTGACATAGGCATCACGAATTTCGCAATAACTCCAAAATTATGTTTGGAAGGAAATGTAATCTTTTATATTATTCATTTATTTTTAATTTTTTTTTTTTTTGACAGAATAAGGTCACCAATGTACTTTATAGTTTTATATTATTTTCTGCTTGTCTTACTGCCTCTATGTTAAGAGAAATCAGTTTACCTTAACAGGGTCTGTGTGCTGTCTAGAATACCTTAACTGAGCATTAGGTTGTATTTCAACAGTTGAAATGGAGGGAAGTTATCTATATCTGTGCCACATTTATCTTGTCAATAAACCTTCTCCTTTTTTTTCTTCTTGGTTCCATTGTTATTTGTTTATTTTATTTATTGTTTTTTTATTTAACCTGGGCAATGATTGGATTGTGAAAGACAAATCAAACTGGAAATCAGGATTTTAGGGTCCATGAACTTTGTTATAAGAATGATACTGTAGTAATTGAAACATATTGTTATAACTGAAACTTTGAAGCAGTATATTAAAATGAAGGATCTGTTAAATTTAGATCAGGAGTAAATGGAAGTAATATTTTTCTTAACCATTTGATTAGCCATTGATTTTGTCAGGCTTTAGATTTAAAACCAGCAAGTTATTACTTGCAAGAAGCAATTACAAGAAGTTATTACAAGAAAGTGACAGAGCTGAAGTGTTAGTTTCAGCGGTGCAATGCTACTGATATTCAGCACCCTGTTTTTAAAATCATTATAGTACTGCTAGCACTTAACCTAAACCTCCCTCAGCTGCTCTCTGACATACTACTTCCAGTGAAAATCACAGCTTCAGATTACTTCAACACTTGTTGCACTTAACAGAGAAAATTCCTAGTCTTTGATTATTTCATACTTTGAAATAAAATAGACTGGAGTTTGATTTTGGGGGGTTTTTTTTGTTTATTTTTTCTTTTTTGGGAGAGATGTAAGGTTTACATGGGGGTCAGGGTTTTGTTTTGCTTTTTTGTGTTTGTTTGGGTGTTTGGGGGCTTTGTGTGGTTTCTTTCTTTCTTTTTTCTCTTTTTTTCAGAAGGCACAAAAGAGCAGACCTTCCAGATTTGGCTCAATGCTACCCATGTCATAATGGATTATGGTAAGACTGAAACTGACATCCTCTTTCAGTCAGTGTTACAAGGTTCTTCTGAATTGATTCTACCATTATGAATACAATTATTAGTACTGGTGCTACTGACTTGCTGTATTGGAAGTCACTAAGAATGGAACCTTTCCTATCTCTTTCAGATAGCATTTTGAGTTGACAAATCTTTGAGTTGACAGACCCAAACCTACCTAAAGCCTTTGTTTTCCTTCCATTATTAAGATAGCTGCAAAGCATATGCTTTGGGGAAATGATAATTTCATTTTGAGTGCTTTTGTTCCTTTTAATTAAGTGTAGGTGTCAATGCCAACGAGTAAATATGGGTTATAGTAATTGAAAACTTTTTCTTGTCTATTCCTTTATTTCAATCATACTAGTACGATCACCAAGTATCAATGGTCACTATGTGATCAGAAAAAAGTTCTTGGTTAAGTACACACCCAAAGTACTGGTGTGTTTGTCTCCACACAGAAAGAACATCAAACTCTCTTGAGGTATCCAAGAAGTCTTCATTAGTTAGAGCAAACACCACTAAAGTCACACATTATGAGACATTTAAAAAAGATTTATTTAAGGGCATAGTGGAAGTGAAAAATACATCTGATTTTATCACAGTGACTTTTGTCAGCAAAAAGAATAAAGCATCAAATATGGGCAAAATTTATGGCACGGCTTGAGTCGTGATAAGAATTTGGTTTTGTAGAACATTGGAATTCATGACTATATGAGAATTGGCATCCTCAGAGGTGAAGGGAGGAAGGGACTTCAGACTGGTAATAAAGCAGGAGTTAAATCACTGGTTTATGCAGATGTGTGTGTGCATGTGGACAGAGAAGTGCACCTATGCATACACACAAGAGTCAACCTCCAGTGATGTATCTGCTTAGGTGGCTGCAAAGCTACCAAGCTAAAGTGGTAAGGGATTTTACGAGAACACCTTATTTTCTTGTTTCTGTCTCACGCCTGGAGTTTCAGTAAGATAACAAGAGGCACCAGGGGTTCTTATAATTGAGAATAAATGTGGTATAATCGACAATTTTAAAAGTTTACTTTTTATCTTGTATATCAGATATCTGTTCATTACTCTATTTGGAGAGAATGACTGGAGACAGTAGCAGCCCAGTTGCTATGTTAGATATTTAACTGTGTTGATATTTTTAGCATCAAAGGACATCAAATATGTGTGCATTCAAGTGACTGGCAGCAATGTCAAGTGATTCATTGAAAACGTCCTGCTAATTAGAAAATTGATTGATTAGAAAATGGATTAATTATTATTTCTTTAACAATTTAAGAGAGCCTTACTGTCGCAAGAAAGTTCATCTTAAAAAAACCCATATTGTATATTTCCTGTAGCAATAGGAAATAATTATTAGAATGCTAAGGGTTTCTGTATTCTACCTAACAAGAACTTACCGTATGCAATTGCATATTGACAGTTATAGCAACACAGAAAGATTACTGGTTCACCCAACTGAGAGTGGCATGTTCCTTAAAATGAGGATGGGCAAAGCATTAGTGATATACATATATGCACACAAAAGAAAACACATATTTGGTATTACACAACAATTAATTACATTTAAAAAATAATAAAATTACATTAAAACATGGCTGCGATTTGTCAGTGTGGAAAGAAAAGCAGAAAATTACAGATAAAAGCTTGGAAATCTTCAACTTTTTGCATGGACAGGTAGCCATGATTCGACAAAAGACAAGAAGAAACAAAAATGTCTAAAATCTCATTCTAGTTCACTAGTAATTTCCCTGGTGTGAGAATAAGTAAATGAAACTAATTGGAAAAGCAAGCGAGATGTGTAATGCTGTTGTAAAATTCATGTTGGTGAGAAATTTCATTAGCTATTATAAAAATATCAGGGAACAGCTGGCTGTAGTTGCTCCTATGATACTTTAAGGCTACTTTAAATTATGTTGAGGTAAAAACATTAATCACACTATTGACATGCACATGTTTATGGTAAGAAGACTTAATTGAAAAACAGAAAGAATTTTTTTTCTATAAGCAGAACAGGATGTGAATTTTATCTGAAAAATTGTCAACTCATAGGAGCCCTAAGTTTAAAAAGTTTATTGGATCTCTCTGGGATGGAGTTAACTTTACTCTTAGCAGACCTTATAGTACTGTCATCTGTATTTGCAGCAAGAATGCTGTGAATGACACACCAGTGCTTTGGCAACTACTGAGCTGTGCTTGCACAGCATCCATTCTGTCTGTTGCAGCCCCAGAAAGGCTGGATGTGGGAAGGAGGCTTGGAGGGCACCAAAGGGATATTCCACACCGTAAGGTGTTGAGGTCAGAAAGAAGGGACAAGAAGAGACAAGGGCAGAGGGAGGCATTTCTAATTAAGGTGACTGTCTTCAGAAGCAACTGCTACATGTGTTGGAGCCCTGCTTCCCCGGCTGGACATCACCAGCTGAATGGAAATAAAGAATAAACATTGCTGATTTGCTTTCTTTCCATGCACATCCTTTGCTTTTTCTCAGTAAACTGCCCTCATTGCAATCCATGTGTTTTTTCATCTTATTTTCCCCCCCACGTCCTGCTTAGGAGGGGGAGATAGAGATTTTCTTGGTGGACACCTCGTGGCCTGCCAAGGTCAACCCACCACAGTCCTTTCCTGGTACACAATGTGAGGCAGCTTTGAACTTGTAAATATAATAGTTATTAATTGACAGGTTTGTGTGAGGGTCACAGACTTTAATTGCTGCACTGCTCAGCTCTTTATTTTGCTGAGCTTGGAGACATGCTGGTAGAAACAATGGCTATGTGCTTTGCCCTGGCATTGATGCCTAACTGTGCTGGGGTAGCTTTGCTGTGGGGATGAGGAGGAGTACATCTCCTTCTCCTTATTCAGGATTGATGTGGGTATTTTTGATGCTTGGGCTCCTGAGGCCCTTGATCACTTTCAGGTGAGTTGTTTAATATTATTAACACTGTCAGCTTGTTGTCAGGTTCCTGAATCCAGTGTCATCCTGATGTAAGAGGGCACAGTTTTGGGGAGAGATGAAAGGAAAACATGCCGTTGGGAAGTTGGTCCCTGTGTGGCAGGGTGTGTGGAAGTGTTTGGGTGGGTGTTTCAGGCGGTTATCACCTCGCAAAGACTGGGATGTGCTATCTGAACAAACAATGTTCGTGAATTTATGCACATGTACATACTATCCTACTGCATGGTAGAGGGGTATCTTGCCTACCCCCAAAAAACTTAGCTGCTTCAAGCATCATTTTGAGGCTTTGCCCATGTCTGTTGAGCCACAGTTTAGTATTATTGGAGTGGGTGGTTAAGATAGAGACCCAGACCATCTCTAAGGGTGCCTTGACTGAGAGAATGATCCAAACTACGACTAAGAACACATCAGCTGAAACAGGGACCCAGTTGTCACATAAATAGTGAAAAAGAACCACTGGACATGGAGGTTGATGGAGCCGTGTAATTTATGTCCTTTCCTGGGGATTATGTAATTGACAGAGAAAATGAAAAAGAGGCAACCATTTGCAGTCTCTGGAGGCTGCTCTTGTCAAGCATGAAGGCGAGATATACATTCAATGAAAACCTTGTGAATTACCAAGAGAAGTGGACTACAACTGGAAAAAACGTCCAGTATGTGAGAAAATTAGTGGTGCTGAAAGTCTCCTACAATAACCCAGGTGAAAACAAGGTCTCCAAAGATCCGTCTGACAGGCTGTGTGCACAGGCTATGTGGAGGAAGATAGTCCAAAATGCACCAGCTGCCAAACCCTTTAAAAACAATATTGCCCAGACTTGGATATACTGTCTATGGAAAGGGCATCTTCCTGGCTCTGAAACCTCGAAAAAAAGCTCTCTCCTTTCTTTTGCCCTGGGACAGAATCTTGGCTGTCAGGGCTGGCCTATGGAGCCCTGGTGAGAGAGAAAGTGAGTCCCAGATGCATGCTGCATGGAACTCTCTGGTTCTTCCTATAGGACCAGCTGGAGAACTTGAGGAAGGAGGATGGCACACACACCTTTAACCTGGAAGCCCATGTACAAAAATTCAGGGGGAAGACATCTGCTAGGAAGGGGCCACTAAAGAAACCTACCAGTTTAATTTTGCTGTTGAGACATAAAAAAGCAATCACTGACACCCCAGATGCAGAAAAATATTACTGAGGATTCTGGTGAAGAGACCTCTGGTCTGGCAGTGTAAGGGTTGGACAGTGACTATGACTGGGAATACATGAAGGGTTTCTGTCTTTGAGCAGGAGGAGGAAAGGCATGAGTGGGAATACTAACCTGTGTGCGTTCTGTGCATATGCGATTCACAGAAACAAAAGGCTTTGTTAGCCACAGGTATACACAGATACAATCCGGATTCCATATATCCCTGGCATAGACTACTACAGGAAAGGGTGCTTCAAAGATCCGAGTTATCCATGAGTGTTTGGTATAGCCACTGACAGTACAGAGAAGTTTGAACAGCTGTCTGTCTTTCCTTACCTCTTGGAAAACCCCTCTGTTGCGGCCATGCTGTGAATTAAAGAACAGCAGGTGCCCATTGCCACCACGGTGATGCACCAGTGGCAATGTCGCACTGTCCAAGAATTTCTGATTCCCATCATGACTTCATTCATTAGCTGGAGTGCCAAAATGATCAGCAGGATTTGCCCACCTTTTTGAAGTCCCATATGGCCAGTGAAAAATTCTGGTAGAGGTTAACGGTGGACTATTGTGGCCTCCCTGAAGTCATGCCACGGCTAAGTGCTGTTGTACCATACATGCCAGAGCTCTAACAGGAAGTCTGCCAATTTGTATGCTGCAATTGATGCTGTCTATGTGTTTTTCCAAATTCCTTTGACAGCCGAGTGCAAGCCATTCTTTGCTTTTACATGGAGTGGTTTCTGATACACCTGGAACTCGCTGTCCAAGGGGTGGAAGCACAGTCCCACCACTTGTCATGGAGCAATTCAACCTGCACTGGAATAGAAGAGTCAAAACAGCTAGCAAAAGGAAAACATCCAACAAAACCCACCTGTGTTAATCAGTTTATAAATCTGCTCCTGCTTCTGTACAATCTGGCTTCAGAAATGTCATAGACTTCAGGCTTTTGGCAGGATCTTAAAAGTTACTATCCATTTATTCGAAAAGGATACTAGAATGTTGTGCTGGTCTTAGTTGGGATAGAGTTGACTTTCTTCACAGCAGCCTTTATGGGTCTGTATTCTGGATTTGTACTGGAAACACTGTTGATAACCTAGGGATGTTTTCGTTACTGCTGAGCATTGTTTATATGATGACACACAACTTTTCTCACTTTTACTCTTTTCATTCTTTTCCCATCCCACTGGGAGTGCGTGCGTGAGCAGCTGTGTGGGGCTTGGTTGCCGGCCTGGTTTAAACCATGACAGATGTACCTACAGAAAAGCTCGGTGTCATGGGAGAAGCAGGCACAGAGGTCTGAGCAAGGTTGTTATGCTGCTTTCTCTTAGCCTGAGATAGCACAATTGCTTTTTCACAGCACTTCTTCAAAAAGCAGATATGACCGTAATGGATAATCCAGCAGTGTGGGTTTCAGTTATATCTGTTTCTTCATTTAATCTCAGTAATATTAATGGTTATAAAGTTGGGCCAAGGAAGGAGGGAGGTGTTGAGAGAAAGAGCTTTTAAGATTTGTTTTCTGATCCTGTTATCATGTTCTGATCTGATTGAAATTCAATTAATTTCCACAAGCTGGGTCTGTTTTGCCCATGACATTAGCTGGTGAGTGATTTCTCCCTGTCTTTATCTCAGCCCATGAGCATCATGTTATATTTGTCCACTGGGCAGGGGAGGGTTAGGGCACCTTTGGTAGGCACCAGGCATCCAGGCAAAGTCAAACCAGCACAAAATTATAGAAGACTAATGTATAATAAGAATCAATTATAACCAAAAATCTGTTTTCTTGGTGTCAGTCACCTAGTCAAGCACATATTTTTCTTATTCAGAAAATGCACAAAAAATCTGGCTATTAGTGTGTCTGGGTCATGACTATTAATGTGTCATGACTGTAGGGGTGATACTAAGCTGAAGTGGAAGAGATTCTGCCTTGGATTATTTATTCAACATTTTGGTATTCTTTATTTATTTTGACATTCAGTCTAAATTTAGAATCAATTCATATGCTTTTAAAATGTAAACATTAGTCAGAGTGTGTCAGTATTTTCTGACTAAAATAGGAAAGTTTGGCATGTTATAAATTTGGAAAGGATTAAATTTTGATATATCCATTCTTTCTCTTGACTAACATTTTAGGAGTTCTCTGATCAGCATGTATTTAGGAATTTCTGTTTTGTGTATTTGCAAGTGGATTTCTTTACAGTCCTAGCAACTTTGGCACATTGGATGTGAAGGATTTTCCATGTAACTGCTTCCTGGAAAAGCAATTCACTCATTACCAAGCCTGAGAGCTAAGAAACCAGTATGTTAGTGAGGGTTTTGTGAGGCTCTGAGTTAAATTTAGAGGGTTTTCTTGGGGAGGATGAGTATCTTGGATGACTTGATGGAACAAAGAAGGGGCTCGGGACACAGTCTAAAGTTGTAACCAGACTTCCATTCACAAATTGCTACCATTTTAATGCAACATTTGCATGATATGCTTTTAAAAAATATTATAATAATATAGATAGTTTATATCACATTCATAAACTTTGAAAGAAGTAAAGAAATCTTCCCTGAATATGATTTGTTCCTGGGATTCTAACTCATTAGCATTGCAACTCCATATTTTGAAATTATGACCTAGAGATATACTATCAATAATCTCCGTCTTGGCTTCTTAAAACATCAGGTTGAAACTGTTCTTTCTGTGAACAGATTTAGTTCAATGTCTATGTTTTTCCTTCGGTAGTTCTTTTTCTCACTTAAGCATTCTATTACTACAAACTGTTATGTCCCTGAGAGGGAAAAAGCATGTAATTTCAACATATGCAAGCAATAACTAAAAAAAGCAATTATCAGCCATGAAATAATGTGATTTGGGAGTGTAATGAATCAGTGCATACAGAAATTACTGGATAAAATGGTTTAAAAAATTTATAGAATGAAATAAGCAAACACAATGCCATGAAGTACTGGATGATCTCTCCAGACATGCATGAACACATTATCTCTGGTCATAGCCAAGCATGATTCATCATAAAAGCCTTTATCCAAATTTCCAGGGAGTGGTTATTTAACTCACTCTCTAGTAAACAAAAAAAATACAAATTGAAAAAGTAGTAAGAAATAATTCGAAGTGGTAAAAAAAAACTTCAGTTCATATTAGAGTAATTCTTTAAGCTTTTATTTTGCTATATTCAAATGGTTTATAAAAATGCATGTTTTGAGGAAGCATGTCATACAGATCTTCTTATGGCGTGAATCACAAAACAGCAAGTTTATTTGAAACTTTTTGATCTTGTACATGCATTATTTCCATTGTTGCAGGAGATCAACTCACATATTTAAGATTTGTCCTCCCTAAGCATTCCCTTTTTTTTGCATCAATATAACCATTATTTATTGTCTGTAACTTTTTAAGGTGTACATGAAAGAAAACAAATCACTCTTTTTAACTACATGTTATTCTATTTAAATCAATGGGAGATCAAGCAGAAGAAAGAATGGTCAATGAGAGAGGAAAGAAAACAAAAATTTCCTCCATCTTCCACAATTTAAATTGAAAAATTCACATCTTAAGTGACAGAATATCTAAAATAAAATGTATATGACTTGAAAAAATAATCTCTTAATTAAAATTTTCAAGAAAAATTCTTGAACAGAAGTTTCATTACTGAGAAGGTTTAATCATATAATGTTGTGTACAGAGCTGATATATTTTTGTTACCTATGTTAGTTATTCTACAAGATTTTCCAGCTAATTAAGACATAGTAAAATCTGCAATTTTTGGATATTAATGTTTGCTCTTACATTTTAAATGGGTGCTCAGTGGAACAGTTACAGTGGGTTCTTTTCTTCAGAGCAAATAAATTAACTGGAATATTATATAAAATAGATAATATTCAAAGTGCGTTTCTTTTACTGTTTCTGAAAAGAATTATAAATATCAGTATTATTAATTTACTAGTAGCTAAAGCTGTTTTCCAAACTTAAGCACAGGACATGATAAACAACTCTTCACCTGTCTAAAAAGGAAACTTTTTTACAGTGGGTAGCTTTTCTAGAGAAGACTCATATTGCTCCATAGTTTTTGAAATATTAATAAGGGCTAATCTGCAAACAGGTCTATGTCTAAAATTATGAGTAGGAAAAAAATTTAAAAAGCTAAAAATCCCAAAATTTAAACATTTGCTGATATTAATAAGGAAGGATGATCTAAGTGGAAAACGAAAAAGAAAGCCTCTTGAAAGGCATGGGAGGGATCTGGAGATGCAGGGATTCAGAATTACTGAAAGAGTGCTTAACATTTAAGAATTACAATCTACATTGCACATTACATTAGACTACACATACATGTTTATTCTATCTTGAGCAGTCAGGTGTCTTTAAAATAAAAAGAAATTGGGAGCTCCAGGCTGACCTGACTTCCTAGACAAAAGATGCATCTTCTTCAGGCTTTCTCGTACGTCCTGAAAGAAGACGTTATCCTGAAGACCTCTAGGTCAGTATCTGAAGATACTGTTCATGTTTTCTAGATGGCTGCAGCTGCACAAGTCACCTAGCAGACAAAATGAAGAAATTCGAAAAGTTATAAAATATGGGAGAAAATAATTTCTACCCTTTTACAAGAACTTTATGGCTTTTGGGAGATGTTCATTTAAACATTTAAAAAAATCAACAACTCAAACATAAAACTTTCGTACAAACATATAAAGAATAAACTGAATGTGTCAGAAATGCAGTTGTGCGGTCCTTTTGAATCTCTAATGTGGCATCGGAGTCGCGTCTCAGAGCCTGAAAAGGAAGATTTTGAGAATTCTGGGATGACAGATCACATGGCCAATGTGACTCTGGAAATGGACATTCATTGAATAGGAGAAGTAAAGCAAGACAATAGTAAGGCAAGCTGGTTTTTATGACTTGTCTCTTGAAAAAAGACTCCAAATTCTATGTTCTGTCAAATACTATATTCTAGAATTCTTCTTTATAAATACTTAAGACATGATCTGGTATCTGTCACAAAATAAATTATTTTGTATTTTACATAGCAAATGAACATTTCTAAGGTTTACCTGAAAGAGCATCCTTGAGAGAAATATTCTTCCACATCTCTTTATTTTCCCCATTTGTGCTGGGGAACCCTAAAAGAGCATGGAAATATTTATGCTGAAAAAAAGTTGGTGTTTTGTAAAGTGGGAGGATTAGGAATCTTTTGGATCAAAAGTTGCTGCACTTTGGAAATTATTCACCCTATAATTTCTTTTTTTTCCAGCCCGCACGTACCCTTATCTCAGGTTAATGAGTCTTTGAAGAGAACCCTGCTCTGTCAAGTTAAAAAAAACCTGCAAATATTTTTCCTTTAGGATTTTTGCAAAAAAGTTTTGCTGTCATGTAGTAGAAGAGTGTTTTGGTGGTAAATAATTCTGTTTAGGTTTCATTATATTTTTCAAGTATATTTACTAAATTTTCAAGTTCACTGTTTCTCTGAGATAAAAAGGTTTTTTTAGCTAGCAGAAACTAACTATACAAAGGTTTCTCATGATGTTTTTTCTTTTTTTTTACTTTGAGATATGTTTTTAAAGTATCTTGTTTGTATGAAGCAAACTACCTTCTTTTGTACACTGGAGCAATCTCATTCAATTTTTGGATACAGATAAATTAGGGACAGGAAGACTTAAGTGCAAAAAGTCATAGTATTGTGACAGTAATTGCAGTTAGTGATATATGATTTGCCACTTATCCAGCTGATAATCCACTTATCATTTTATACTTGATCCTTACTTTTTCTCCAGAAATTAAAGATTTGGGGGTTGCATTGATAAAACATGGGGGGAAAAAGAAGAAAATTGATTGTGCTTTAAAATTTATCATTAAAAATCATATTTTAAATAGCATTTCCTTAAATATATTAAGTAATGTCTTATTCTGTCAGCTTTTACCAGGGTATAAAATGTCATAGCATAAGTACTGTATTCAAGGTATTTTTCTTTAAGTCCAGTACTTCTATTCAGAATGTATACTGTAATCCCTGTGTGCACGATTATTCCTTATGCATACTTTTGTTCGTTATTCTCTTGAGAACTTACATAATAGTGAAATTCTATATGATATATCTTGAAAATAGAAATCATTTTGTATATGTTTGGTTANGGTCCCTGCTCGCGAGCGACAGACCTCTATTTTTTTTATTTTACTTGTGGAAGTTCGCATAATCAGGCTATAATTACTGCCATTAGACTTTCTCATTCTCATTTTTTTCTAAAAAGAAATGTAATTCTGAATAAAGTTTGCCAGCAGGCCATGACATTTTTCACTTTTCTTTTTGCTTATTTGATCTTTGTTTCCTCTTCATTGTTCTGGTCAGTTAGAGTTTCATATTTTAAATTGTTAGCTTTTCTTGAAGGAAGCAAGTATATTATAGTAATTTTAAATGTCATTACAAAACATGAACATGTTTGGAGCCTAATCAAGAGTTTTTATTTTCATCTTTATGCAGTACTGCTTCAAGTAAGGAGAAGAAAAACAAAGGCCAAAACAAATGTTTGAGCACAGTGTATTTTAGCAGCAGCAAGGTGAAAGGATTTAGGGTGACACTACCATTTGTGGTGGTAATGTCAGAGACTGGTAAGAGAATCAAAAGTAACTACTGTTCACAATGTATTCTAGAAAGGGCTGTCCTGACTAGAGGACTCATCAGTTCTGTGGACTTGATTGCTGCATAGTTCTTTCCTACCATCCTATGTAGCCAGTGTTTAGTGACTCAGATGATTTTGAGAGAGATTCTTTGAATGACCAGTGAAGAAATTCAGGGCTGAACTGAAAAATTGGGAGAGGAGTAAAGATGTTTTCCATCCAAGCTTTCATGAATCTGTCTCTATTGCTCTTCAGGAAAAAAAGAATAGTTTTAAGAATTCCTTCTTTATTAAAGTGAAATTGTTAGTTGTTCTGAATAAAACGCATTATTTCTAGTGAAAAAAAATTAACAAATGCAAAACTAGGAAGCAAAGAAGTAAACAGGGAAGGGGAATGGCCAGCCAAGTTTTGAGATTCGTCAGAAAAATGTTCAAAGAGAAGGATTTGCCTATGGGTTTAGACAGCTGCCTAGTGTACAGGAGACTTGTATTTATCCCACATCTCTGTCCACACACACAGGAAGAAGACTGTAATCATCAGATTAGATGGTATTTTGGGCTGAATTACTCAGTCTATTTTATTAACATTGTTCTATTCTGGATACTATTTCATTTTCTATATAGCACTTTAATATTAATTGGACCAGAGACTTGCACACAAGTATCTTAGCTGATATTCCTGGAAAAAAGAGAGGCTTTCTGGTTTGGAGTTTTGTGTTTTGTTTTGTATTCCATTATGTATTTTGAAAACAAATTCAGTGTCTTAAAAAAAGAAGCAGAAACAATGGCAGGTCAAGCTACTTTCTCAGTGTCACTGAAGCATGCTAATCCGTGAAAAACCTGTTGGAACGCCAACAGCCCTGAAGAGACTTTGGCTTAATGCAGTTGATTTGATTCTAGAAGGTACTGAACAAACCTCGAAAGGTAACATGGTTTGAGAGACGCTTAACAGGAAACCCAGGATCGTGCATACTCTCAAAAGCAGTGCACAGAATAAAGACTGAATGCTACACAAGCAGAATGTTAGTCTATTCCATCCTTTATTTCCCCCTCCTGAAGTGTTTTATTACTTCTAGTGATAAATTTAAATTATGATTTATTTTAAATTAGTAACTTGCTCTTATCTTGCCAGGACAAACATCTGTCTAGGTGAAACCAAGAAGGGTGCAAGTATATGATTACGGTCACTAGGCCCTACACCGCGTATTAAGTTCAGTTCCTTTCCAAATCTTTAGAACTTCCCCACTGGTTCCTGATCCTGGTCCTTTCTTCTATTGTCCCCATTAGGAGGTCAGCTATTATGAATGTGTGGCTTAACTTTCTCCTGCTCTGTGCAAGAATGTTTAGTCTGAATTGAACACCAATATCATTTGTTCCTTCTCTTCAAGTGCAGAGATGAAGCAGTTCTCTTCAACTCCTAATGAAGCCTCCAACGAGGCAGTGAGGGGTGAAGAGTACCAGTGTGGTTTTATCATTCACCAACATCCAAATATCTGTTTTCTCTCTTATTTTATCTTAGCTGTATGTGGGTATTGCATCTTTATAAGAAACATTCTCAGACCTGCCAATAGATGGGGCTACAGATTCTAGGTTTTTAATGGTATTTTCAGATTTGCTTTTACTTTGTTTCTCAAGGTTAATAAAAATGATGGTCATTTACTCTCNTTTTTTTTTTTTTTTTTTTTTTTTTTTTTTTTTAATAAGACAGCCTGATAATAACTAAAGTCTAATTTTTGTGTTTAAGCTCCTTAACAAGATTTGCACCTTAGAATAAAATTGACTACTGAAACAACCACAATATTATTCTTTAACTTGGTCTACTCATCCCCTTCTTCTATTAACTCTGTGAAGCTCGAGCTACTTTTTTGTCTCTTTGTAATTATATCCCAACAAATATCTCATACATAAGGAAAAATAATTGTCCCATCTCCTACTTTAGTATTTAAAATAAATGCATCCTCATGTGCAAAGCTTTACAAACTGTCATTAATTTCTCCAGTCCACACAGTCTGCTTTTCCTTTATTTTATGATTGAAGCTGTGGAGATTGTGGTCCCTCTTTGTGTCTTCTCCATGATGATGTAACATTTCACAACATGTCAATTTTAACTTAGTAAATTACTGTAAAATGTAACTTGTGGTATCAAACCATATCACTTGTCGTAAATGATTGCAAATGATGTTCCTCTCTTAAAAGGATAGGTGTAATTAAAGGTTGCACAATGTTTCTGTGTAAGGTAATTTTTATTTTCCCTTTGGACAGTTCACTTGCTAACTACTAATAGAAATTTATGAATCTGAAATTTTCAGTCCTGAAAGCCTATATGCTAGAGGGTCCTCTGAGTTAGTAAGAAGAAACAATGGTAGTTTCTATAATAGAAGATGAAGATGTTGCAAAAGTCAAGTAACTACAAAATTCTTTTAAGGTCAGATGTTTTTTATAAATTATACCAAGTTCTGGTCAAGACCACTTAAACTTATTTTTGACAGTTCCCTTCACTTTTGAATATGTAATAAAAGGCTTGAATTCCTAATGTTTTCTTCTACACAGTTGTTAGTTTTCCTGGAGATTGTTGGAACACGTCTTTGATTTTGATGCTCATTACAGGAATGAAATAATTTGTAGGAATTAAAAAGCATTAATTTAGACACCTGTAGATATATGCTGTGTGCATAGGCCCCTATTTCTCACAAAAACTCTTTGAAATGGAGTTATAAGTAAGACTACTCAACTGAATATAAAATTCCAAAATATATGCTAAAGAAATATTACCCAAGCAAGTAACAGAAGAATATAAGTCAAGTTTTTTAATCAAATATTTGTTTCTGAAACACTTGCAAAGAAATTCAATATGAGAAATAGTTTTGAGAATCAATTTATCTACTGAATTTAGTTGTAAAATGAATTTCCAGCAAATAATTCATCTCTATTTGTTTCTCTGTGACACACATAATACTATTAAAACCACTGTATTTGAGCTGGTACACAAATGGCTTAAAAAAAAATTGAACAAGCATTTAAGTAATTTATATGCCAGGTTTACACAATGACATAAAAGAAAATATTTCATCTGTCAAGGAAATATGTATATTGCCAGTAAATATAAGATATGAGGTTCACCACATTTTCCTCAAAGAGGTCTTAATCATATTTTCTGCCCAAAGGGTCATTCCACTTTTTGCTCACGGTGTGTGACTATGGCTTATTTTCTTGTAGATTCTCAGAGAGGGAGGGTAGAAGCTTAAGCATAAAAAAAAGTAGAATTAAATCTTTGCTATTGTGACCTACTGCCAGACTTTTTTGTGTTTACCCTCACAAGCATACTATAATGAACTTTGCTCTTCCCCAAAAATAATGGTTGAAAACTGTTAAGATACTACATTTCAGAAATTATAATTTAATTTCTGTCTTTTAGTAAAGGCTCCTCAGATCTTTTTAAATCCCTTTGGGAGTACTTTAAGCATCAATTAGGGAAACTTCCATAAATTCTGTCTCTGCTACAAGACTGGTAAGATTTCAACATACAAGTAGTAATAATTAAATATAAATAATAAAATATAAATAAATAGATCAAGCCCCTGGAGGATAAACAGAAAATTTTCCGTGAAGATACTTATCCACTGACTAAATAAGGAAAGCAGAAATATTAACTAAACACAGTACTGCTGAATCATGTTGATACTTTTTGTTATAAAATAATTTGAAAATATGCATACAAGCCAGAAGGAAAACTCTTGGAAGTAGTTTGGAGAAATTATTACACCTCCTCTCTATGAAACAATATGTACAAATTCTCTTTTATACAATATGACATAAATAACCTTTGAAGTGTGGAAGTACTAGAAATGCATGTGGTAATACAAAGGCATAAAAATCCTATATTTTATGGCTCCCTTTTTGACTTGTCATTTCAAAATCGCCTTAGATATTGGCCAGAATATTCACTAAAGAAACACACTCTAAGAAAATAAATTCTTCCCAAAATTCAAAACTCTCAAATAGTTAACCTAGTTCTTTTTTGGAAGAAGCTCTTAGGAAGTATTTACCAGTACTCAAATTTTACGTTGTGACTCTTTGGGAGGAAAGGAGGACAACTTGGGCAACTTAAAAATTGTATCAGGCTATGTAAAAATTTTGAAGAGTAACACTGAAGTCACTCGACTAAATGTGCAGTAACTACCACCCTCATCTGTACAAACAGCACTGGTAAACTTGGACTGCACAATTGCTGAAGCTACTTGTCCAAACAACAACAACAAAAAAAGACAAAACAAAGCAAAACAAAACAAATGAAAAAATAAAAAAATACAGAAAAAAGAAAAGTTGGAGACTGTGCTCAAATCACTTATTTCATCTCACCTCCCAAAATAGTTGACATTGCATCAAAACTATCTTTGGCCTGGGAGTAGCTGCTGTTTTCAGATACTTGGTTCAAGTGCTGCTTGCCCACCATTCCTATTGTAGGTATCTTGGAGAGCCAAGGAGCAGTTTGCCTGCAGCCACTGGTGAGCATCTGTATAACAGATCACCTCATCACTGCTGTAAAGATTATCCTTTGATCTGGCTGTGATGACATTTCAAGGCTTTCCTCATTAAGAGAATTAGAACATATCTTGTTCTTGATCCAGGTAAACACTACAAATTATTTAAAAGATATATCACCATAGTTATTTTATTTGCTGGGAGGCCCATACATCTGGGTTGTTTCTCTGCTTTATCTGCAACATGTAAGGTGACTTGGTGAACAAATGTACTAAAAGCAACATCCTTAGCTCCAAAGAATTAGAATCTATCCAAGATGCTTTGAAGACTGGCACTTGCTGCTTTCTTTCCAGCAGTTTAAAGACCTGAGAGACAGATTTTGAGACAAAAATACTATGAATTAAGAAGTATTTTTTTTAAAAAACTATAAAATCTTCTAAAAAAGCCCAAACTTATAAAATGGACTGATGGGATCAGCTTAATAGGATTTTACTTTCACAACATATACATCACGTTGGAAACAGTCATAATTGTGTAAAAAGGAAAGGCTATCTGTACAAAGGAGATCAGATTCTGGAAAGGAACAGGAATATAATCCAGATAATTTCTGCAATTGTTTTCCACTATGTGGGCTAAGAAGAGTGGTGAGATACTTCTTGATTCTAATATGGAAAGTGTATACTCTGAATATTTAAGAAATATTGAAGCATATATAAAAGGCATTGTTCAAGCCTGGGGAACAAATAAAACTCCTTTGCAAAATTAGTAGCTTTAAAATAAAATTGTCTTAAACAACTTCTGTGATAGAACTTGTAATTGTGCCTGCTAGCCATTTTGTATTTCTGATGTAGAATTCACTCAGGAAGCTAAGTTTTACTCATTCTATTAAAATGCTCAGGATTGTGTGAGGAATAAAGTTACACACAGCTGCCTACTTCAGTCATATGTAAATCCAATAGTGAGTTTTCTGGGGCTTCTAAATATTAGAAAACTACAACACAGAAAACAAAATCTAAATTATTTACAGGAAGAGTGGTTATTCTTTCTTGTAGTTATGAACATTGAAGGTTTGTATAACTTATCTCTATAATAAGTTATGTAGCGCACAAGAGAAATTCTTACATGACTGTTTCATGACGCAGTGAAGCATTAAAAAGGATCTAGTACATTAGATTTCCTGAGAGGTTTAGGTACAGTTTGATATTCTTTGTGAAAAATGGATTTAAAAGGTTGATTGGATTTATTTACAAAACACCTTTCAAAATAAAAGCCATACCCTATTGTCCAGAAACTTCACTTAAATGGTGTATTGATACATTTTAGTCCATTAGAAACAGGAAAAGTGAAGCTAATATGCTAAAAAATTCTGTAACATAAGTGAAAATTACATCCAGTTTCTGTGCTTCATGAAGCTTATGCAATGATTCCTTCATTTTCATCTGGCTGCTGCACAACCGAGCAGCCACCTGTACCATCAAAGTCGAGCAAGCTAAATGGAGTAAGTGACAACTTCCCAAACCCTTTCCCAATAAACAGTCTACCAAATGGAAAACTACAGGCACATTTATCTTGCTTTACTCCTTTGTCCTCACTTTGAATATGGATTTGTGACATTTCCATTATTTGGAGACCTCAAAAACAAAGTATTTCAAGTACATTGGTACAAAGATATAAATTGTTTCTTTAATCCAATCATCGGTTTTAAATTCTCCAAAAATAGTATTTTAAGTCTTTTTCAATTTTGTTTCTTGAGGGCAATAAGTAAACCATAGTTATAAAGCAAAATTAGGATTCATATAGGTACAAAAAACATTTATCATTGTTTGACATTCTAATTGTACACAATAAATATTATAATTTTCACATATAATTTTCAGACTGTAAAACTGTAATATTACTGTAATTCTTCTTAAAATTATATACCTCAAAAGAGATCACTGGTTTTTTGTGCAGATGGGAAAGCTTTCCCTTTTTCCTAACTACCAAGATTGCACTATTACTTAGGAGATAATCTTTGTCATCACAGTATGAATATCACAGTCCTTTATCCTTCTTCAAAAGTGATTTCATGCATTACTTTTACTATAATATTCCATAACAGAGCACTCTTCTGCTGTTTTTGTACTGATATTTCTTTTCAAAACTTTACAAGTATATAAAATCATGTGTGGATGCAAAACTCATTACGTTACTTACTTCAGTAATTCCTATATATATTCCACTTATGTACCTCAGTCACTTTTTTGAAGTTCTTAATCTTGTTTTGTTCTTAACACAGGTTTGAATTTTTTTTTTCCCCATATGTGTTTTTATTGAGGAGACTCCTTCAGTACTTCCTGGTGTGTGACACGAGAAAACATCTCCCAGGTCAAAAGTTCACAATATTTACTAAGTAAAGTTGTCAATTTTGGCAAAGAACAGAAGGAATTTAACTTCTTAATCTTTCAAGACATTTCATCTTAGAAGGTTTTGAGCTTTTATTTGATTGAAGTCGCAATAATAATTTCTTTGCAAAAGGAAAGAAAAATAACTTTAGTCAACCAGATAAAGTTCTGAAGTACGGATGACCATAAAATTATCTTGTAGTTACTTGAAGAAAAATATGATGTGAAAACTCATTTTTCCCAAAGGGATTATTTTCAATACATATATCGTTTCCTGAAGAAAGGGGTGAAAGCTGACTCAGTGTTTCCAAATATCATCAAAAGTCCAGTTACTGTCTAATAACTGCCAGGATTTTAAGATTAGAAATAGGTGATCCAAAATAGTATGCATTTGTAACTTCAATATTTGCAAGGAAGACATCCTTCATAATTAATTGTGAATAAAATAAGGTAACATACTGACGGCTGAACGTCTACCCCAACATCTCTGAACTGTTAAACACTCAGGCAGGACTACCATATCAGAACCCTGAGGAATTATGAGATTAGAGTGGCTGATTTCTGAATTTTCTAGAGAGAAGAGAAAGAGTAGATAAATACAACTAACCATAAAACACCCAAACTAAATCAACACTATAGAAAGGTAGTTTCTATTATAGGAGAAAAGGTGTATCGGTGAAAGACAGATAAAATGACAAACACTCTTAGTATGGAAACCTTAAGAAAGACTGCAGTACTACTTTCTTCAAAAATATAATTTTTTTTCAAGAATTTTACTGCTAGATGTTTATTTCCTGTGAGAATGAAAACTACCTAATGAATGTGTTCAAAAATATTGTAACTCTGAGGTCTTGACTATAAACACAGTGGACGAACGAGAAGGGCACTCCTATGCAATAGGATGATAAACTACTGTTTTTAAATTCAGCTGTATTGGTATATGCTTTTTCAATTTATTTCTAGGAGCAAAGGATCCTACCACTGTAAATTGAACCCTTTGTCCAGTTTTTGCACACAGGGTTAAGTATCACTAAAAGACAGCGTGGAAGCTGCATCCATGTCAAGAAGGATGTCTGCCTGCTTTCTTCAAAGTTCACCCATTATTCTTAATACTGCACATCAGTTTTACTTCAGACTTCCATTTGGTCACCATTTAAAGAAAATTTTTGGCTAGCTGGCTGATAGTGGCCTGTCACTAGTTAGGATATTTACAGCCCAGACACATACACGTGGCACACACCTCTGAATCTTACCTTCTGAATTACACTGACCAATACCAGACCTGGTTTTCTGCTAAAGAATCATTGCTGTCATTGACCAAGATCAGCTCTGCACTTCTGGATGTTTTATGACTTCATTTTCTATTTCAGCTTCCTTTTTGTGACCACAACCTTGTCAGTTGCTGAATTTCCTAAATGTTGTGGTGATACATTCCTCTGTGACAAAGAAACGTGCTAACAGCCTGAGCTGCATCACAAAAGATGAGAACTAAGTGAGGTGCATAGGTTTGACATGATTTACTTTCTATATTTTCTCTCAGGTCTAAAACATTTCAAAACAAAATTTCCCTAATTATATAATTAGGAAGTCAGGTAACTGACACTGGCTGTCAGGAGAAATGCACTACCCGTATCAGTAAACCCTAAACCCTGGCATGGCGTTCCTGTCGCCGTAGCATATTCCCTTCTACTTGAGTGACCATGCTCAGTTGCTCCAGGCTCTTCCCAGCTCTCCTGTGAGTCCAGTGCTCAATTTGGTGGTTGAAGCTTTAAAGAGTGCTTCCTGCAGGAGGGAGAGGAAAAACACATAAAAAATTCAGTACAGAAAATGAGAAGGGCATCACTGAAGAACAGAAATAGGGTATGAATTAGTCTCAAACGAAAGTACTGGTGTGTCAGGTAATATCATAAAGGAATGGAAACAAATCTCATTGAAATTCTAACTAAATTGACTCAAAGAACTTCTCACCATTACTGCTGGTTTACATTCTGCATTTCTATAAAATATGATTATTCTGTCTCTCAGTTTCTAAAAATGTCCTGGTTCATGCAGTAGAGAGAAAAGTATACCTCAGCCAACCAAACCATCACTTAAGAGAGGATGGGAATAATACACTTTGTCAGTATTCCATTTCTGATACTGGACAACAGCAAATATCTTAGGAACTTTTTAAAGTTTTCCTTCCTGATATCTAGTGAAAACATCCAGTCCAGCTTTGTGTATTTGACTGTCTATTGTTTCAGTGTGATCCTGCCAGTGACGATACTGGAATCAAATTACTCATTATGACTGCTCCAAAAGCACTGTCGAGTGATTTAGAATAAATTCCTCATTTGCACTGGACATACTGTGCAAAACTTACAAACCTTCAGACCAACATTTCTCATTGTATGGCTTCTGCTGTTCATAAGACTCCAGGTCTTTGAGTAGTTTCCAGAAAATCCAAATTAACAACATCACAATCTTCATGGCCAGTGCATTTATTACAGTGGAAACAGCCAGGAAGCTAGCAAGTAATGCCCAGACAGAAACCAGTAACTAGGGCATCTTCCCCAGCAAAATTTCTGCTGAATCACAAGCTCCAAGAATTGCTAAAAGCTTATAAATCTGAAAATCCTTGAAACTGTCATATGAACCAATACAAACTGTATCGAGATGAATTTCCAAATCAGCAGAAATCTTCTTCCATTCATTGCTACTCCAAGGGAAAAGTTTGTGAATCTCTCCCTAGTTAGGACTTATTGATTATACACCTTATTGTATCATTACCCAGTATTGGCAACATAGTTTCAAAAGCTACAATTAAGAAAAATATGAAATCCTTTATTAATTTGAGGACCTTGGAAATTAAGTTTTCCATCCATTTCCTGACTCACTCTCACTCTCTCTCTCTCTCTCTCTATATATATATGTGTGTGTGTGTGTATGTATAAAACACTCCAGCTTTATATCTTAGTTGCAATCTATCAAGATGATTGAGTTCCAGTTGGACTACAGATAAAATGGTTTCCTGAACTTCTGTGTCATCAAATGCACTATTTGAAAATTTAATCCTCATATGGGAACAAAGGAATTCTGTTACCTCATTTGATAGATTATATTGTTTCATTTTTCATCCTTTTTTCTCCAAAACCTTTTACTGTAAACTATTATTATCTGCTTTCTTAGGCATAAAGACTTCAAAAAAATATAGGTGATGTTGAGCCTTTATGTTTCTGAAATGAAACAGACAATTCGGTATTTATTAGATAAAAGAAAAATTAATAGATTAAAAAAAATCTGAAGTGTAAACTTGGAGATGTATTTAAGGTTTGAATTCTAAGACTGGGAGTAAAAAAAAAAGGGTTAACTACAGTTCACTGACAAGAGAGACAGTGAGAAGAAAGTTATGTGATTGTTCTTTCCCCCATAAGTGTTAGTATGTGAGTTTGGAGCATCATTAGAGTATGTGAGTTTGAAGCATCCTTGTGCTAAGTTTGGTGTGAACCGTCCCTTTAGTAAAAACTGACAAAGGACAAAATCATCATCATCATGTGAATTCTCAAAGAGAGAAAAGTCTAGATGTTACATCTTTGCTCATTTTACCTTTTTCTTTCACATGTAGCATGAATCCATCATGAAATATGTCTGTCATTTGAAACACTACCTATTAATTGCATAATTAGAAGTGGCAGAAGATGAAATTAAAAGATTTCTTCACCTACCTGACTGAATTTCAAACTTATCTATCTAAAATGACAGCATATTTTTCTCAAATTTGGATTCGTTGAATTTATTTATTTAGTATTCAGATAACAAGAAATTTTGTAGAAATTTTACAGAAATTGTCCTTACAGCTATTGTCCTTCCTGAAAAATATAGATGAAATACAGCCCACCATGTGCCCAGGTGGCTAAGAACACCAAGGGCATCCTGGCTTGTATCAGCAATAGTGTGGCCACAGGACCAGGCCAGCGACCATCCCCGTGTCATGGCAGTGATGTGGCTGTGCCTCAAATACCATGCTCAGTTTTGGCCTGTTCACATAAAGAGTGAACTGAGTGTCTGAGGGAGCTGGGGATGTTTAGCCTGGAGAAAAGGAGCCCCAGGGGAGACCTTGTTACTCTCTACAACTACCGGAAATGAGGGTGTAGCTGAGTGGGAGTAGGGCTTTTCTGCCAGGTAGCAAGTGACAGGGTGAGAGGAAACAGCCTCAAGTTGAAACAGGGGTCAATTAGATCAGACATGAAATAAAAATTTCTTCACTGAAAGGGCTGTCAAGCATTGAAACAGGCTGCTCAAGGAACTGTGGACTCGCCATCCCCAGAAGGGTTTTCCGTGCAAAAAGTGTGTAGATGTGGCACTTAGGAACATGGTTTAGTGGTGGACCTGGCAGTGCTGGGTTAAAGTTTGATGATCTTAGACGTCTTTTCCAATCTCCATGATTCTGATTCTATCAAGTGTTCTTTTTCTCTAATTTTCTATATGTCAGGCTCAGCCTAAATCTTCCTTTCACTCTGTGAGTACCCTGAAATTGATGAAAATAACTTTGAAAGAGGAGGAAAGGAACTTTGCAAGCTCCTAATAGAAGGTGCTACCACCAACTTTTCTACTATAAATTGAACAGAGTCAATAGATGTTTAACTGATCACTGAAGTGGTGGATGATCTCTAAAGACCAGTCTAAAACTGAAAAGGGAGATCCACAAAATAAATAATTATTTTTAGAAGTAAAATATACATCATTATTGTGGCTTGTTCTGCTGTTATATTTAGAAATTCAGGTATTATTATACCTGTTATTATCATAAAACATACCAAAAGACCACAGTGAGTCTGAATAAAATCAGATGGTTTAAAATTTAATACAGCACTCTTCAGACTAACATGACAAACAAATGGAAGAAGCTGGAAAGAAATATTAATGGTATACATGTTAACACTGCACACGGCATGTAAAAAAATTGTTGGAATTAAAGATGCAATTTCATAATTATAGCTGATACAAATACAATTTAGAAAATATGATTTAAATTATGAAGATGTTTTGAGAATTCTGTCTTAATACAGTTTATTTAGGTCACTGCTACTCGTTATGAAGTAGAGGAAAAAGTATGTACAACGTGCTTTAGACTATTTATTGCACCTCTGGGGAAACAATACTGGTCTAAACAATAGTAATGAATAATTAATGAATGAGACATACAGGACTCAATAACAGCATGTATCAACTATGTATTCAGACTAAACTTCATGATAACAAATCAGTGGTAATCAAACTATTCAGACTACAAAATATTTTGAAATACAAACTTAATTGAAAGGCTTATTATGTTTCCTGTGGTTTCCTTCACTCTTTTCAAATTTCTAGTAAAGCCTTGCTACTGTTACAATTGGTAACTCCTCTTGCTATTGAAAACTTTTGTCTGACCTCCTTTCTTTGTGATTGTCTCCTTTGTTGTGCTGGGGGTTATGCCCTAAAAATATTATAAAGCCATTAATATTAGGTCACTTTTCTATCATGCCTGTTTTAACAGCTGGAGACTATTTTGCTACACTGGCATAGAGGAGAAGAAGATTTCAAACCCAGTAACAATTTTGTAGCTACAAGTTATTAAGACTCACATACAACTGAGTACTTGCACTATATTTATATGTCTGCTTCATTGTAAGTGTTGAGAAAACAATTAAAAAAGGGTGGACACCATAATAAGGCAGAAACCTCTGCCTTGGCAGTGATCTATAAGAGGTACCAGGCACCCTGATTCCTCCTTTTCCATCTGTCTCCCTCAGCAGACAGGTAGGAGCCATGAGCTGCCTGCGGCTTGGTGCCTTAGGGGCAGCAGCTGCTGGTGCTGCAGAGGGGCAGTCTGGTGTGAGGAGCACAGCAGGGAGAGGAAGATCAAGGCAAAATACAAGCCACAAAGGTAAGAAATGGCAGGAAATTTTAAGGGATTGAGGACCAAGGAAGATGAGAGACTTGGTTTGTTTTCTTCCTTTGTTGGAATTAAATAGATAAATAAACTATTTTAAATGAGGGCAAGAACTGAGTGTGAAAGCAGCTGGGCTGCAGTGCTCCTTCTTTGCTTTGATAACTTAAAATCTTCCAGGACCCAGAAGAGATCTGCTATGTCAAGCTCCCATGAGGCATTCTGTAGATGTTAAGATCGTGCTTTGATGCTACTTAGTTGGGAACATGCTGGTATATTCTGAAATATGATAAGAGAAGCTATTAGCATAGCAGCAGCATAAGTCTTGTCTCTAATATAAAGGCAATTTTTTGGCTTTGGAGGACAGGGTCTCTAGCTCTAAGGAGCTTTGGAGAGCACTTGAGCACCCACTCTGAGTGAAAGAGGACAGCAATTGGCAACAGCTGTACAAGAAATGGGTTTACATTGAACCGTAAAAAAATAAACACCTCTCATGTGAAAAGTACTGGACACGCTCACTCTACTAGAGTATGCAATATATGTCCACAGGGAAAAGTAGTTTTTATATATAAGAATTATTTCTATACAGAATTTTTCTCAGAATGAAAAAAAGGTCCTATCAATGCGATCTAGACTTTGAAACTGATAGTTTTCGAATTCGGCAGTACTGATTCTAGGATTTATGTATTTTGTTCCAAAGTCATAAGACCTTTACCTTCCCAAGCGTGGAACAAGCTGAATGATAGCTGCATGAATTTTGACCTCTAAGCTGAAGAGCAGAATTTCACTGTAAATCTACTCATTTTTGACCATCTGACTGTAGTCTGGTTCCCTGATTAAGAATTTCTGGAAGACATTTCCACCTCTGCTGTTCTAAGCAGGGATCTCCTCTCCAAGTCCATAACTCCTATTGACACAAGGAACCAAGCAGGGCCTCTGCCTCTCATTTTAAGTACGTGTGTGGAAGGATGGTAGGAGGTAGATATAAGAGATCATCTTGAATAGCTCCTGGTTAAAGCCATGTCATGGGCTTATCATTCCTCTTAAAGTGTCCTAAAAATTACACTGTAGGTTCAGGTTGAATGAAGGGAAGCTTCAGGGCTCTGTATTGTGCCACAAAGTAGAAATCGCCAGTGATTTAAGTTGTGTGGTTTCTCCTGAGTTGCTACTCTGGTAATGGCGACATTTGGGAAGGACATATAGTTTATTCACTCTACCAACTGCTCTCAGGGTTGTTTATGTCCTAATTTAAACTCTTGTTATACTATTTACAGGAGCAAACAAGCTTAGAAATAGTTGGGGGACCAGATAATTCAGAAGTCCCTTGCTACCAGTTAAGTGTCTGAACTACTCATCTGCTTCTTCCATATGTTCTTGCTGTAGCTCTCTCTGGTCCTAAGTATCTTGAGTAATTTATTGTATAATGGCTTTTTCCCCTTCCCCTCTGCCCTCTGTCATGATGAGGAGGAATTGAGATAGAATTAATTTTTTCTGGTGACAGATATATCTTTATCATTTGTATTAATTTTAACTTATTTCTATATATAATTTACGTTATTCTGTCAAAGTACATTTGACATAATTCACATCATATGCTCTCTTTATCTTGCCAGATATATATAATTCATTTAGGGCATTGATAAGGAATATAACACTGTAAAGATACAGATGGGATAGAAAAACATTATAGGTTTTTATGCTGAGTTCCTTAATACAGTTTAAATATTATTTTGCAAAACCAGGGACCCTGGCTTCATTAGCATATTGTTGAGAGTGTTTAAGGGAGGCAAAATAGAACAGACTCCAGAGGAACATCAAATCTCCATATAAAATCTTTTCTGCCTTGCTCTGTGCTGCGTTACACTTCAAATTTCATGGTGGAAGGCTGCACTTGTCCTTCACGCCTGTATTTCTCTTGTGTTTTTTTTCCTCTTCTTTTATGCAATTGAAATCACACAGGAAGGGAAGTGTGTGTGTGTATTTTGATGTCATTTCACAAAAAAACCCCAATATGTAAAATTAACACTTCTGGGAGAAAGCTTCCCTTAACAGGCTGTTTTACATCTCATCATTTCCACAGTACTGCCATTCACTGTCATACTGGCTGTCATTTTCATGATCAGCAGTGACTTGAAATTGATGTGAGACATCACCGGCAATGACATAGATTTCTCCTTTGCTTTTCTTTGTGTGAGCGTGCATCTGGGTTTTGTAATTTTTCTCCCTTGACAGAATTTTTTATATGTAGAAAACAGAGCCAAACATTATTTTGAACTTTATTCACAACCTTATTATTAGTGAACATTACCCAAACTCATTCTGATATGAAGTCCTCAGTCATATAGGGTACAAATTATCACACATTATTTTAAACTTTTTAGAATTTGTGTGATATAGTTGTTTAATAAATTATTGGATGTTAAGATCAGAGCACCGTGGATATCCTATCTTTAATCCTATTAGTACATCAAACAGATTTGCTTGGGCAGTCTTAAAACCAAATTCTTAGCTTGACTTAAAACTATTTTTAATATATTCTACATGTATTTTGAATATGTTAATTTTAAATGAAAGCAAAAAATGAGGGAACTGCTGTTGCCTCATTTTTAATAATTTTTACCTTATTTGTTTGAGATGTTCTAGCTTAAGATGAGGGAGGTTTAAATTTGAAATCGAGCTTATAAGCAAGATCATGTGGAAGATGTCATAGTTTTACTTTCATTAAGACACCACTACTTTCAGAAGTAGACTCATAGTCTCTAAATGCAGTAGGGCAGCTCAAATAGGGCAACGGAGAAGTAAAACTTTAGCATTACTGCAGCAGTGGGGAAAGGGGGAAGAGCAGCTGTGATTAATACAGTTTTCTCCTTGTTTTTAGTGTACTTCATACTCTGAAATAATAACTTCTTTATGAAGGATGCATGCATTAAACACAAGAAATAAGATGATGCAGTGCTGTCTTTAAAAGTTAAAAGTTTGCTTATATACTGACCTAAAATTTTGAATAAGAGCATATTTATATGCTGTGTATTTTAAATTCCTGACTTAGAAACACACTTCAAAAGATTAATCCTGCCTATTAAAAAAGGATGAATTGTTACAGAACTTACTTCCTCCTAATCTGAGGTGTCTGGCCATTTTCAGGATCTTCTCATATTTCAGTGAGGTGTGCGATTTCTCTTGCCTGTACAACTCCTTCTTGGATCCCACGTGTGCTGCAATCTCCTGAACAACAGTCTTGCTCAGGGTACAAGTTCACGTGCCTTCTAAAGGGAGGGCTGTCTGCCACTGGAGAGAGCTGCGCATTCCCATTTCCTTCTTCATGCAGCCACTGGTGCTCAACCAGGACGTTATAAGTAGCTAAACCAATATTGAATAAGTCAGTGGTTTAGAAAAGGTTAATTTTCTTCTGGTTTAGCTCCTTAACTAACTTCCATGCAGGTTCGGATGAGCATGGCAATGGCAGAAAGAAGGTGGAGAAAGCTTATTCAAAGGGTCAGAGACTGAGGATTTGGATCACCCCAAGGAGGGGGTGGAATGGAGTGCCTGTCGGATTTTTTTCAGTGTGGAGCTATCTACAACCTTAATTCTGCCACAAAAGCTGTCCAGGTGTTGTGCTAGACTGTAGATAGGAGGCTTCTGAGCTCTAACCTCTTTCTCTTCTTGAGGATGGAAGAAGAAATTGAGAAGTCATCAATATTGTGCTTGTGGTTCAAGCTACATGTTAGCAGCCAATCTTATCTTCAAAAACCTACATGCATTCCAATTTTTTTTCTGAATGAAATATGTAAGTAGCAGATCACTGAAGTATTTGTTAAATTTTCTAAAACTGAGCAGAAAGAAAATAGATTAAAAATATATTTTTCAAAGAATAATTAACTATTTGTGAATTGACATGCTGGAATTAATTATGAAAATTATGAAAATTGTGAAAATTATGAAAATTATGAAAATTATCTATTCCCTTGCTACTCTTATTCTGCTTTCATTAGACCAAAGTGTACAGTTTAGGCAGATTTGATGTGAGATTTGTATTTTTCTTTTCTGTGAAACCTATAGAGTTTTTATCTGAAAATGTGAAACTACTTTGAATTCTTTTGAATTCTTTATTGAATTCATTTGAAGATCTTAGAATTTTTTCTGTATATGTTCCATATATATTGTGCCTTGTATATTTGTCCTGAATTTACTATGTTTTCATGAATTTATCTGTGCAAGTAAGAACTTTCCTTCTCACCATTCCTTCCTTTCTGACCCTGATTATGGACTAGTATTGACTTTTATTGCAATAAGAATCAACAAGTATAAAATATTAGGAATTGATCAAGCCATTTATTATTTTTAAATTATATTAACAAGTAAACAAAGAGAAAAGGTCAAGCAAGAGTGGAATAAACCTGTACTCAAGAACCGGCTAAAGAAAGAAACACATTGGACTAGAGATCTTTGAATTAGGAGAAATCATGAGACCTTTTCTTTCCCTGTTTACTTTCCTACGTAAAATATATGAATACAGTGATAGTTCAGAATATGATAGAGACAGTATTCTTCTCTCTAAAGAATTTTTCCTTCTAAACTTCTAAACACCAAGTAGCAATACTTTTTTGAAAATCTCTGCGGCAGTATATTTTTTGTATGTGAGGACATCTTGGCTTCTTTTGAATTGAAAGAAACACAAAGGAAAATGTAAGAGAGTAATTTACCCTCACATCAGTTCTGACAAACTGAATAGGCAGGGACTGAAGCAAATACTTACAAGTAGGCAACCTCCTTCATAATTTATATACAGTTTCTGTGGTGTTATATGTTCTAGCCTTAGCTTTTGCTCTTAATTTCTTTCTTCTTAATTTTCTTCTTAAGGAAGAGATTAGTTAAATCTATTTTAACTTAAAAGTCACATTATTATTACTCTTTATGAAGTGACATTTTTATTACTTTTTGTGAAATTGATGGTTCCATCTGAGGGCACAGGAATAACCTGTTTCCTTTGAAAGCTTTCGCATCTTCATCTGCACCTGTCCAGACATTCTAAATACGCTTTAAAATGATTTTTGGGAGAATTAATTTTCTTCGAGGCTATTTTTTGAGAGCTTTATTCCATTTGCAGGTATTCCATTTAAATCACAGTAAGATGCTACATGTCCAGGAAAATATTCTCACCTGGATCTGAAGCCAAAGGAGGTTTAATCCGAAGTTGTGCCTTTAGGTGGTCTTGGTTTATGTGTGAAAGTACTGGAGAAAGGACTAATGCATATTATGAATCCAGTTCCTTAATTTAAATAACTTCAATGAAAAATGTCTAAGCTAGTAAAAATTACACTACTTGAACTCCTTAAGTGAGAGGTGCATTTTTTTTGTCAATATGTATGAAGCATAATTAAAAAATAAGTGTTTTAGAAAAATAATAAAAAACCAAGTTTGAATAAGATAGTAAACTATTGCTCATTGAGAAGCTACCTTACAATACATTGCAAAGAAGTTGCATAGTCTGTATACTCTAATCCCAAGTTAGGCAACATGTTGCAATTTTTTATATATAAATGCAGAAATAATTACATAATAAAAAATAAAAATAAAAAATGGAGGACTGAAAGGAAAGAGATTTTCTGGTGTTTAACAGTTTGAAGTTTAGTATTCTACAACCAATGAAGAAATTTTACTGCAACTAATGCCATAACAATGAGATTTTCCTCATTAATTAATTGGAAATTGATTAATTATTTACTTTTGTGTTTAGGGATCCAGTTCTGAATCTTCTGATGAAGTAGTTGGGTAAATTGCAAGGGTAGTGTTGGCACCAAAAACATCATCTGAAATGGTGATTAAGCTAAAGTTGGAAAGGGGGGATGTCGCCCTGATCTCTGCAGTGCTTAGATGTTTTTAATTCTGTGATAGAAGTTCTCACGCACTCTTCTGTAAACACAGCTATGTTTAACTGTCCTTATTGTTTTCATTCTTTCTCCTGGGCAGAGATGTTTGATGGATATTTCCTTTGACCAGTGTGATTGAGGGGTGGTAATATCCACCATCCAACCCACAGTGATTGTTAAGAAGGTATAAAACTGTCTGAATAAAGAGGCCACCTTCTTCTTGGCCTTTCACCTGCTGTGAGTGCGTGAGTATACGTGTCTTCCTTCGTGTCTGTGTGTGACATCGGGACAAGTATTTTCCCCAATTGAGCTACAGCATGTGTAATGAGGAAGAAATTTCCTTGACTATGGTGTGCATTAGTGGTATTTACCTATGATAATTTCAATAACAGCAGTTCATAGCAGAGTTTGGTATGTGCTTGTTAAAGTTGTTTACAAATGAACTTTTGGAACTTTTCAACTCTCTCTACCCCAACCAATAAGTTGAATTTAAGAAGAAAAAACCCAAAATATTTTAATAGGTGGTTCTTTTTAGAAATGTGAATGAGCACTGAGGTTAATGTTTAAAAAATAGGCTTTAAACAGTAGCAGAATATCAGACTACCTTCCTCTCTCATATTTTCAGTTTCTTTCAAGTGGCTTTTAACTGGAATTTTTCCAGTTAGTTATTACATAGCTTTTCTCTTTTGGCAACTGAACTTCAAGAACAGCTATTAATTGAAATCAAATTCTACTCTTAACTCTTATGGCTTTTCTCAAGATATGTTTTGGGATTATTAGGGTTCTGATTCTAGTCTTTAATTCTGTTTTGTTACAAAACAATGTGTTTTTAATGAGTTTGCTCTTGTCCATAAGGAAAAAAAGGTGGTGGCCACATCTCAAAGGTATGTAAAGCAAGGTAAATTTAGATATCATTAGATAACAATTAGTTTTCTTTAGTTAACCAGACAATGTAAATTATTTTATCTGTACTGGGATATCTACAGAATTTCTCTAATAATCCATGTTTTAGGGTCTGACACTAGAAAACTTGTCAAATTAACATTTCTGAAATATGGGAAGTAAGGAAAATTTCCTTTTGATTATTTTGGGAGAGAAAAAATGTAGAGAAAAAGTATGTCCTCATCACATTTGTTTTTTAAAATGCAGTCTTGATATAGAGATATTTCATAAAATTATAGAATCACTAATGTTGGAAAAGAGCCCTAAATTCGTTGACTTCAGCCGCTAACCTACCATTGCCATGTTCACTGCTAAAACGTGTTCCCAGAAGCCACATCCACATGTTTTTTGAATCTTTCCAGGGATAGTGACACCACCATTTCCCTGAGCATCCTGTTCCAGTGCCTGACAACCTCTGGGGTGCAGAATTTTTTCCTGTTATCTAAACTAAACTTGCCCTGGTAAAAGCTTAAAGTCATTTCCTCTGCTCCCTAGAAGAAGAGACTGACACCCATCTGCTGGCTTTTTCTCCCTACAACTCCCTTTCAGTGAGTTGTAGGGAGAAAAAAGGTCCCCTCTGAGTCCCTTTTTCAACCAGGCTAAACACCCCCTCAGAGAGAAACACAATTTTCATCTCCATTGCTTACAATAACTCTATATTGTCTTAATTCTGAAACAAACATTCTCTTATTTATTTTGGTTCTCCTTGCTTGCTGCAGAGACTCTTGACTAAACAAAAATCACTAATTGTAGAGATAACAGAGTGAAGGTTTTGCTGTTCTTAAGATAACATAGTGTTTAAACTAAAGTCCCAGTCTAAACTTGCACGTTGTGTAATTTTTTTCCTGTACAGGGTCTTACTAGTTATCTCAAGCTGTTGAAAAGACACTTCATTAATTGCTCAGGGTTTCAGTGTACTAGACAGTCCTTTTTTTTGTACTTCTGTTATCAAAGATGGCTTTGAAAACCTCATAGGTTTTTAGTTATTTGAGAGCAGAATGACGCCACACTTTTTCATTCCCACCTTTGTTGAGATGTTGCTAAAGGCTTTTTTTCATTAATAATTTCTGTCCCAGAAAAATTACAGAGAACAGCTTGAAAAATCAGAGATCTCCTAGAATAGAGATTGTTTTGTTTTGATTAAATTCTGGACAAAAAAACCCAACCAACCAACCAACCAATCCACCAACCAATCAACCAACCCCAAATATACACACACAGGCACACAGCCCAAAAGCCAGAAGAACAACCTCAAACCCCCCAAATTCTGACATTTGGGTGAAATATTAAGTATCCTCCTTCAACTCTTCTGCTAGAGTATTTTTATTATATTATATATATTAGGTTATATATTATGATCATATATATTATTATATCATCATTATTGTATTGTGCACAATTACATATGTTAAATCATTATTTTAATTTGTGAATCTGCATTCTTAATTTATTTTTAAGCATTTTTAGGTTTCTAACACATAACTACAATCACTCTGCAATTTGTGAGTGATTTCTGTGCATAACTTCTCATAACAGTGAAACTCTCAACACAGGTGAGAATTGTAAAGTACTGTGGTGGAGGTGGAAATTTTTTTCCTCTCTCATTAAGGTTTCAAATAATTACACTCTTGAAGGACCTGGAACTTATTCCTTGTCCTGTAGTGGAGAGGGGGAAAAAAAGATAATGAACAAAGGGACAGTGTTATAGAAATGGGGAAAGATTGGGAAGTGTTAAGGGAAGGTGTTATTTGGTTTGCCTTGCCAAGAAAAGTCTGTTCCTCCCTGAAAATATGCTGTCCTCTTACTGTGACAATGGGGGGAAGAAAATAATGAAGCTAAACTAGTATAGTCAGAAAATATAAAAAATGGAATTTTCTGTAAATTAATGGTTAATGTCTCTAGTATGTATTTTCACCTTCAGTGCCTCAGTTAATATGCTATTATTAAGATATAAGTTGTTTTGAGAAGTGCTTTCTTAACCCCAGACTACAATGTGAGCAGTGGAGTATATGCTTAAAATGGCCTTGTCTGCAGCTTTTCTCTGCAACTTATAAACTTCAACTGCAACTAAATAAACTTCAGTATTAACTGGCAGATTCTAACCTACAGTGCTGACCTTAGTCAACAAAGTAGATGTTATAACCATGCTTTGCTAACTGATCATGCAGTTGGGACACATTTTCATAATAGGTGAAAAATTAAATCTTTTATAAGAAATCCTTACTCATCAGTAAGCTAACAAAACTGATTTCATTACAGATCACTTTCTCCCTGTCCCTAAAGAAAAACTTTAATAGCTAACTTTCGGTGGTTTCTTTGAGTAATCTTCTTTTTCATACAACTGATAGGAGAAAAATCTTTGGACTGATAAAACGACCTACAGCTCTTACAGTGTGATAAATAACCTGCAGTTAAATTTTCTTATGCAAAGTTACATGAGACAATAACCTTGAGTGTTCCACATTTTTAGCAAAATCATGATCTTATCTTGTGAGGAGTCAGATATTTTACTGAGAGGTAATTTCCAAACCACTGCACTCTCATTTCTGTTAAAAACATGAAGTGTTTTGGAATATTTTTTTGTCTTGAATGGAGGGCTGTTGTGAGACTCTTTGTTCTCAAGGCTGAGGATTCATTGTGTGTCAACCCGTGAATCACTCTAAAAGTAATTCTATATAATAATGAAGGAGGATATTTGGAGAGGGAACAAATTATTTGTCTGGTGTCAAGTATTTTTATATGGGGAAATATGATCTCTCCTGTGTTCACCACCCTTTCCTGTTGGTATTAACCCATGAGCTGTTGCCTGCTTTCAGTAAGAGAGTTAACTTTCTTCTTTCAGAGTCTGATAACTTCACTACTCTCCCAATTGTTGGGATGATTAGACAGGCCATCTTGAGAATAAAATGCTCCTTTCTTTTCCTTACTCCCTAGGTTTTGTACTACTGACTGTGGATGCTTCTTATCAGCTTCCATGAATTTCAGGTTCCTTGGATGGTCTTGAATCTGATTTCCAAAGGAGGAAGTTCTTCATCCTCTCAGTCCCTGTCCTTGTCTTCTGTGACTTGGGTGGTATGGATANTTACAGATTTTACTTAGATCCTGAAAAAAAAGGAGAAATTACTGTTAGAGTTGCAAACAAATATAGAGACTTATTTGCCAAATTTAATCTGTTTTCTCCTCTGTTCTTCAACCCTAGCCAAAAAGTAAAAAAACCCAAAACCCAGTTATTTTACCCATGAATTTTGACACTTAAATATATTTCAGTATTTAATAAAAAATTTTAAATAAAGGTTGACTGGTTAAGTTACTCTCTGAAATCAGTGTCTAGGCTAACAATAGTTTTGTCCTAGTGCTAATGTTGCTGTGAGTAAAAAATATGTGCTTGCATATTTAAACCATTGCTTATGTCTTTTTTCCCCTAGGTTTTTCATGTCAGGTTGAAATAGTTTTTTTCCTGTGCACATGTTTGTGTATTACTTACAGTTTTCTAGATTCTTCCCCTGTACTCAGCACTGGTGAGCCTGCACCCTGAGTATCGTGTCCAGTTCTGGGCCCCTCAGTTCAGGAAGGACGTGGAGATGCTCGAATGCATCCAGAGGAGGGCAACAAGTCTGGTAAGGGGCTTGGAACACAAGCCCTATGAGGAACATCTGAGGGAGCTGGGGCTGTTTAGCCTGGAACAAGGGCAGGTTAGGGGACACCCTATCATTCTCTACAATTACCTGAAAGGTGGCTGTAGTCAGGTGGGAGTTGGTTTCTTCTCCCAGGCAATCACAGACAGAATGAGAGGACACAGTCTTAAGCTGTGCTAGGGGGAGTTTAGGTTAGATGTCAGAAAAAAATTCTCCACTGAAAAAGTGATCTGCCCAGGGACGTGATGGAGTCACCATCCCTGGACATGTTTAAAAAAAGACTGGATGTGNATGGTCTTGAATCTGATTTCCAAAGGAGGAAGTTCTTCATCCTCTCAGTCCCTGTCCTTGTCTTCTGTGACTTGGGTGGTATGGATAGAGCACTTGCTGGTGAAGACTAAGGCAAAAAACTGAGCAACTCAGCCTTCTCCATGCCCTGGGTAACCAGGTATTCCATTTCCTTCCAAAAGGAAGGATCTTCCTATGTATAGAAGATGAATTTATGACATGGTATGTGATAGCGTCACTGATTATTTATTTTATTTGTTGCTTTCTTTCTCTCCCTGCTCCCCTTCCCTCCCCCCTGC
>VXAD01015545.1:0-185303 GCA_013399195.1 Dicrurus megarhynchus | reverse complement strand
TGTCCAGTTCTGGGCCCCTCAGTTCAGGAAGGACGTGGAGATGCTCGAATGCATCCAGAGGAGGGCAACAAGTCTGGTAAGGGGCTTGGAACACAAGCCCTATGAGGAACATCTGAGGGAGCTGGGGCTGTTTAGCCTGGAACAAGGGCAGGTTAGGGGACACCCTATCATTCTCTACAATTACCTGAAAGGTGGCTGTAGTCAGGTGGGAGTTGGTTTCTTCTCCCAGGCAATCACAGACAGAATGAGAGGACACAGTCTTAAGCTGTGCTAGGGGGAGTTTAGGTTAGATGTCAGAAAAAAATTCTCCACTGAAAAAGTGATCTGCCCAGGGACGTGATGGAGTCACCATCCCTGGACATGTTTAAAAAAAGACTGGATGTGGCACTCAGTGCCATGGTTTAGTTGATGAGGAGGTGTTAGGTTAGGTCATAGGTTGGACTTGATGATCTCAAAGGTCTTTTCCAACTATTTCATTCTGTGATTCTATGGTTCCGTGATTCTGTGATTAGTCTGGAGTGTAAGACAGGATCTCATTAGTAGAAAACTGTTAAACCTAGTTCAAGGTAGTGCTATGATAGACGTTCATAACCTCCAGAACAGAGAAGTAATATTGCAAGGTCAGCATGGGTTTATTCAGTACTAGGCTAACACCCTTCCTTGATCAAATGGAAAAAGGATATGGGTAGAAACTAACTGGCTGCCATGACACAGTTGCCCTTGACTGGAAGCTGTTGTAATGTCTTCTATGTCTAAAATCCTTCTCTGATGCATAATGACATCTATAAAATTAATTAACTGAGCCTAACTTCTATTGACTGTTGAAGCTCAGAATAAATTATGTGAAGCAGAGCAACCTGGGAGCTGAGTATGTTAACAGGCAAGCGATCCACGGGCTGGGTATAGCTGTGCCTTTCAGGTACCTAAGCTGCTTTTGGATCTCAGAAGGTGCCACATGAAAGCAATGATATGTGGCAACATGATTCCTTCTTTAGGATTGAGCTAAGTCAAAGCCAAATTATTTTTAAAAACCCTCTTATTTTAAAGGATCTAATACTAATGGATTAAAATTTAATTGTAAGGATGTTGTTTTACTTGTCTTTCCTGTTTTTCACAAGTACAGAACAATACACTCTTTATATGAAAGAAGTTTGGCACAACTGCTAAAAGATTTGGAAAATCTAAAAGAGTGCCAAAATGTTCTGTATACAGGGAGTTAGCTCTAGAAGGCCTAGGCTTCCTAGAAAATTTTATGAAAAGGAAGGAAGATTTGGAGAATTATCTTTGTTTATAAAGTAAAGAACGACTGGTTAAATAATCTAAAAATTCTTTGAAGCAGCCGAAGAAATGGAAACATATTTTTTCAGAGGGAAAAGAAAATTTAAGTCAGCTTAACTTAGCCTTCTAAATACAAGATAAACTGGGAAAACCCATGCCCGTGTTTTTTGGCAGAATTTATTAGGAAGAGAGAAGAAACAGGTCTCTTTTAAAGTCATCCTCATACGACAATTTAAATTTCATTGTCGAGGAAATATTTTTAGACTCTAAACAAGGTAATGAACAGCTGTAAACTTTCACCAATTTTGTTCACTAATTTTTATAATTAAAAAATAAAACCCCATACAGATAATGTGGAAGGCATTTATTTTTCTTTAATAAGTGGAAATGCACTTTTAAATGGAATAGTGGTAGGATCAGAGCACGCCTTTTTTAAAGTCAACCACTTGAAGTCTGAAAAAGAGGGGGAGATGTTTGTATAGATGAGACTAATTCATGCAGTCCATAAGAGGGCATCCATTTTCGGAGCTTGGGCTATTTTCCAATATCGTAGTCGAGAGAGAGATGTCAGCTCTTCATTGGTGTTGCTTTTCTTCAGTTATAAAGAGGGATTAGTCCTCCGAGGCTCTGCAGTCGCTTTATACTGGCATAATTGTACGTTGCCATTAAAAGGGGCTGGTGCAGCTGCTGGGTGAGCTTGATAGGAAATAGATTTGGTCATAAACTAAGCTGATGAAAGAAAAAAACCAAGACCTTTCAGCCAGATTAATCCTCAAATCTATCTCATTGTTTGGATGCATGAATACTGTTGCTGGCAAACACAATGTGGGAATGCACAGGAAGAGATCAAGGAAAAGCATCTGTGTTGGCTTAAAGTGAGCTGGGCCCTCAGGTAGTGTGAGCATTCTGCTAGGGAGTATTTATTCTGATATTCTGTATGAGTTTGTCTGCTTTTCTGCCTTATCTTTTTGCATATGTTTTGTGTCTGGGACTAAAGCCACCTTTCACTGGCATAGAAACTAATTTTCTGTGTGGGCTGGTTATTTCTAATTGCAGTCAGTAACTTACGCTCATCTTCTTTTAAAACATCTGACCTATGTAATTCTTGCAGCAGGGAAATTGTATTAGAAAGAACAGCAATCAAACTTAACATGGGAATTTAAATCATAATAGAAAACCAATGTATCACTGCTGCAAGGAGCAAATAGAGATGTTTCTCTTACAGAAATAACTACTTGTTTTCTCATGCTCGGAAGCAGTGTTGGGGAGCAGTGATTTGGTTATGTCTGAGTCAACCTCACACACTGATGAGGTCTTCAAATTACCCAAGTGTTGTTTCACCTTGCAATCACATGAGAGCATATCTTCCAAATGCTGAAATCCCCTTACTGGCTGCCAGACAGTTCCCATGCTAGCAATTTCTATAAAGCTAGCTGTTGTGGTTTAACCCCAGCCAGCAGCCAAGCCCCAGAGATGCTCGCTCACTCCTCCACCAGTGGGATTAGGGAGAAAATTTGAAGGGTAAAAGCCAGAAAAATCGTGGGTTGAGGTAAAGATAGTTTAATAGGGAAAGCAAAAGTTGCACACACAGAGGCAAAGCAAAAGAAGGAATTAAGTCAGCACTTTATATACTGGGCACAATGTCACATGGTCTGGAATTTCCTTTTGGTCAGTTTGGGTCCCAGCTGTGTCTCCTCCCAATCTCCCAAGTACCCACATCTTCCTCCCCAGCGTGGCAGCACAAACAGCAGAAAAGGCCTTGGCTCTGTGTAAGCCCTGCTCAGCAATAACAAAAGCATCTCTGAATTATCAACTCTGTGTTCAGCGCAAATCCAAAGCACAGCCACGTACCAGCCACTATGAAAGAAATTAACTCTACCCCAGCTGAAACCAGAACACTGGCTTTTACAGTGATATACTGCAAAAATGTTGTGTAAATGAATTAGAGTGTTTGCATTTCTTATCCTAGTGGGTAATATCACATTTATATGGCAAACCTGTTTTCAGTGGTTCTAGGTAACTTTTAAATCTTATGCTGTGAAGTCATCAGTTGGATCCAGAGATAAGTTTCTGTCATCCTTCTTTCCTCTGCCTTTCTGCCCAGGCTTCATAGGAATTGTCAGACTAGCTGACATAGAGTTAGTTGCAATGTTAACCTTCCTAAATGAGGGGAAAATGCTAGCACTCCTTTGGGGTACTATAATTGTCTTAGTTAGAAACTTATTTAAATAGCTAGATTGAAGGGGCAAAAAAAAGATTTATGCTGTTATGAATATCATTATGTTTCCATTGTCTCATAATGAAGGATCCTCATTCTCTTTAAAAATAAATTGATAAATGAAATTTTTAGAAACTATATAATATTCTGATATATAATATATAATACATTTAAAGAAGTATTTTTTCTATTTTACCTGACCATTTACAGATTTAGAGAATAGAAGTCTAGCTTTGTGATTCTAATTTGATTGACTATCATTATATTTTTTTCCCAACATCTTTTGATTATGTTACTGATTTTTGAATTTTGCATACTTAGAAATTCTACTGAATTAGGGATGTCTATTTTCTTGTAAAAACGGGCGATGTAACTCCAGACATTAGTGTCACACTCATCTGTTTGATGCCTTGGAGCCTTTCCATGACTTGCAGTGTGAAGCTACAGTTATTAAAAAAACCCCTAACAATCAACAAACACACACACATAAAACTCCCCCCCAAAAACCCAAACAAACACAAAAAAAAGTCTAAGTCTCTGAGGCAGACCTGACCAGAATTTGTTTCTATAAATGTTTTTATTATAATAACAAAAAGCTTAGCATTCATCATTTGTCGTGCTGCTACCTCCCCTCGTGGTTTCCTCTTGTGCAATCACTTATTCAGCACAGTAAAGTGATAATAAGACTTTCCTTCCAATTTGAGCTTGTTGCAAGCCCTCTCTTTTTGAACATCACGACTGAGTAACATTTTGAGCTGAAAGACAGGAATAATCTTCTCTCTCAATGAATGCATAAGTTGTCACTATATGGTGTTAAACACATCTTGTTGATTTGTTGGGATTTTTTTTACATTACTATTTATCTGTAGCTCATTCTTTCAAAGTGAATCTGTTCTTGGTGATGTAAAACTTATGGCATTTCCTGATCTTTTTATAGGTGATTTTTATTCTTGTAAGTCACCATTAATTCTACTTACTGTCATAGACGTACAGTGGGTGGAGTTAGTGATTATGTTTTGGTGATATGAGATATTACTAACTAGTCTGCGGTTAACCTAAGATTGGCCTCAGAGCACATTATCACATATTTGTGTGTGTTTATGCATTCATTCAAACAGGGGAGAATTGATTGCTCTCTTTTCAGGCTTGCCAGATTTTCTGACACCAGAGATTTCAAACTTCTGTCTGTAAAAAGCTGACTCAGGTGGATGTTTTCCATACATTTTCTGTGAATGTACTATGGCATTTTTGTACATACATATAGAGTAGAATCCTTTTTTCATGACATTCCTCTTCAATCTGTTTTCTTTTTCAATGCAATTAAGTAATGCCTCTAGTGCTTGCTTGCCGTATGCAAATAGAAATTATCTGGTTATTTTTTAACTTATTTTTGTATTCCCTGTGTAAAATGTGCAGAAGGGTGTTGAAGCCATGCAAGAATTATATGTTTGCCCTTTTTAAGTCAATTTGAGAAATTTAAATAAAAAATAAAAAATAATAATTATAAAACAAGAAGCTCTATTCATCTTCCATTAAAGTAATGAAGTAATGAATGATATCTGCTTACTTGTTATTCAATTTTGATTGAGTTTATTACTTCCTAATACTTGTTATATTCCTCACTGTTTTACAGAAAGGCGAAAGATCACACTAGAATTATTTCCAAAATTAATGGATATCAGCACAACCTTTTCAGTTACTCTTGCTTACAGTTTTGGAAGGTCAAAGTCTAAATGGGTGAGAATGCCGGTACTTAAAAGGGAGGAAATTTTTCCATATACCTTTGTGTATTTACTCCTTGACCATTTATTTTCTTTTATCTGGGGCTATCAGTATGTCCAAAATCACTGAAGTCACGTTTCATGTTCCCAAAAAATTAAAGTGTAATTCATTGTGTCATTGCCAGATATACAAATTCCTTTCTACAGTAATTAACCAGGATCTCTGTAAGTGCTGCAAATCAGCATGGCTTTCAGATACGAGTCGATTTAAAAGATTGTAAATATATATGTATATCCATTGGTTTCTGACTAATACAAAGGTCCGGAAGACTCTTTTTTTCCCTTCATGCTTCAAATCTCTTTAGCAGTGCTTACACTTCAGGCCCAGAGAAATGTCCTTGGCTTGGCAATATAAATTTATTTCAAACTTCAGCAACAACTCACAAAACAAGCAGGGAGTTAGAAGGGAAGTAGGGTGGGAGAGGGAGGGAGGGGTGGAGGAGGAAAGAGATAGACCCAAAGTCCTAGATATGGGGTAAAGCAGGAGACAGATTTTAGAAAACATTGTCCTGTTAGTACTACATGCTGACTCTTCACTGCTGCCCGAAGCTGCTTTTAATTCTGATTTTAAAACTCATCATTAAGCAATTAGTAAGTCAAGACATGATATCTCTGAAGTATATTTTCCCATAAACAACTCTCAAATTAAAGAGAATTTCCAGAAGTTAATTATCTTCTTGTGAAATAAGTTTACTTTTAAAGGCCTGTAAAACAGTGCAAGAAACTGACAGGAAAATATGCAAACATTCATAAATTAATGTAATGAAAGATATTTCAATATCATATCTTAGCTGTCTCAAAAAATATTTATGTAACTCGTAAGACAATTATGAGAATTAATTTTTGCACATTTCTGTGTTCTCCAAGTGCCAAGTTAACTTTTTAATCCAGAGGAAGAACACTAGTTTCATGTTGGGGTGCATTTAAGCTTCATTTCATGCTTCATTCATAAGGAAACATTCTGTGCAGGAACCATTACTGAGAGAATTTTCTCTTTCAATTAAGAAGCAGTACAGAAGACAACATGTTTAAGGAAATTTATAATATAAAGTCATTTGTTCAGTTTCATGTTGAGTATATTCCACCAAAACTGCTGAATTGTGTGCTGGTTGTATTTACCTGAACCTCCTATGGGGTGGGTTTCAGTAGTACTATGTCACCACATAAAGAATACAAAAAACAAAAGTGGAGTTAGATGCACAGTACGAGGACACATCTCTCACCATTTATATTTCTACAGATCTCTTCTATACGAAATATTAAATATGCAATAATATTAGTGAAGTAAAATTTGTAGTGAAATAAAATTTTAACCCTGTACTGTGGTGTGTGCCTTGCTGGAAATCTGTTTCATTTCATAGACAGCGAGAATCTGTGGAAAGGATACAAACAATTATGTCCAGTGCAAGATTCTGCAAGCAGAGATAGGAGAGAATTAATGGCCAGTTTGAGCAGAAAAGTCTGTCAGTGTCAGTAGATAAAACACACCTGTGTTCAGGTAAAGAACTAGTTGTCATCAGAAGAGCACTCTGATATTGGTCTTACTTCTGCTGCCGCGCTAGGCTAGTGTAATGGAGTGATCTGTACATTTTACCTTAGGTTTGCTGGAGGTGTTCTCTATGTTTTGCAAGGTGCTAAATACTACTTAGATGTGAATTTTGTGTATGTGTAGGAGTTATATGAAATTTCTGCTGTCCTACATCTTTACTAATCTAGCTGGATGGCATATAAGGAACAACTCTTTCATAGTATAGGTGACATGATTAATTTTCTCCTCTTTACATAAATAATTATAAAGTTCATAGCTTTCATTTAAAAGCAAATATTTAAAATACATTGACATATACTACTGTATATGTCCAAGTGCCGAGTCCTGCATTTTGGCCACAATAACCCCCTGCAATATTATAGGCTGGGGGTGGTGTGGCTGGACAGTGGCCAGGCAGAAAGGGACCTGGGGGTCGACAGCCGATTGAACATGAGCCAGCAGTGCTCCTTGGTGGCCAAAAAAGCCAGTGGCATCCTGGCCTGTATCAGGAATAGTGTGGCCAGCAGGACCAGGGAAGTCATTCTTCCCCTGTACTTGGCACTGGTGAGGCCACACCTCGAGTACCGTGTCCAGTTCTGGGCCCCTCAGTTCAGGAAGGACGTGCAGATGCTTGAGCGTGTCCAGAGGATGGCAACAAGGCTGGTGAAGGGCTTGGAACACAAGCCCTCTGAGGAACATCTGAGGGAGCTGGGGCTGTTTAGCCTGGAGAAAAGGAGACTCAGAGGTGACCTTATCACTCTCTACAACTTCCTGAAAGGTGGCTGTAGTCAGGTGGGGGTCGGTCTCTTTTTCTGGGCAACAACTGACAGAACAAGAGGACACAGTCTCAAGCTGCACCAAGGAAAATGTAGGTTGGGTATTAGGGAAAAGTTTTTTACAGAAAGAGTGATAAAATTTTGGAATTGTCTACCCAGGGAGGTGGTGGAATCACCATCCCTGGATGTGTTTAAAAAGAGATTGGATGTGGCGCTCAGTGCCATGGTTTAGTTGAGGTGTTGGGGCATGGGTTGTACTCGATCATATTGAAGGTCTCTTCCCACCTGGTGATTCTGTGAGTCTGTGATTCTATACTAGCCTTTTTTCTTGTCTTGGAGATAAATTTATTTGGTCTTAGTTAATAATACAACCTACTTGCAGGAGAATGAACTAAAGTTAACTTCTACCAAATAGCTTTGTACAAGTACTATTATACCTTGAAACTTGCACTTTTCTATATCCAGTTCAGTGCCTGTTATGGTTGGCCTCCTTTGCTTTCATAACAATAAAAGTTGCTGATATATATGTATTTTATAACTACGGTGATGTCAAGACAAATCAGCATGTCTGTTTAACAGGTAATGCAACCCTTTTCGTGTCTGTTGTGACTTAACAATAACAGCAGTGATCCTTGGAAAACATAAATCTTTTCTTAAGGGCATACCATAAATCCAGAATTGCAGTCTAGCAGGGCAGACTGGTTATGAGCAATAATCTTAAATACAGAACAAAAAACCACATGTTTGGACTAAGTGAATCCCTTGATGAAATGCAGGTCTGCTCTGACCTTGTTGATTATGTTTAATTGATAATTAATACATCTATTTAGTGTATTGACATGACTGTGGGATTAATGGTGTTCAGAAATCTCTGCATGGGGGTAGACAGTGAAACTACAGTAAAAAATGAAAGCAGTATTTATGTATTATTCTTTAATTAAATATCAAGGTAATCTATCATAGTAATTGGCTTTCTGAAAAGCTTATTGCTTGAGAACTTAGTTGTCATCATAGCTTCTACCCAACTGTTCATTCTTATTAAATTCAAAATTACTTTTCTAGCCTATTTTATGTTTGCCAGTAACACTAAGCATAGTATACTGAGAGCAAAGGGTAAAGAATGAAAAAGAAAAAAAGCTTGCACTTTAAACTTCTAACCGATAATAGTTGAAAAGTGTGTAGAAAATGCTCCTTTTCACCAAGTAAAAGACTTTAAAATGCAGAACGAGAACCCAGTTTTGCTTCAGCTAAGGGGGTCCACAGTTATCTACTGGTACCTTTATACCTAAGCATTAGCCCTACAAATAACTGCTGGCATTCAAGCATGGATTGGCGCAGACACTGAATTTTTTAAATGGCACTGATAAGTACTACACATATGTGAAAGTCTAGCTTGATTGCTATAGTTCCAAAGTCAACCATCATTTACGTCTAGATTGGGAATATTATGTTCCACATTCAAGTGGTAGGGAACAGCTGCTGGGACTTGTGACCATATCTGCCTGACCTATTTAGAGCAGGCAATTGGTTCACAAAATGGAGCTCTCTTTGTTGCTTTTGATTCATTCATGGAACACATTGGTTCTGCAAAAACGCTTGTTATTTGCAGTTTGTGGGGGCAGGAGTGTTTGGTTGTTTCTTTTTCCATTTGCTTTTTTGGTTTGTTTTTTTCTGTTTGTTTATTTTTTGAGTAGGGTTTTTTTCCCCAAAATCATAAGAGCAAAACCACCATATAAACATGTTACGATCTATTCACTGCAATCATTTACACTATTTTTTATGTGTTAGCCTTATGTAAGTCAACTGAAAGTGGATACAAGGATAACATGGTGCATTTGTTTCCTGTTTCAATAACATATAAGATCAACTTTTCAGTATTTCGAAAATATTTCAAATAAAACATTCTTCTGGGTGAATATTCTGAAATATCTGCTTAGGGTTTTGGTATTCACTGAAAAATGCAGTGCAAGTGTCTTCAGACTGGGACCTGAACACATAAATATTGCGGCTATGGTAATGTTCCATTAATCACTCAAATGTCAGTGGATTTGGTTAATATTATTATTGTAACTCTGATTATTTATTTTTATAAGTTTTTAGTTCATTAAAAAAACCTCTCTCTGTTTTTGTTATCAGTAGCTAAAATCCTCTGGTATTTTCTCATGCATGGCACTAGGGCTGCCAGGGAGAGAAAATTGTGAATGAATGAAATTGGGGAAGGTTTCTGACTTTTTTTTTTTTAAAGAGAATAGTAGAGATTTGGATACAGTAGAGGTTACAAAAACCAGACTTTCATACAGTATGACATTTACTTTGTTCTCTCCACAATATTTTTGATAATTTTTTGTGGAACTTCTTCAAAATCAGAACTAAAGCATCTCTTGCAAATAACATGCATCTGTAAGTAAGTTATTGCTGTAACATAATAAAAATAGACAACAGGGAGTTTTGGTTGTTTTTTAGAATCCTAAGAAATATTACAAGCACCATGCATCAGATATAACAACTCTAAACTGGATATTTAACTGAAAATTTGTAGGTATATGTTTATTTCGTGCTAACAGCTACCATCCCCACGTTTCTCTGTAGTATCTATTACTATTTATATTTTATTTTCCTTTTGCTTGGGTGTATATATCTTGTTTGTAAGGAGGAAGAATTTACTCCAGGCACAGCTATGACGCTGTCACAGCTATGCCTTCCTGAGTGGGTTTTTTACCCTCCAAAGCAATACAAGAGGCAGATGGAGTGCTTATGCTTTTAAGATGCAGATTGTCCCTTCCTCCCCCTCTCCTCATGTTTTAGTCTCTTTCCCAAAGAGCCTTAATCAAGAATACTTCATCATGGGTTGATACAGTGGAGCTATTTGAATTCCTACAAGGGACATTTTCAGATAAACTAATTTCAAGAGTTGTGTTCTATAGTAGAACCAGAAAGAAATGGTTTGACAAAAAATTAATTTTTTTTTTTATGTAGTATTGATTCTATTGCATGCCAGAGAAATTTAATTTCTTATTTGAAGAATGAATTGAGATACAGAGAATAAACTGACAGCATGGTTTCAAAAACAATATTAAGTGCCTTACTGAAGCTTTTTGAAGATTCAATGCACAATTATTTGGACAATATTCCATTCTTCCTGAGTATTCAATACAGTTCATTAACAGAAAGTATTACTGTCCTACTCTAGTACATGGTTAATTTGTTATGTCTGTGAAAGGCATCAGATTTGAAAGGAAAAAATAAAAAATATTGCTAAGAGAGTAAGATGTGGAAAATAAATTTTTTAAATATAGACATTTAGTGTAATTTCTAAAATCTATATTGGTTTGCAGTTGCTTATTATTTTACACCTTATGTCTTTGGATATTGGGTGTTAAATTGTACTGCATTACTGGAAGATGTTCAATTATGTATGGTCACTCAAACTCCTGTTTGTTACAAATTATTTCTATTTAACTGCGGAGGTACTGCCCTTGAGTTGAATGCAGGCGTGGTAAAAAATTATCATGGAGAGAACAAAAATGCCCTCTCAAATTTTGTGCTCTGTCAGGTGGGAGTTGAGGGTATGAGTTTGCCAGGAGTCAAAGACTACAAGCAGGAGAGAGGGCTTTGTGGAATGCAGCAGAAGAAAGAGGGAATTTGAAGTCTGAAATGAAAGGAAGGTGGAAGATGGGTTTACTATACCATACTTAGCATAAATACTGCAATTTCCCTTTTCAATTTTTATTGCTGAGGCATTCTACTTAGACATGCCAGCTGGATTGTCTACGGGGAAAATGGAAAAAGATAGGAGGCCAATGCCTAAGGGATAATCACAACACATTAGAGTAATTAAGCTACAGAGCCTGTAACGACTGCAATATACAAACTGTACAAAGATTATATATTTTATTACTATAATGCTTCGTAATTTTTGTTAATATATGGGTACCATTATAATTCAATGGATAGGGAAAACAGGGAAATATGACAAAAACATAAGAATACAGAAGTGGATATCCAACACCAAAGCACAAGAAGCAAAATCCGTCTGGAGAGGATAGACTTACCCTTCTGTAAAAAATGACGAATGTTTTTCAGTACAACTGAAAACTGTAAACTATTGGATTGGTCATGTTGTTGTCACTGAAAATACCCGGCAGCACTTGTACAGACTGGCTAAGCATAGTCACCTATGTCACCATTGTCACAACTAATTTCTTTCAAGTTGTCCCATTTTATTTTTCTTGTTTAGATTTTTCTGCGTGATAATGTTAACTATAAACACCAGCCATATGATGATTTAAGTGTTCTAATGATGCTTACTTTGAGTTAAAAGTTCTCTTTACACCTCATGTATGTTTACAATTGTGACATGAATTCTTAATATTAAAAATTCAGTACAGCTCTACCAAAGAACTGAGGACCTAAATATTTCATAAGCTATACAAGAATGGAAAGTCAACTCCGTTTTCTGGTAATCAAAGGGGGACTTGAAAACCTTAAAATAATAGGAAATAATTATTCTTTTTGTTCAACCTGCTACTATACTGCAGCCACATTTCTATTGCATCTTTGAGTGAACATCTGCTATCATACTTAGTAAAGAAAGAAAAAGATTATATTTTTGTTGATCTGACTAGTGGCTATGTTGAAAGAAAGTATTATCTTTGATTTCACTGCTCTTACCTCCTCCAGTATTTTCTCATGCTTTCTGCCTAAAACGTCCACCATTTTATATGAGGAATCATACAGTTAGAAATACTGTCTATTTTGAAGGTGTCACCTGCAGAATGGCAAAATCCATAAGACTTCATTAACACCTAATTCAATTTATACCTCAGATTATCACTTTTTTTGCATATCATATATGGATTCTTTTAAGGGGACAGGGTAATTCTTGAAGTCCCAGTCATATTCATGATTTCTCTACTAAACCACATACTAACAAAAGTTAGTATGAAATTTTATTAACTGGAAAGCCTACATGGTTTCCAATTTACTTTTCAGCAGTATAAACACTGTGAGACTAGTATGTTAAGAGGACAGTAACGGGACAGGTCACAGACCTGAATACAGTCCTGTATGGTAGGAACTGAAGTTGTTCAACCCAGAGCAACTGAACTGAGATTAAACCATATTTGGCCACGTGAAATAGCACTGTTAACCCTGTTAATCCCAGAACTTTACCAGTCAAGGACGAGCAATACCAAATTAGAGTTCAGGAATGACAGTACCAAAACTAGTGTTTTAAGTAAGTGTTTTGAAAAACCCTGTCCAAGCAGTCTATCAGGCTACATGCCTACAGAATCATAGCATCACAGAATATCCTGAATTGGAACAGGACCCCCAAGGATCACCCGAGTCCAGCTCCTGGCCCTGCACTGAACAGCCTCAAGTAATCACATCATGGTGTGATTACACCATGTGATGAGAGTGTTGTCCAAACATTACTTGACCTCTGGCAGGCATTCACTTCTCCAGTATTTTCTAGCTTGAGGTTTAACCTTTGCATTTCTTTTTCCAATAAATATTAATATATTAACATATTAGTTTGCTTTTTCTCTAATTCACTGTATCAATTGCATTTGCGTTTTCCACTGTAATTGTTCTGGGACAAAAGTATCTATTGTTAAGCTAGCATAATAAAACCAAAAACTTGTCCATTATGTACTGTACTGAAACGAATACCAAAAGATTCAACTCTAATCTACCAGTAATTCAAACTGATGTAAAATATTTCAGAGGAACACCTACCCTCAGAACCACCCTTTTTTATGGTGATGGCAAAAGATATAGAACCACCAGCTTTGAAAATATTTCATGTAACAATTTACATCTCTAAAAACTTGCAATGAAGAGTCAGAATGGATGGAAATCAAATCAAAAAATACCTGAGGTTAAAAAGTTTATGTTTCACTTGACTACCATCCACTACCCACACCAGCAGAAGTTAGTATGCTAAAGAATCATGTGGCTGGTTTTTTAAGCCTTTGCCGAGAAAAACTTACAACTGGGAGTATCCCACAGACTTCTAGGGGTCTGCTGACGTCAAGCCACAGGCTACTGCTATGTTTATAGACAACCTAAGAAATATACTTTTTGAAAGACAGCTGCTAGAAGACAAAATGTTCAGGAATACATACCTTCACTGGAAAATTTGTGTGGGTAATTTGTAGTTATGGTTGAAACCACTCTTTTAAAAATGGCAAATTTTTCTTGCATGCAATAAGGCCTCTTGTACCAGCCAGTATCCACCATTCCTGTCCATAGGATTCAGTATGTCCTCATAAAGATTTCTTTTGTATGAATGAGACTAGAGATGGCTCCCTTCTTCTGTCCCTTTGTCCTGCATTCTTTGCATTTAAAACTGTACATTTCTTATATTGCTCACCCTACCACAAGATGTAGTAGAAACCTACTTCACTTTCCAATAGTTGGCTAATACTTGCCAACTGATTTTGCTGAACCCCAACCCTTACTCATCTAAACTTAGATATGTAAAACAAGACTTCCCTACTCATCTCATTTATCTGGAGGAAGAGAGCTTTTATCTAATAATGAAAGAAAATAATTTATTGAGGTCTTTTACAATAGGGTAGTTCTCCCAAGGGGCAGGAAATCTATTAAACAGGATGTCAGTAATTTCCTTGATGGTGACAATGGTATCCATAAGAAGAATCCTTGAGAATTTGGCTTCAGGTTGATTCAATGAGTCTCTCCACCTGCTTTTGCTTTCCATACAAATAAAGACCTAGATCTGTATTTCCAATATCTAACAGAAGTGTTTGCGCCTAACCAGGAGAGAACAGTTTTTAAGCTATTTTTTTTCCAATACAAAACTTGATTTTGTTAAAAATTCTTAAGTAGCTACTTTTCTGTCTCTTCCTCTCCATGCGCTGCTGCCTAAAGTGATTCCTTCTGGATAAAATGGTCAGGCAGCTGTTCCTACTGGCACTTGTTTCAGGTAGATGTGAGAAATTCTGTAGTATCTTTGATTTATATCCTCTCCAATCCTTATCAGCTTCCTGCGATTCAAGATTATGTTTTGACTGTTATTGTGTGTCTGGTAACAATAGTGCTTATTCATAATCCCTTCATTTTGTTACGTTACGCTTAATTTATTAAGACTGACAGATAAGCTGAAAGTGCTTCTAAGACACACATTATGTTCAATAGTAACTTTTGCCTTGGCTGTCCTGCTTAGAAGAGCTTTAATTTATTTAATGTCACTTTCTTCCACATTGATTTGTAAATAGCTATTAGTATTTCAAAGATTTACATTTACAAGGTGCTTCTGGATCAGCTGGCATTTACTTCAAATACTGCTATGCTACGTGTTTCTTTTTTACCTTCTATTTTCTTCTTCATTTTACTTTAAGTCTTTTCTTTCTCAAATAAATTCACATTTTTATTCCTGTCCTTCTGGCACCTTATTTTTATTGAACACTTGATACTGTTTAGCAAAAAACTTTCTGTTTAGTAACTGTTTAGAAAAATTCATCTTTGGTTTGGTACCCAGAGGGTCTCAAATTCCCTCATCAATTCATTCTTTCTGCAACTCTCTTTAATGTCAAAGTAATTTAAATTAAATTTAAAAAAAATAAAGCCGCTGTTAGTAATTTACTTTTGATAAAAACAATTCTTCCTCGGAGTAGGACTCTTCTTAGACTGTCCTCCTAAAGAAATACGGCTTGTTCAATTGTACTCTGTCATCTTCTTGGTAACAAAATAAAAAATTCTCACAGAAAGTAAATGATTTTTTTCTACCTTATGGAACTCAAAAGATGTGTTCAAAAAACTCAAAGTAATTGCTCCCATCAAGACGGAATCTGATGTCATCACCCAAAAAAGGCAGCAGCCACATGGAGTAGTAGGCAAACAAACTGATTAATTCAAACCAGTCACAGAACACACTGCCGCTTACTCATCCGGAAAAGGAGACAGAGAGAAGCCAGTGTGTGAGGAGGTGTGTAAAAGGCTGGTAATGAGTTGTTTTGAGAAAAGGGAGAAGAAATTAATGTGTTGCGGAGATGTGGGAGACACAGCTCTGTAGGTGGACAGATTTGGCTTCTTCTTTGTGGAGTTATTTGGGGTTTAACTGTGAAGTTTATTGTCCATGTCAAGTGTTTAATTTTCTGTTCTTTAATTTTTTTCTCTTCTTCAGTAAGAGAGCAGGTAAGATTGGGAACAACATGAGGTGAGATAAGATGTAGTCCTCATCATGGAAAAATTAAAATCAAATGTGAAGTGAGCATAAAAAAGGAAAGGATAGGGGAGAAAGATTAATTTAAAAGTAATAGAGAATATATATGATAACCAGCTGATCTACCATGCCTTAAAAAGTTAGTTTTTATGAGGTTGGCAGGAGTTTTTCATCAGGAATATACTCTTTTCTAGCTGCAATTTTAAAGAGATGACAACCAAACAACTGAAATTCCCCGCAGGATGCTGACAGTTGTATATTTTTTTAATAGTGGTTTGTTTCAAGTTTATTAGTAGGAGTGACTTTTCGGAAGAAATTTGTAGGACCAAACTAGTGCAGGTAACATAAATTATATAATGATTTTTCAAGTAAATATTATTTTCCTGAATTTATGTCTATTCTTACATAAAAAAGAATCGTTATAAGGATTTTTCATGTATCAGGAAAGTAACAGCCAAGAAAACTGAATTTTGGTTTCATTTTGATTTTGATTTCTGCATTACACCAGAAAAAAAAGATATTTTGAAGTGAATATTCATTGCTTTGGATGAAAAAACATTGAAAGTTTTTACTACAAGCAATTCCACAGACAAAGAAATTCTGTTCTCCTGAGATTTAAAACAAAATTTAAGAAATCTATTGCTGCAAACCATGGACCAGCTAATCAAAATGGTGATTTTGTGCAGAAAGGTCAGATTATATATTTAGAGTTACAAATAATTGCTATGAACTTGAAAATAAACTTGAAAAAAATCTCAAAGACTAGAAACACCAGTGTTAATTAGCAGCCTGTGTTTCACTGACTTTTAAAGTTATGCAGGATACCATTTCATTGGTTTGGTTTAAAAAGTAGAAGACACAATTCTATGTGTGGTGTGGTTTCTACCATTGCGTGATGTACATTAATTACATGAATATTAATTTGAGAAATCTCATTTGGCTTCTCTTATCTACACACTTATGAAAGAGCAAAGGATATGTGAACATAATGATGCAAAATCCTGAATATCTGTCTTTTGTCTCTCTTCCAAGCCCTCATTGGCATAGCTTTCCCATTCACAATCAGATGCCAAGATAAAGGTTCAGGCTGATGATGTCACTGCTATTGCCAAGGGATGACCTCAATAAAACTATTGTCAGAGACACTTTTTACCTCAGAAATAGACTGGTCAGAACTGAACGAGGAAAGAGGCTGGCATGACAAGAGCTTATACAGTTATCCCATGTTCTAATATGCAGCAGCTTGTAGCCCTGAAAACAATCTAATGCTTGTTATGTGTCTTTTGAACTTGCAAATTTCAGCCAAGGTAAAAGACAAATAAGTCTGACTTGTTCCTGATGTCTCATGGGCTACATTTCTAGCAATTTCACAGCTCAATAAAAGGAACAATTCCTTGTCACCTCTGGCTATTTCTGTTATTTCAAGACACCTACCAGAGCCACTTCACCTGTAACTTCTTGACATGACTTTTTTTCCAAGCACAGGCAAAACCAACTGAGTAATTTAGCTCAATGAAGAACAAAACTTTAGTTTTCCTAGTCATAACTTGTCACATTTAAAACATTTCCTCCTTGGTTTCTGACTTCTTATATTCTTCTGGAGTAGCAATTCTAAGCCCAGCACCCAGAAAACAGCATTATTCCAATTATATGTTTGCATGTTTGCATTTGCATGAGACCTGCTAATCTACTATTTTCCTTAACGGATTTCTTCTACACTTTTGAAGTATTTTAAGAAGGTAAAGATAGAATGTTTGTGGGAAACACATAAAGGTTAAACATTGGCTCTGCTTCCCCACTTCTAATGAAATTTCTCAGTCTGCAGATTTACTTGTGATTGACTTCTAATTTTATGGCAACTAGTCAGAATTTTTGCCATGAATTCTCAAGTGCATACTCATTGTTGGGTGCTTTGTGATGCTTTCAGAGCAAGACGTTATGGTGCCATATGCAAACATGGTGATGGACTTAGGTTTTCTGGGTTGCATTTAATAAAACTTGATTGCTTGGCAAATTTGCTGCAGTTATTTTAGCTGTAAAGATTCCTCTCTTGTCATAAATGATCAGTAACAATTGTCTATAAAATAATTTCATCTCTATATGTAGATTTCTTTTTCTTTTCAGGAACTTTTTTTAGGAATTATAATTCAATTTAAATATACTCAAATTTTCGATATCCCCATGTTTAAATCTTCTGATATTGCAACCACAAAATAATGTAGGATGAAAAGATAGAACTTGGTAATCTGAATGAATTTATAAATGCTTTTCTATATGACAGGCACTTGTCCACTCAATTTATTTGTGAGGAAAAGCTCAAATGACAACTTAAAACTATATTAAGTCATATTTGCTTAAAAGATTTATTCATGTGTTACAACACTTTATCAATATTATCCCAACTCTGGGTAATTCAAAGATGTGTCTTATGACAAACTGCTCTTTTAATTTTAAAAACAAATTTGAGAATTTCTTATTTGAAATATTTTGTTACAAAAATAATCCTTCAATTTTTATAAATTCAGTTATTATTTGAGAGTGCATAAATAAATTTATTAGCTGATGAAAAATCTATTCCAGCAGAATATTTGTTCACAATTTCCAGATGTAGTGAAATGATCACAAAAATAAAAACGTTGTCCAAAATCATGCAATTTTCTCCAATCTTGCCTCAATCCTGTGTCACACGAGACCTTCTTTAACACAACACAGTAGGAAATTTCACTTTAGAACAATGTTATGGTTATTAATATTTAATAGAAAGCATAATTTTTTATCCTTAAAAGTTCAATTCCAAAAAATAATAATTTAATCATTGGGTTCAGCTCTGGCCATGTACAGGTAAAGAGGATTACACAAGTATTATTAATGACATCCAGTACTACATCTGAACAAAGCAAAATGTGCTGCGTTGTTCAACTTTAATACATTTCCCAGCCTCTCATGAAATTTATGTCATTCCCCTATCATATTTGGACAGAAATATTTGTACACAAATGAAGGCACCTGCTTTGTAAAAGGTTTGCTCTAGTCCTTCATTAATTTGAGAATATAGAAATATCCTAGTATAGGTCTAAATATACCCCATGGAAATTTCAGAATTTGTTTTTTTGTTTGTCAATCATTTGCAAAGCAAGTCCTCCTAGCTTATGAATTTCAGAAAAATTTAAAATTTTTCATCACTTTGGCACTGTACTGCTCTAAGTATGAAAGTTCCTGGTATAAGCCTAAGTGATATCTCCTTTTACTCGTATGGTATGACAAATATCTGTGTTCTTTTCATTTTAATAAAATAGAAATTAATTGAAATAAAAAAGAAATTATTATATTAAAAGTACTATTCACTAAAAATGACAAAAAGCATATTACTCCAGTATGCTAAAACTGAGTTTGGACTACTGCAGTCAAAACAATGAAAAATTTTTTTTTTTTAATTAATTGACAGTATTGTAAAAGTTTGGCAAGCTTTGTCCAATTACTTTTAGAGGCATTTTGACCCAAGGAGTGAAGAGAGCATATTTTTTCTTTACTGCAGCAGATATTACATATTAAAATTCATAGGAAAAAAAGGAAAAGTATTTTCAGAATAATGTGGATGTCAAGTTAATTTTGCTTAGCAAAGAATTTATGGGACTGCTGTTTAGGAACAGTCTGATAACTTTAAAGAAGGCATTGTTACCCTGTATTTCCAAGCACTATTGCCTCAGGAATAGATGAGTGTATGAGGAATTGTACAATGTCAAGGGAGTAAATATTATTTCTAAGCAGCTAAATCTCTTACTATACTGGAGAGAGGGCAGTTCCAGATACTAATGCAGACCTGAAGTTGCTATAGGCATCAGTATTTTCCAGAGCTGTTGTCCACATTTTACAGTCATAGTCTGAAAAAATGGTTGCCCCAAATTTATTTAAAATGTACAAGAAATGAATTTTACAGAATTCTATGAAAGGCCAAAAATTCAGATTTGTGAAGTGCCAAAGAATTTGAAGGTCTGAAGCAAAAGTGTGCATTTTAAAATCTGCCAACTTAAGGCAGTTATTTGAAAGTAAACTAAGGTAAGGCAGAGGTCCTTCAGCAGAAACAGCATTTCATTAATTAAAGACCAGCACGACACTCACACAAACTGACAAGGACACTCAAAATATACTTTTTTCCGTTCCATTTTGTCTTGTATTCTGTTTGGCAGCAAAGCTGATAGTGTTAATTTACAAGTATATAATTTCTAGGATGACTAATTTAAAATGGAAACATTAAATATCAGCTTCAAGGTCATAGTAAGATTCTAAACAGCTTTTCTCCTGTAATAACCTTATAATTATAGTATGTTAATGGAACATTTTGCTTTAAGTGTTAGCATCTTATAGCATGATAAAGCAGGAGTGAAAAGAAATGCAGGCTTTACTTACAAGAGATGGTCATTTGGCTCAGTGTGTCATTTGACTGAATGGTGCCTCTTCTGGCTACTCTACTGAGTCTTTCCCAAAGTATTCTCCCATTATCAATATGAAGGTTCAGAACTGAACAAGCAGACACGTTTGCATGTGAGACAGGAGATAAGAACTAAAGTGATATTATAGCCCTCTGTGTCTTCATCCTACACCCACTCTCTTCCAAGGACCCATGGCAGTCCTCCCTGCTCAGTCTCTTTAGCTGTAAATGTTTGCCATTCCTTCATCCAGATTTGCATAGGAGTTTCAAAGATAAGTAAAAAGGACAATAAAGACAACCCAGAGGTGAATATATAGACTTTGAAAATTTGCTGTTGTCCTAATTTTAAACTTACTGCCATTTGGCATGTTCAATAGAGCCAAAAAGATTGAAAGCTGCCATTAACATAGAAGTAAACACGTTTAAAATGTTCCATCAGAACAGAAATTATATCTTCTGAATGTCACCCATATCTATGGTACTATAAATTTGGGTGGAAATGACAAGTTCAGAGGAGAAAAATGGGCTGCTTTTCTCCATCTGATATCTTCTGATCTTTACAGGACATTTTGCTTGTGAAGTTTTACCAATGGTCTTTGCAGATCAAACTTTTTGTGATTTAACCCAAGCTATCAACTCGGCTCTGCAAAGCCACTCACTCACTCCTTTCAGCAGGCTGAGAGAAACTATTTGAAAGGTAAAAGTGACAAGAGTTTTATAGATAAAGCAAAAGGTGAGTGCACAAGCTAAACAAAATAATAAATCAGTTGACTGCTTCCCATCGACAGGCAGGTATTCAGCCACCTCCAAACATACTCCCTCCCTCTTTCCGCTCATGGCTCTTGATGTTCAGCAGAGTTTTACATGGGACAGGATATTCCTTTGGTCACTCTGTGTCACATATCCAGCTGTGTCCCTCCCAGATTCTTGCATACACCATCTGCTCACTGGTGGGGCATCATGTGCACATGCTGACTATGTGAGAAACAGAAAAGGACTAGATGCTGTGCAAACACTGCCCAGCAATAATGAAAGCATCCCTGAGTTATCAGTACTCTTTTCAACAGATATCCAACCCATGGAACTATATGAGCTACTATGAATATATTTAACTCTATTCCCAACAGAACCACTACAAAACCTCTGCATTTCTTTCACTGTAAAGAAAAATCACTTGAGGATGTTCTTTAAGATGCTTATGCTGGAAACATATTTACTGGAAGTCTATAGGAGCTGGGAATATTATTTGATCCCTCTAGTAAGGGGTTATTAATAAAGGTCAACCTGGCCCTGCAAATAATTGATGGAAAACTTTTACATTGTCTTCCACAATGTCTGATTCGTATTTTTTGAATTTGACTGATAAAATCATCGAAATTGTTTCAGTTTAAAGGATTTTGAGCAGTATCTTGATTCATTTTAATATGAACATATATTTGCAGAGTATATCTGTGTGTGAAAAGCACACAGTATTTTTACAGAAAAGTATTTGAATTTGTTGGAGTACATGAGGGAATGCAATTAATTATTCATATATTAGATAATATTGTAATAATCCTTGAGCCTCTACTATGTTTAACAGGAAGCAATCTTTGTGAAGATACTGTGATGAGCTTTAGAAATTCTGCTGTATTTAAAATGCATTAGTCTTATTCTCCACTTGCTTGCTTACATAATAAATGGCCTGACATTACTGAGTTTTTAAATAAATCAGCCTAATATGTTCTATTTGTAGTGTATTTCCATATTAACATATTTTTATGTTACCTCTATGATTTCATAGCGCATTATCTTCTATTAAGGCTTACCACCAATAAATGCTTCTCAGAAAAACCCTGCTGCTTTTTCCATAGAACCATAATAGCACTGCTTGGAAGGGTCTTCTGGAGGTCACCCTGTTCCACCTCAAACTTCAAACAAGATTGCCACTATTTGAGTAGGCAATTTATATCTTTTTTGCAACTGAATCTAGAAAAACCTCCAAATACAGAAATTGTGTGGCTGTTTTGGTAAACTAATTCCAGTGCTGCACTGTCTTCCCTGTAGTCATAAGGTACATTTTACTTTTTTTATATTCTTAAAAGACACAAATGTTATGCCAGTATACAAACACAGCAGCTGCCTAAACTCTTTCTCTCATTATCCTGTTAATTCAAAGTCTGTAGACTTTTATTCAAACAGCACTCCTCAACAGAAACGGCAAAACTCCATAATGTTGACATTTCACTGTCTGATGAAATCACAGATCATGTCCATTCTGACTTAAGATTATTTCAGGAAGTTAATAAACATTTTTAACAGGGAATCCTAAAATTAATTACCAGAACCACTACATATAGGAGTCTCCAAGACAGTCTTATACAGTCTTATACTTAGTACAAGTATTGAGTTTGATGAATAACTGTTACACATTGCTTACAGGATTAACATATTCATAAGTGTTCAGCCTACCCTGTAAAATAAATTTCAGTGGATGGATTTCTATTAGGAGACTCTTCTTTATTCAAAACAAATCATACACTATGTCATCTCAGCAAAGTTACATTGCAGGGAAAAGTTAGGGAAGGCTCTCCTACTCTTTCTTTCCATATTCTAAAGCATTTTCATTCTTCCATGTAGATGAAAATACCTCAAATTGAAGAAAATCTCTGCAAACCCTTTCTGTCTTCAAAATCTGCAAGTCCTTACATACAATAAATTACATCTTCCATTCAGATAAAAAGTTGTTTCATGTTGTTTGGGTGAACTGTGTCTCATATTATGTTACGGAGTTTTTATGGTATCCTTTATGGCAAATAAAACATGGGTTTGTGCTTAAAAATAGAAGAAAAATTTAATGAGCAGTGCATTGGTCATCCTGTAAAGATGTGTTAATACACTTGCACTGACACCGATCCAGAGAGCCCTTGCGTGGAGCCCAGCCCTGGGTCCATCCCCCAGCCCAGCTCTGCTGCCTGAAGGCAGCTCCTGAGCGCTCCCATTCCAGGACACTTGCAGGACAACACAGAGACTGTTTCTTGTCACCAGAGACTTCATTTCTTTGCAAGCAGTCACTCTGTCTCTGACATCCTTGCTTCCATCCTCTTCAATCACCTCCTGTATTTGGGCCTTCTTGCCTTCTGTGCCAGATCATCCCTCCCTCACAAATTATTACTGCTGAGCTGTTGCAATTAGAATTTTACCTTCAACTATTAGTGGTTTTATAGCACTGCCATAAGCATTTGACATTACAACAAAGAATGGAATACAATTAGAAAGGACTCAGCATGTTCTTGCCATCTGTTTATGGACACGTATCTTTTCCTAGTAGATTGTAAGTTGAAGAGACTGCCAGTATTTCCTCAATAATGAAAAAGAGATTAGCAAGTTGGTCATACAACAAGTTTATGAACATACTTTTTTGACTCTAACACTTTTGTGTGTAAGGCAGTGATAATCTTACTTTATTGTATTACTTGTCATTTATTTATAGGTTGATGTCAATAATTCTAAATTTGGAAACTAACCCCTAAATTGTAGGCAAAAAAACTACTGGAAATAAATAAAAAACCCTTTCTACTACTGGAAATAAATAAAAAACCCTTTCACAGACAATATTTAAATTATAATTGAGGTTGCACCTGTTTTATCTGTGCTAATGACTTAGAATAAAAGTTGCATTCAGAAAACTAAAAAAATATTTGTACATCCTAGGAAAATTAATCCTCTACTTTCAGTAGACCATCATGCTGTGCTTCATAAGTGGGATGGACAAAGAGTTGCCACTTACAGTATTTCCTGAAAATTTATGATAAATTGCAAAACACTTAAAATATAGGACTGGTGATAAGAGCAATGGCACTGAAATACTGTACTATTTACTGAAATGTTAATGAGCAGCCAAACCAAAGAGTCATTTATGAATCTGCTTCATGTTCTTCTGTTACACTTTTCAAAATTTCTTTTAAAAGGAAAGCTGCTGAAATGGAAATGTCACTGCACCGCAGCCTGTGAAGAGACATGTGCTGAGTTTTTCGTAACAATACAGCGAGCACTTTTCACAGGGAGAGAAATTACAGAATGGGCTCTCCATTAAACCTTACCAGAACCACTACAGAAAATATCCAAAACAGTTTTTGGAGAGTATTAAAAACTGATCAATATTAAAAAAAAATTACAAAATAGAGGAAAAAGGCTGGTACGTTTCATGTCTTCACTTTCAATTTTTTTCTTTTCTTTGTTTCAGAACTAAACCAAATTCCATCCATAATTCTTTTTCTTCAGAATTAATTGCCAAAATGTTTTTTATGAACTTGGTATGGGTACCATATGGCACCCTTATTACTTTTTGTGAATTCAAAATATGCAAGAGAAACAAGAGACGTAGAAAATTATTGGCTATTTATTCAGTGCATACAAGGTAACACAAGGTAACAAACCATTCTGTTTTGCTCAGGTTTAAGGTAGATGCTGGTTCTTTTGTTATAGGTTGCCTGGAGTGGTTCTTCAGAGTCTTTAGCCTTCAAATGTTGATACATGTAATTTTTGACGTGTGACTTGCTGAGAATACGTTGCCTGGTGCTCTGAAATTTCCTGTGGGCCCTGAAAATATTCCGAAAGTTGCACATTGCAAGCAACACAGTAGACCAGTAATCCAAAGGACCCATAAAGGGTGGAAATTGCAGGAAAAATATGTTTACATTAGTTCTAATTGTGGTAATAATGTGGTATTTTTCCACTAGAAAAATTATGAGTCAGTGGGGACTGAATATGTCACAGACAGTATTTCTAATTATAAGTATTCACTGAAAATTTCTTCTGACTAGTAATATTATTTCTAACAGAAAATTACCTTGTTCTTAATTTACATTGTTAATCACACAAACTTGAAAATACAGATAATAAAAGGTTATATCTTCTATTCTGTAAAAGACTTTTTTAAAATGTGGAGGGAGAAAAACATATTTCAGAAGACAAGAGTGTAAGTTTTCCTTATCTTTGTTGCATAGCATTTTTTTTTAAAAAAGTCAATTTATGTTTAAAAAGCATAAGCCAAAACATAATGACTTACAGTGTTGAAACTCTAATTTAGAGATCACAGTGAGATGTAACACTCAGAAATCTTAAGTTACTAATCTTGCAAGGCATGTGATGTGGGAATGCACAAGACTTATGCTTCGGGACTAAACTTTTAAGCATTGTCATAAATATAGATTTTCTGTGAATTTTTCCATGTTTATACTAAACACACATTTCTGAGACAGTAATTGCAGCAGCTATATGCACTGAAGAAACTTGCACAAAGAGAGTGCAAGATAAGCGAGCAGGTTAACAAGGCAGGTTTTTTAAGGTTGATTTCCCTTGAAGGGATATGTGCTATTGAAGCACATATCTTCAGTACATTCTAGAGTTTAACAATAATTTTTTCAGAGTATTTTTGACCTGAATAATTCAAAAGTATTATGAAATGCTGCTTTGTGTTACATATGAATGATGTGTCAAGAATACCATCATAGAGGACTTTCCTTTGCCTTTGATTTTAGCGGCTGTCTGTCAAAAATATACTTCCTCATTGGTTACATTCCTTCCATATTGTTGTTTTACCAAAGAAAGGTTCTTTACTCGTTGAGTTTCTTTTAGAAACTGTCACATCAAGCAGAACTCTCTGCCTTGTGAGACTAGAAATTTGAATTTAAATCTGTATTGGACACTTCTTAAACCTTGGGTAAAGTTTTGTACAATTACTGTAGAGTTCATTTCAGAAAAGTAGGTTTATGATGTTATAGTCTTGCAGAATACATTGAGATCTGTGTTTCCTTCATGGGCTGCAGGGTAGGTATCTGCTCCAGCGTGGTCCTTAAAGGGCTTCAGGGGGACAACCTGCTTCACCATGGTGTTCTCTACGGGGTTCAGGGCAACCTCAGCTCTGGACCTGGAGCACATCCTCCCCCTCCTTCATCATGATCTTGGTGTCTGAAGGACTGTTTCTCTCATGTTTTCCTCACTTCTCTCTCTCACAGCTCCTGCATATTTTTTATCCTTTCTTACATATGTTAACAGAGAGACCCCATTTTGGAGCCAGTTGGTGCTGGGTTTGTTCAACACAGGGGCAGTTCCTGGTGTCTACTCACACAGGTCATCCCTGCAACCTTCCCTGCAGCCCTTCCACCTCATAGTAAAAGCTTGCTACATAAACTCAGCTGAGAACCTGCCCTTCCCTTCTCTCTCCCCCATCTCTTGAAGATTGAGAGGATGGATATAGGTTACAAAGATGCGGCTGCTCTAGCTGGTTAACAGGTCAGTCCACTATAAGTGTGAGCTGCCCCTAAGGATAACCATCATCAGTTGACTGACTATCTCACAGAAACACAGAGACATCCTGTGGGTGACAGTGGATCAGGGAATTATAATCAACATCGCTGCCTGCTGACACTAGATAAGCATCAATGCCAGGTTGGTAGCTGAGACAGAAGTATTAATGCCATGTAGAGCTCAAACTGGGGAGAGATTGCTCCTGTTCAGCTTCGAAGGTGATGACTGATGTGGGGCAGTGGGTTAGAGGCCACAGCACTGCACTATTACAAGTGGATAGTGTTAGTGAGCAAGTAGTTTGGAACAGTTTCCTGTCCTGTCTCAAGCTGGGAAACAGACTGGTATCAATGCAGTATTGCCCCCACTCCTCTACCCCTTTGTACATTTAAGTAGCTGCAATCTCTTCTACTTGCAGTTTTTTGAGTGGCAGAGTATCTTTGAAGTGTAATAGGAGTGAGAAGCAATACATTATTAATATGTAAAGAGAAAAAAGAGATGATATCATCAAAAAAATGAACAAGAGAGAATGGTCTTAGAGATAACTGGTGGATAGAGGCAATTTTATAATGATTCATTATGAGTGATTCTTGTCTTTTCTACTTTAGAGTCCTTCAGACAGTATCTGTTGATTTCCAGCATCGTTATGTAAATTAATTTGTAAAGGAATCTTATGCCAGGCTGTATCTTGGTTGTAAGGGAAACCTATGGCACAAAGTGAAGATCTCTTCTCCAGATTTATCATGTTTTTGTTAACAAATACTGCAACTGAAGTGCACTGGGAGTATGGGGGGACAATAACAAGTTCAGGCTTTTTTTATTCCCAGTAGTATTTATGACACAAATGAGACTCAGTGGATTTACATAGTAAGACATAGATGAATGTTAATATAGCTCCATATTGTAAAAGTAAGTACTTGAATGTAAAATAGCATATAATCTGGTCCAGTAAATTATATCTATAAATTTTAAAATGTACTGCTTTAAATTTAATATGCAACCATTGCTTTCATGTCACTACTTTTTTCATACATTTTACCATTCACATTAAACATTTATACAACTCCATTTATATTAATTCATATTCACTGGCTTAAACCAGCTTCAAAATAGAATTTAAGATGCCTTTTTTCAATGAGCTGACAATTGAAATTTGTTTTAAATTATTTAAAACCCCTTAAGTGGTAGATTGTTAATGTTTGTTGTAACTAATCACTAGAGAAACTTACCATATGCAACCCTGCTCTTAAACCTTTACCAAGAAATACAGAAAGTGTTAATCAGTTGAGAACTGGGAGCTACTCCTCCCTAGTAACAGCTGTCTTTTCAAAAAGTAAGTGGTGCCTGAAAGATTTCATATGCCACATCTTGTAATGTACCAAAAACACATGGAAAGTTTAGGCTTCTTTATTCTTCCCCAGGAGGAAATTTTGGAAATAACAAAGGTAGAGGAAATGGCATCTAAACCACTCTTACCTTACATTATGACTTTGAGTAGGATTGCTCCGTAAATGTCAGTGACTTGAATTTAGCCGATTATAGTACTTTGGTGTAACAAGGAGAAATCTGTCATTCCAAGTAGCTTTCAAGACTGCCAGTAAATGACTGCAGGAACAGGGTTATTTGCTAATACTGGGTTGTTACAACCATGGTCAGAAAAGCTAATATATTGCTGAGCTTCCTGAGCTTACCCTTGTTTTATTATAAAAGTGTGGAGCTAGGTTCCAGACTTGAAAGGATTTGTCTGAGCCATTAATTTAGCTATAAATGTTTATATATTTTTGGGCACTTAATCCCGTTGTGTCCCAGTAGTCATCTAGAGAGAATATTGGTAGCTTATTGACTTTCTATTAAGAAGTTGAAAAAGTAGTTTGTGAAAATGTCAGAAAAAGGGTATGTGAACTATAAAACTACATACATAAAGAAAACTATGGGATTAATTTACGGGATTACTTTCCTGGATCTGCTCGATTGGCAATGAAAGCTTTATATTGGGGATTTTTTTCAATTTTTCAAGCCCTCAGCTTTGGACTTCACTGCTTTATGTCAGCTGTCACATAGAATGTCTATATTTCAATTAAGTTCCATTTGATAGCATGGATTTGTTCTTATATACCTTGTTGCTTTAGAAGCTCTAATCCATTTTTTGTTTTAATATAATTTCCGTGAATGTGATTTTTCCTTTCAAGTCTTTTAGTTGTTTGGGGTTTTTTTTTTTTGCTTATGCTTTGTACCTCTACCTCAGTATTCCCCAGCACAAAAGGGAGAATTGATCAATGAATTATAATATATTATTTGCTTGGATTTGAGTAAAATTTTATTTTTCCTGTTTCTGTTGCATTCTGTCCTGAACCTATGCTTTGGTAGTTGCAATTATTTGCTTAAGAGGAGAACAAGAACAGAAAAGACCTCAGGGTGTGCTGTTTTGTCCAAAATTATCATCTCAGTGTGACATTTGATGTAATACAGATGGTGCTGGAGACTTATATGGTCACAAATACTGCTATATAGTATTTTGTGTAGTTTTGGCTATTTATTTATTTATTAATTTTTACTAGGAGCTGTGGAGAGATGCAGTTTTATACTAGCACATTTTACTACCCAATTTTAACTACTGTTTCCATGGAGACTTCTTCCACTCCAGTACTTTCACAATTATTTGTTTTAATATGCTACCAAGAAGTCAACATCTACCAACACAGAATAACTGGGCAGGGAAGATAAAGATAAATTGAATGGTGTCCAAAGGAAAGCAGGCTTGTGTTTTGTTTCTCAGCAGTGGGTTATAAATTTGTTTTTCAGGATTAGGATTTCTGGATTCTGCTGAATAAATAAATAAATCAATCAATCACATTTTACCCCTTGTGAAGTTTCCTTCAAATAACTTTAAGCATTTTGAATTGACAGCTGCTTGACATCTTATTTCATTATCTTGTTTCATGATCTGCAATTTAATTGTGTCCTTTTGCTTTGCTTTGTGTTATTACTGAAATTGAAATAAACTGCAAAAGGCAAGCGAGACCTATGGTCCTCCCTTTTTATATGACACTAATAAAAATGAAGTGATTGTGTTCTTTCCATAGAAAAATAGGAGGTAGTTTTGCCAACATTAATGCTGAAAGACATTTTCTTGAACAGTGAAAGTCAGTCATGTGTCTAAGATATTTATTTCATCTTTCTAAGAAGATGAAAGGAATATTTAATTATTGACTCTGCTTTGTGTCACTGCTTTATGCTGTGATCTCACAGATTATGTTTGAATAAGCAAGTTTGTTTGTGGTTTTTTCCAGTTTAGGCTCTCAGGGGGTTTTTTGGTTTTCTATTTCAGTTTCATTTGGCCTATTATGGAGGATGATTAACTTTACTAAAAGCCCAATAATATAATTTTTTTACATTTGGGGGAGTGGGAAAGAACATGGTAGGTATAAGCACACAGCCACTTTCTATGAAACTGCGTCCCCCTTTTTTAGATATCCTTCTACATCCTTTGTCTTTTTATGCACATCCTAAGTAAAAGACGGGTTTTATGTATATATTTTACCTGTATCTAATTTATATGATTCAACGCACATTTTAGATCAGTTTTATTTTCCTTGTCACACAAAGGAAGATTCTGTAAAAATTGTGCTCTAGAGTAAAGTTCCTACAAACACTTCCAAATTTTGTCAAGTCAGATTAGCATGCTGATATTTCTTGTGATTGCTCACTGGTCAGTGTAATTTGCACACTGTAAGCTGAAAGATGAAATTAGCCACCGTTAGCATCTTCAGTTTTGCTGCTTTAGCACCAACTATGCACAATTTATCTGCATGCAGATAAAAATCAGAGAGAGGCTGATTTAATTCTAAATAGTTATTAAAATTAAAATTTGAGCAGTGAGATGCTGAAATCTTCCTTTGTTTAAGTTAGTTAATTGTATTATTTTTTATATCTTTGATTTTTGATATCTATTATACCACATAAATATATAAATTATTTACTGATTTTTTTGCATTCAAACTAGAAAAATATTATATGTGCCTCTCCAAAAAGTAAAATAAATAATCCATCCTATTTTGAAAGGCCATACAGAAATTACTCAGTTATCTTTTCTTCAACGGAGTGCTAATTTAATCTCTTAAAATGAATACAGACTCATTGTTTTTGAAAAAAACCTTTCCTTTCGGTATTGCTTTAATGAAAAGAAATCATTAGAATAATGAAGACAGCAGATAGGTCAGTACTCCATTATATTTTCCTGTGAAAATTATTTTTAAGATTAAAACCTGTTTTTTACATCTTTTGACAAAAATCAAAGTACTAACTTACAACATATATTGTGCTTGGATATTTTGCATCTGATTTTACAAAAAAATACAAAAAGTGTTTTCAGTAGAATAAAACATAGGAAGGAAGATAAAAATTGCATGAAAATGGCAGGGTGTTGGTGGGGGACACTGCTGGAGCTGTCTTTGGGGGAGATAGCCAGGGGATGGCATGATTTAGACAGTAGCAACAACTCCACCGCAGAACACACCTGAGCCCTTTGTTGTGAATAAAATGCTGTATTTAGGAAGTTTATTTTTTTAATTTTTATTTTTGTTTTATTTTTATTTTTATTTTTATTTTTATTTTTATTTTTATTTTTATTTTTATTTTTATTTTTATTTTTATTTTTTTTATTTTTATTTAATACTCAACTAAGCTCAGGAAGTAAGTGCAAGGTGTGAGTGAATGGTTGTGTGAGGTTCTGACTGTAGATCAAAGCCAACCAATCACAACACAGAAACATTTCTGTCTCTTAAAAACAAACAAACAAAAAATATCTTTCCTTAAAAACTGAAAAAAGCCTAAATCTGGAAAATGCATTATCAAAATGTCAGAGGTGGAAGTAAGACGAGTAAGAAACAAGCAATTTCTCTCATCTCTACTCAGAAGATTCTCTACTTTGAAGAAAGCCTTATCTGACTGAATCATTTGTATTCATGAATAGAACATACATTAGGTCCTGATCAGCAATGTCCGAATAATTAACGGCAGGAGGTTTATGTTCTCTTTCACAGCGCTGTGACTAGCAGGGGGACATGGGGATTGCATTACACATTCAGATGTGTGGGGTGGGGGCGTTGACTCTTTTCATTATGGCTGAACAGGTTAAGGTGCAGGAGCTCAGGATTTATCTGTATAAATTTTTTATGTGCTCCAAACATGCAGGCCATTAAATTAAAGAGCAAACACTGTTTGCTTCATAAAGCATTTTATTCGGTTCAGAAAAAAAATCCATAGGGCAACTGGTTTCATGCCCTTTTTGAGTCAATTGCTTTGTATATAGTTTCATTTGTGGTTGTCATTTCTTAGATGAATGCTATTGCTGTTTGGGGAACATTAACAACATAGAAAAAAATACTAATATTTAATACTGGTTTTATGTTTTGATTTAAAAAGTGGTGGTTTTACTACTTATTTTAAATTTCAATATGTCTTTGGTGTTAACATGTTCAAAGATTATCAAGTGCATGAAGAGAGTATTTTTTTGTCATTCTAAGGATTCTGACGTGGTACACCTATACTTTTGGCAATAATTCTTGTTGTTATTTCAAATGGTGTAAAACACTTAAAAAATTTGGAAACGCCTATATACTGTTGTATTATTCCAGTCCAAAGCTTCTTTGAGTGATGTAATTTTATTTCAATGAAGAACAAAGAAATGGTTTTTGTCCTTCCACATGGAAATAGTATGAATAAAATTCTGCAGTTGCAACTGACTTCTTTATAGTACTTCCAAAACAGGCTGATCTAAATGCACAAAACCCTTTTAAATGAAACTTGAGAATTTACTGGAAAGAGGGAATTTGTATCCTATCAATAACACAATCTTCCATTTTTATCTTTGCATATTTGGAGAACAGGGAATAATAAAAAAGGAATTCAGAGCATGACTGAAGTGAAAAAAGGGGTGAGAAGTTTTATCTGCTGCAAACTGGTTTACAGTATTTTGTTTATTTCTAGCTAATATAGCCCAGAATAAGCAAGGAACCTGCATTTACTCTCCTTTAAATAAACTGTTTTACAGGATAGAGAGATAATTCTATTCTTTGGGACAGAATAAAAAAATATTCAGGTACTGTGTTGTGTTCTAATTCATGGGCCAAATGCATATTCAGTCCCAATTTTCTGATCCACAGAGATGATAGAATAGAATCATAGAATAGTCAGTTAGCCAATTTCCCACCCATCTCACAGACTGATATCCATTCTGTATTTTGTCACTTTGTTCACAACAAACAAAGGAAACTGTGTTGAACACTTTGATAAAGACCGGGCAAACAGTATTCACCCCACTTCTCATGTCACCAGAACACGTTAGTGTGTTGTGCAATGTGAGCAGATCCATCCTGAATGACTTTCCTTTGGTAAATCTGCTTTAGCTTTTCCCAATAACCTCCTTTATTTGACTTGCCATAGTTTCTAAGAGGACTCGTTCCATTATTTTCCCAAGGACTGAAGTAAGACTAATGGGTCTCTAATTTTCTGAGTTCTCTTTTCTGCCCTTTTTGGTAGGTATATTTGTCCTCTTCTATTCATCATCCAGACATTCCCTGATTTCCACAACTTTCAGATATCAGGACAGTGGCCTGGTAACAAAGTCAGCCACTTGCCTTAACATCCTGAAGTGGATACACCCAGGCCCATAAATTTAGGTGGGTTGAGCACTTGCAAAAGGCAGCAGACCAGCCCTTCCTCCACTACAGCTGGGTCAACACAGAATTACTGCAGTTACTTAATCCTGTGATATAGGTACAGCTATGTCAGTAAAAACATAGTCAAAGAAGGTACTGAGAACCTCTGCCTGGCTGGCATTCCTAGTGAACACTTTCCCAGACCTGTTTTGTACTGGGACAGTGTCTTTCCTGTGCTTCTGCTCATTGCTTACCTATCTTAAGAACCCTTTCTTACACTTGAAATCTTTGGCCAATTTTGGTTCTAGCTGAGACTTAGACTTCCTAAAAATGAACTTTCTATTATTGTTAGAAATAGTTCTAATATTTTTGGGTTTTTGTTCAAATTGTAGGCTTTCAGCTATTCATAGAATTTAAAAGGCCATTCCTTTTCTGTTTTTTCTACCAAAAAAATAATTTTTTTTTTTTTGGGCATTACAAAGGATTTATTTGTTTTCATGTTTTTTCCTCAAGTTTTGATTAATTCTCAATTTTGAATGGTAATCAACTTGCATTTATTATATATATGTATAGGCACTTACTGCGTGCTATCACAAGATGACTAATTTCACTATCTGAGTGTCACAGGTGTGATAAAATAAATTTTTAATATTTTCCAACTTTCTACTCCACTCACTGCTGCATTTTTTTGTGTCATATTAGTTTTTCCTAGCAACTGAAAAATAGAAAAACTAAATTAACTCCTCTGCTGCTCTATAGGAGATCTATAGGGTTTCAAAAATTTGAAATAGGTCACGTCTGTACAAACAGAAAATTACTAAATTACTAAATTACTAAGTTACTAAATTATTAAATTACTTTGCCATTACCCAGTTACTGAGGACTTGACTTTCAATTTTCAGTACTTCTAAAGCAAGGATTTTATGAGAGATATATCTTGTCAATAATTTTTATTTTTTATTTTATTACTGTAACACTAGTACATTGTAAAGACCTGAATAAGACGTAGAACATCAGTCACTGAACAAGAACTCCGTTTCATAAACACCGTGTTTCACTGAAACTAATCCTACCCAGTAGCAATGCACTTGATATATTTTATATATTTCTTTATCAGTGTAAGTATTGGGAAACTTAATCTAGATTTCAAAGCAAAATGAGTAATGACTGAAAGATAATTTTAGTTAAATTTAGCTTTTTTATTAAGAAAATGAAATTATCTTTGCAGTCAAAGCAATATCTTTACAGTTAAAGCAATGTCTCCTTAGAAATTGTTTAGATCCAAGGTGTGCAATGAAAAAATAGAAAGTTGCATATTTGATTTTTTACCTTAATGATATTTTACTAAGCTTACTGTTGAATAGCACTAAGAAAGATGGAGTTTCAAAACAGTTTTCTTTATATTTATTTTAAAAACATTTATATTTATTTTAAAAACACATTTTAAAGAGCTTTTAATTCTTTTAACTCTTTTACATATGTTAACATGTTTAAAATGCTTTAATTGGACATAACAAAACATTTTCAAAGAAGTAAAAAATCAGCAAGATAAGTACTTGGTACTTCAAATATTAGGGAATATTGATTTTTACTCTAGCAAGATAAATAGCATTGGGATATTTAAAAAATCTCTTTGTATGTAAACCCTGTGTATGCTGCTCAGACACAAAGGTAGGAAGTAATCCTGGTGAAGTCTCTTGACTGCTCTTAGCTGCACACAGAGACAGAACCATTATTAAAGGTAATTGCTATGTTCTAGTTATTTAATACCCTGTTCATAAATTAGGCAACAGTAATCCGTATTTCTTCTTCTTCCATTCTTGCTTTATAGTTTCTTCTCACCTTATTATTTTCACCATATCTGTTTCATAAAATATGACACTTTTTGATAGCAGTGTGCAGCTCAAGTTAGAGAAATGACAGAATCATCACAAGCAGAATTGAATAACAGTACTGTATGTGTATCAAAAATGTTAGTTCAGAAATTTACAAGAAATTCAGCTTTTAGACAGCTTGTTAAAATGTATTTCTCATTTGAATAAGGCAAGGTAAAATTGAAAACATTTTAGCAGACAGCATTTTTGTAAAAGAAAGATTTGCAGATTAGGGTGCCCCTAGATGAAAAAGTAATTCCCCCTATGTTTGAAAAAGTGAACTACTGGCAATTCAGCTTCTGAGGGTAGAATTTGTCATCTGTGTTATTAACACATGCTGATGAATTTGGGGGTTTGGCCCTTTGACACTAGTATGGTGAAACTTCCATGCATCAATATGATTAAATTTCTAATAGGACGTGATTTATAGCTGAGCATTCACGTCCAGAATCTTGTTACTTAAGAAAGAGCAGTAGGATTTTGTTGAAAATTATTTTATATGGCCCACTATAATTTCCTGCCATCTTTTTCAGTTTAGTTCCTGATCCAAGGTTCCAGGAAATTGCTTGGTATGGTAATTTCTTTCTTCAGTGAATGACATTTAGTTTACAAAACTGTTCAAGCTTATGAAATGTTTACAAATTTGCTTATTCCCCTCAAAGATTTTTCTTTTCTTTACTATCAAATCAATCAAGTTACTATCAAATTAATTAAGGCAGCTGTTGGAACTTTTATAAATATAGGACAGTAACATGAATTTCTTATATATTGAGGAAGGATTAGTACATAACATAGAGTTGCTCATTCAGTCTATAAGAACAGCAGACTTCTCTTAGAGAAGGACTTCAGTTCTGATGCATGCGCTGTCAAGTGTTTAATTTAAGAATATAATTAATTTTGAATAAATATTTCCTCATGGTATTAGAGGCTGCTATGTTTTGCCTAGTGTAGAGGACACCAAAGGATATCCTAAGGTAGAATAAACCAGCATAACTATACCATAAGAGAAGTGCTTCATGGCTGGCATATCAGAACAGTCCCTCTCCGGAATGCTGCATCCAAAGCCACCTAAATGAGGCAGTTCCTATTCTTACTGGTGTGGCTCCTGTCCCTCCTTTCAAGACTGCTCCATACAGCGTGCACTCTCCTTGTTGTGTGTCCTGTTCTTCCCTCAGTTCCATTCTGCTCTTTTGAATATATAGTAAAAATCTGGAGAGAGTACCTTGAGAGTTTTCATTCATGTTTACTGTACCTATGTGTCTTGGAATCAAATGTGTTTTACATACGTGTCAAAAAGCTGGTCAAAAATCAGCTTTCCTAATTTGTGATTGTCAAAGTGATTTGTATAAAGAAAGCTCAAAATCTGATGCTCCTAATGCATTTGGGCAGTTTCAGTTGTGTACAAGGCATTAAAATATTCCTCATTTGAACTGTCCAGTCTTAAGTTGTAATGTCGCTGTCTTCTGAAAATTAGTTTCCTTGTAACCTGACCCTCCAGGATCAAGAATTAATAAGGGGTTTTTTTTGCTTTTCTTAAATACAATTACATCTTGTGTCTGCATGCAGATCAGAAATCTCCAGTGGGAATTCTGCTAGAGAATCTAGAGTCATTTCTGCTCCAAAATCCTGAAGGCTTCATTATAAATTTTACCATCTGATATTAAATATGCCCTTATAATCATCATTTCTATCATCCTTGGCCACAATGCTCTTCTCTTTTTAATTACTCTTTTGCTTTACGAATTATTTTGAGCTATGGTAACAAGTTGTGCTATTTTTATTAAATAAAATGTCATGAAACATCAGGAACCTTCTGTCTCAGTGTATCAGGGAACACCTGTCTTGAAAAGGCATAATTTAGAGTGCCTGACACTAACAAAGCAAGGGAAGAGAAAAACATGTTGTTAGTATATGAGTTTCTTGGCAACTGACGAACAGGTTTCTCATAATCAGTTTTCAAAAATGGGTGTTAGAACATATTAAATGTTATTGATGTGATCTAGGTATTAGGGCAAAGAGAAAGGTTCACCATGCTGGCCTAAGTATGCCTCTTTTGTTCACTGTGTTTTCCCAGAAGGCTGAGTCACTTCCGTTTTCCCAGTGACTGATTTATTGACTGTTCCTTCCCTGTTAGAATCATACAGATTAACCATTAAAATTAACCATTAAAAGAATCAGAGTTCCTTTTACTGCATTTCTAGCACATCTTTTTAAATTGCTTTAACTTTTTAAACAGCCTGTTCCTCAAACCTTTTTGTTCATTACATAGTGGTACAAATCAAGTAATATATGGTCTTTCCCCCAACTCTTGATATTATCTTTTTTTTTTTTTTAAATTATCTTCTCAGAATGACTTTACTGTGTAAAAATATTCTAATTCTTAATTTATTCTGGATTTACTCAGGACTGTTGTAAAGGTTATTATTTTCCTTGACAGATCAAAATTATTCCGTCATGTCTGAAGATGACCATGTGTGATTTAGTGGACTATGATTTGTACTGTTTTTAAAAGTGTCTTCTTTTTCTTCTCTTTTGAAATGTTCAGGTCAAAGCTATTGCAAAATTAAAATAATTAAGAACATGGTTTTTTTCCTTTTTCCTTTTAGCTTTTTGCAGACAAAACAAAACAAAACCAAACCACCGACAGCAAACAAATAAAAAGAAACCCAAATAAGAGTAAACAAACAATAAAAGAAGTTGAATACCAGACAAAAACAGAAATGTTCTGCACTAAAAGGACCAGGTAGCTTAGGATGGAAAGCAAATGCACACTTTCAGGGGACAACACAGTCTTCTGTTCCAGCAGAAGTGTGTCTGTGTCCGTGAGTCATGACAGCTAACCATTCCAGTTCACAAAAGAAAATGTGGCAATTCTGAATTATGAAAGACCTGTGAGCTATTGGCAGCCAGTATTTCACAACATCATAGAATTGCTGGGATTGGAAGGGACCTCAGAAGATCATCCAGTCCATCCCCCCTGCCAAGGCAGGGTCACTAGAGCAGGTGACACAGGAATATATCCAGGTGAGCTTCAAATATCTCCCGAGAGGAAGACTCCACAACCTCCCTGGGCAGCCTGTGCCAGTGCTCTGCCACCCTCAGTGTAAAGAAGTTCTTCCTCAGGTTGAGGTAGGATTTCTTATATTTAATTTATGGCCATTGCTCTGTGTCCTGTCTCAGTACCACTGAAAAGAGTCTGGCACCCTCCTCTTGGCATCTGCCTTTGAGGTGTTAGTATGTATTGATGAGATCCCCTCTCAGTCTTCTCTTTTCTAGACTAAGCAGGCCCAGCTGCCCTCCTCATAAAAGAGATGCTCCGGAATCCCAATCATCTTTGTGGCCTCTACCAGACCTTCTCCTTGTCTTTCTTGAACTGCAGAGACCAGAATTGAATACAACACTCCAGATGTGGCCTCATTAGGACTGAGTAAAATGGCAGGATCACGTCTCTCAACCTGGCCACACTCTTCCCAATGCACTCCAGGATCCCACTGGCCCTCCTAGCCACAAGGTCACTGCAGGCTCATGATCAAGTTGCCATTCACCAAATTCCAAGTCTTTCTCTGCAGAGCTGCTCTCCAATAGGCCAGCCCTGTGCAGGTCCTTGGGGTTATTCCCCCCCAGGTGCAGCACCCTACACTTGCCCTTGTTGAACCTCATTAAGTTTCTCTCTGCCCAGCTCTGCAGCCTATTGGGGTTCTGTTGAATCTCAGCACAGCCTTTGGGTGTATCAGCCACTCCACCCATTTTCATATCATCAGCAAATGTGCTCAGGATGCATTCTATCTCTTTGTCCAGGTCATCAATAGACAAGCTGAATAGGACTGGACCCGGTACTGATCCCAGGCCTGACTCTCCACCGGGGTTCTACTCCACTGATAACCACCCTCTGAGCTTTGCCATTCAGCCAGTTCTTGATCCATCTCACTGTCTGTTCATTCAACCCACATTTCCTGAGCTTACCTACAAGGATGTTACAGGAGACAGTGTCAAAAACCTTGAAGTCAAGGTAGACAACATCCACACTCTCCACTTGTCGACCCATCCAGCCATGTCATCACAGAAGGCTCTCAGATTGGTCAAGCACGATTTCCCTCTGGTGAATCCAAGCTGACTACCCTTGATCACCTTCTTTTCTTTCCCATGCTTGGTGATGACATCCAGAATGACCTGTTATATCACCTTTACACAGATGGATGTAATGCTGACTGTTTCTCGATAGTTTCCAGAGTCCTCCTTTCCGTTTTTGAAGATGAGTAACACTGGCTTTTCTCCATTCACCAGGAGCCTCTTCTGTTCTCCATGATTTTTCAAAGATGACAGGGAGTGGCCTATCAACAACATCTGCCAGCTCCCCCTTAGCACCTGTGGGTGTATCCCATCAGGTGCCATGGATTTGTGGGTGTTCAGTAACCACTCTCTCACCCACCCCTCTAAGACCAAAGGCACATTTTCCTTCCTCCAGCCTTCCTCTCTCAGAAGTCTGAGAGACTCTGGAGGGCCAGTAGTGGAGACTGAGGCAAAGAAGTCACTCAGTGAGTGATTCTGCCTTCTCTGTCTTTCATCACCAAGACCCCCATCTGATTCAGCAATGGCCCAAACTGGTAAAATACCCACTTATGCTGTGGAATACGTAAGATTTTTATATATTCTCCATTACAATCTACTCCTCAACACATTTTATTGAAAACTGGAAAACAAAGAACAAAAAGTAAGTTTGGGGTTTTTTTCCAAGTCTATAAATAGATTGATAAGGCAGTAAAGAGCAATTTTATTTGTGTGCAAAGACTCACAGAGAAAAATGCTTGAGACACTCTTCATTTGACAAATCTCTGAGTAGCAGCACTTTCAGAAAGTGCGTCTGACAACATTTCATCCATTTCAGCTAAAGGTATCATGTTAACTATTCAGAAATCTGCATCAAAAGATCATTAAATCTTTAGCACTTTATGAAACACATTCAATGGCACAGTGAAATGTCAGAAATGGAAACTTCCTCTGCACTGATATGGACTGTTATAATAAAAATCTTCCATGGTCACAGACAAATTTGAAAAAATACTTTCACTTCACCACAATATTAATCATTAAAAGGAAGAAGTCTATGAACAACTTCTGTGTTTCTTTTTTTTTCTTGTCAGGATAATAATGCGGAGGTAAAAATACATCTGCTTCCAGACCCTAGTTAAGATATTTAGTGGTCTTCCACTTACACAGAAACATTAGATTCACTAGATGTTTTAGAGGACTTAAAAATCCTAAACAGCATTATTAAACAATGCCAAGTTTTAAAAGATAAGCAGTACATAGGATAAAGCAAATTAACAAAAGTTAATAAATGGATCTTATTGTTGGCAGAAAAGTTATGTGAGTTAAATTAATAGTTACTCTTTCATTATATATGAAGACGAGTTTTCTGCCAAAAAGAAAAAAAAAGGATATACATGGGCTATTTTATTGTTTTGAAGGGAGTAAGGATTTTAGCTTTTATTAGCAGCAGTCCTTGAAGATCCCCTTGCTATGATATTTACTTGAAAATGCATTTCTCACAGACAAATTCAGACCTCTAAACTCCAATGCCAACAAGCTTTCTGGTGCACAGTTTACAGGACCATTTAAGCATGGACACCTTAAGATTTACTTTTTTCCGTAGTATTTACTACTGCTGAATTTTCTTGAAAGTTTGTCTCCATGAGGCACAGCTTAAAATTTGTATAATTCAGTATGTAAGCATGTATTCACAGCCAAGAATATGCCAAACAACTATGTAAGTATTCAGAGGGTGTGCTCTAGTACATTAGAGGGATTTATGGCACATTTACTTTATGATGTGCTTTTTTAATGGGTATATTGGAACTTAACTTAAAATGGTGCTACCCAATGTTTATAGCCAGATGTAAACACTCTGGATCACTTTCATACTTCAAAAACTCTGACCTCTATAAATATGTGGTATTTAAATATTTATTTAAATACTTACTATTCCAATACTTTTTGCAGGAAGCAAGTTGTTTTGTATAAGTGATTGGCCTGACACATAGTTTGAATTTACTACTCATTAGTTTTCTATCAGGATATGAGAAGGCAAGCTCATCAAAGTGGCAATGGAGGCAGAAGCCCTAAATTGTATACTGCATCTGAATTGCACATGAAATTTGTAGCAATGTCTTTTAAAAATCTGTTTGTAGCAGTTTATAACCCTTCTGATTTATTTTCAATGGCTAGTTTATGATTATGGATTGGAAGTCTTTGTTCAACAAGTAAGGAAGTGAAGAACAGGGAACCAAGCATTTCTGCAGATGAGAGACCTGCTGGTATGTACTGTCTCCCAGGTGTGCTGTAAGAGAAGGATACACACAGAGAAGGACTGAGAGAGAGAGAGAGAAATGTTGTGATAAATATCTTGCAGTTATAGCAGCAGCTGGGAAGAAAATTAATGAGAGTCAGATTTTTATTTATCTTAACAGTGTAAGCACTTCCAAGGAAGTTCTCTAATCATTAATTTATCTGCACTGCATAAAACTTATATTAAATAGTGTTTCAGGTGCCAGTTCTCGTGTCCCATACCGTTATTTTCTCATTAGTCTTGTGATTTTCCCTAACAAAGAGTGTTTCATGCTCTGATGTGAGTCTTCTGAATCTGTCAAAAAAGTACTTCTTTTCATAGTAGAAAAGTGAGCTTGAGAATACCAATTTTTTCTGCCAGTACTTAACAAGTAAGGACTTTCTTTAGGAAATTATCTTAAAATGTTAAACTACTTAAGACATGTTTTTCCCTTTGGCGAAGGGTAAAAATTAATAATCAAATATGTAATTGCTTTTTAGGCAAATGTTATAACATACATTATACATAAATCTGAGTACAATGTACAGGGGTTTGAAATTTAAATTGAATATGATGGCCTGTAGAGAACAGACATTTCAAGGTTTTTCAGAAGTTTTTCATAAGAATTCTGATTTTATTCAAAAGCCCTTTGTTTGGAAATGTAGACACTAATGCAAGATATACATTAAAGTTCATGCATCTAATAAAATTATGATGCTAAACCAAAATGTCATGCGTTAGTAAAACATCTATGGATCTTTCTTCACAGATGCTCTAAGCAATGAATGAAACTAGGTTTCTGCAAAATAACAGCAACAGAGATTTTAAGGGTACAAGGATATAGGAAAAAAATGTCAAAATGGGGGAAAAGATGATACCTTCAGTTTTGCCTTAAAACAAGTGTCTTGGAAGTAGAGGGTTGTATTACGGAAATAAATCTGATGATTTCTCCATGATAATGACCTTCAAGTCAGAAAATCTTTAGATGCCACTGCAGAGAGTCTGGCATCTTTGGATCAACTCCAGTGACAAGAGAGTGGTAAACAACAGAGGAGATTGATTACAAGAAGGTCTCATTATGCTCAGTGTGCTGCATCTCTTATTTTATATGTGAGTTTTGTTCAATTTCTTCTACACAGCACAGCTTTGGGACATGTCTCAAAAACACCCAGAAAATTTAAAAAACAAAACAAAACAAAAACTAACAAACAAACAAAAAAGAGTAATTTTAATTTTTGCACCTGAAATGCCATATTTAATAAATATATTAAAGTCCCGGTGGGTAAACTTCCTGTTCAGAAGCCATGAGTACAATTCATAAATGCATCAGAGTTGGGAAAAAAATAGTTAAGAATGAGTTGTCTATTGCTGTAAAACGATATTCTATTTATTCAATAAGATATGAAGGAGTCCTGTGAAAAGAAATGGAGAATTCATTGCAATTGAAAGAAAAAAAGGAAATGAAAGGCCAAAATTACCAAATAAAAAGCCCAGTTTTTTTCTCTTCTTTTGAGAGAAAAAAAATTATTTCCTTTCTTCTATGAGGAACTACTTAAAAAAATAATGTGCGGTTTTCACAATTATTACCTAAAATTCCCTATGCTGTATGTTTGAGCTTTAGCCTGGATTTTCTGTGTTTATTAATGTTTCTGAAAGTATACTGAAATGTTTCAATTAAGCATCTAAATTCACAAGCTGATTCACCACTATACGAGGAGATTCCTGTAATACAGAGACAGAACAGCTGAGGTTGGCAGGGACCTCCTGAGATCTTCTGGTCCAAACCTTTTGCTCAGGCAGGGTTAGCCTGAGAAAGTCACTGATCCCTCCAGGATGCCCTTCTTTTTCTAGAAAATTTTAAAATGAATGCTTGGATATGAAATGGCTACTCCTTTGGGCTAGATGAGTTTGTAATATATTCCACCTCCAGTCATCACTTATGCCAGTTTGCTGGCAGTTAAACTAATGGCTTGGTAGATAGATCTTTCAGGCTGTTCCACAGAGATTTATGTGGACTATACTGCATTGTGAAATTTAAACAGTAAAGCTACTACAGAGTAATAACTGAAGAAACAACAAAAACTGGGAAAATGGGAAAGTAAAAGAACCATGTAACACTACCCAGGGATGGTAGGAATTCCTCTAGTGAGGAGAAAGCAGAATGAAGCATAATCAAAAACTAACAGCATCATTACTGATCCTAAAGTTTCCCACCTTCCCCTTAACTTTGATCTGCTTGCTGCTCTGTTCATCACAGTGCTCTGGGATGTAAACAATACTTTGTAATAATGCATAAAATTGATATATCTCTATCAGAGTTGTCTATAACAATCTTAAATTGTAGTAACCTGCATTCAAACTGGTCTATGACATTTCAGTCTAATTGATAAAGAATATTGTTTTCAGCTAAACTATTTCCTTATTTGATTGTGTTTTGTATCTCTGGAAAAAGCCTGCAAATACTTTCCTGAATTAATGAAAATGAAGAAACTTTGTGAGGAAGCTGAGACCTTCTTAATTATCGCATGCTTAGCTGTTTAGCATGAGACATTCTTAAAGGACTGCTGGCATTTTGAATAAATTTTGAGTCTTAATGGCATCTTCATTAATATAAATGTAGAAGCACTGCAGGGAACTTTATCACAGCTTCAAATCAAGTTGTTATTTCTATGCATTTTACCACAGTGGTCACAAAATACAGGTTTTCTCAAGATCAATTCTGGGTCACTTTGATTTGATTCTAAGTTAAGAAAATTAATTAATTAATTCTAGGCACCTTTTAAAATGGTTATTTGTTCTATTTTCATTACTGTGAAACATGATTAAATGTTTTCTAATTTACGAACACAGTAACCCCCTTGCTTTCATAGACAGAACTGATGATGATTAACACTTTTCAAGTGCCTTACTGAGAACATATATATATTTAAACTGCTAACAGTCAACTTCTTCAGCATCTCAGAGGGTAGATTTAGATTAGATCTCATAAAAATATTGTTTACCGTGAGAATGGTGAGGCACTGAAACAGGTTACACAGAGAATTTCTGGATACTCTTGTTCAAGGCCAGGTTCTATGGGGCTTTTGATCAACCTAGTCTTCTGGAATGTGACTCTGTCCAAGGCACAGGGGTTGGAACTAGATGATGTTTAATGTCCCTTCCAACCCAAAACATTCTACTGTTCTACAATTTGCAGTTCTCAATATCGTACCTACAAATTTTACATTAATTTGAATTGAAAATCTTGTCTCACTTGTAATGCTCTGTATTTCATATGAAAGTCTAAAACCTTAGTGGTCAACTTTGAAAGTGAAATACACAAGAAGTGGTAGTTATGTTCTTTTGTATCAAATCATAAATCACCCTAGATTAGATTATGACTAAAAAGTTCTCTAGCATAGAATTGATGTCAATGCCAATTATGCATTTGTTAAGTCCACGTGATACGTAATTTCCATCCTGCCAACACTATTATGTATCTGGGCTGTCTTATCCCACCCAAATACCAAAGCCTCCAGTGCTCCTACAAATGTGGTGGTGTTCACTATGATATCTACTACAGTTACATTGGTGTTGCAACTAGTTTTGTCTCAACTTAGTTCCTGAATTATGGAGGTGTTTTACAAATATCCTGCCCAGTTACTATAAGGAGAAGCTGCTGCTAGTCAAACATGTTTGTTCCTTACATGTCCACCATGATATGATACAAAAGAACATAACTACCACTACTTATGTAAGTTGCCAATTTTTAATGCCCAGAAATCTGTAAATATTTACAGGGCCCTCTTTGTGCTGGCATGAACTAAATGAATTTAAAATTGATTTATCAAACGGAGACCTTGTCAGATGCTGTGTCACAAAGTTGAAGGATCCTGGGCAGAAGTCCTGGTACAAAAAGGACTGATTATTTACAGGCATTTTCATGTCTAAAAAGGAGTTACCTACTAAGTTAAAATGCTAGTGAGCAGAGAACACCAGAAAAAGGAAATGTGGACGTCTACATCCATATTCTAAGTCTTTGGATCTCATTTTAATCTGTCACTTTAACATGAGTTAATTTGAGAAAAACATTATCAAACATTTTAAAGCACACACTGAAATTTTTTCATGATCCATTTCTAGAGTTTTTTCACTGCCAATAACATGGAAAATGAGGAGATCTGAGTGCTATTACTAACAGAACTGCAATTCACCAGTTAAACCAGATATTCTCATTATAACTTTGTTGCACAATTAATTTATTAAAAACTCACAGACAAATTTAATCTCTGGGAAAATTAACAAGCAAAAAATGTCAAATCTAGATCACTACCCAATTTATATCACTAAATTTAGTTCACAAATTAGTAATATCTTTTTGTCAACAATTCAGATGAACTCCTGCTCTTATGACCTGTTTGGAAACCTCGGTAAATACTACAAAAGTTGAAATGATAATAAGGAATTTTGGTTTATTGTAAGAAAATCTGGATTGTCTGGTAAAATTGCTCCTTACATACAGGTGTTTAAGTGCTGCTGAAAATATCCGTTATTGCAAATTGAGTTTTCCTTTGGAGTACAAAGACCAAAACCCAGTGTCTCAGTGATATTTAATGCCTTAGCTCCTCTCAAACTAATCAGTAGTTGCAGAACCTAAGTATTTTGAATATCTAGGCACAAAGGATTTGTTTTGTACATTCATTGTTACAGCTAGTAAATACAACTGCTCCAGTCAACCACTGTGTTTTCATTAAATTAATTTTATGTGACTAAATTTGTGTGATGTGTATTTGGGTTTTTTTTCAATAAAGAATTAATACAGCAATGTATGTGACTAAATACTTAAGCATGGTGTACAAGACTTGAGTACTTACACTAGATTCAGTGGACCCCTAAGGATGTTTAACATGTATGTATTCCAAAAAGTAATGGCAAAATTCTCACTGGCTTAATCAAAATCAGAGTGAGCCTGCAAAGTGTGTTGCTATACTGAGTTTCTTACCTATGCAGTGGGTAGCACATATGCTGTAAATATATTCCAGCACCATAAATATTTTATATTGTGTGCTAGAAGAAAGATACAGGAGTACTTTCTTTTTCCCTTGTTTTATTTTGGTTTGAAAACTCTGCACTTCTGTCTGCTGCTCTTCCATGTCTTTGTGTGCTGTTAGGCAGAAGGTCCACAGGAACAATGATCCAGGAGAAAAACTCTGTGAAAGAAATAGACTTTACTAAGCTTGATTTGCAAAATGATCAGGAATTTCTTCATTGATTTTTCTAGTAAGTGATGTACTAGATTTCTGAGCTTACAGAAGGGTATTTAACAAGTGTAGCATGAAAAGAAGTTATGATTCTGCTGTTGAGGATAATGCAGAAAAAGAAGTCCTTCTATAGTCATTACTGACATAGATTCTACAATGCTATTACATGTAGACTGTAGGTGCAGCTCCACTTGAACATGAGAAAAATCTGTGGTTTTAATATATTTATTTTATTGTACCTTTCAGCATAAAGTTTTAACCATTGGTTATGGCACTCCTTTCCTTGGGTAGTTGTGTTCCAAACTGTGCTTCAGCTTCACAAATGTGAGAAAAGAGTAAGAACACTGCCAGATGAATAGTGCAATATTGAGACATTTTGACTGCCTTTCAGCTTTGTTTCAGTGACAACAGACCACATTCATTTGGTACTAGTCTGCCTGTACATAGAAGCTGTTGCAAAGATGACTTGACTTACTGCACAGAAATTGACCTGTTAGAAACAGACCCGGAAAACGTGTTACCTCAGCAGCTGTATTAGTTTCAGGAGCCTAACCCAGACAGAAATTTCAGCAAGACATTTAGAATGAGAATATAAATGTACATTTAAAAAATTCAAGCAGAAGAAAACCTTTGAAGGTTAGAAAAACCAAATGGTTGCCTATTTCAGGGCAGAGAATTCAGTGAAACTCACAAAAATTGAAATTAAATACATGTTATAATGGAACACAGCAGGACTCATTGCCACGTGGTCTCTAAGAATCATAACCATACACCCTGAAGTATCAAATTTCTTCCCACCATAAGCAGTGAAATGAAACACTTGAAAGAACACTGGTGATCATACACCATTCATCTTTCTCATTAATTTAGACTGCAGGGAAATAATTGATGAGGGAACTAAGCCTAGACATAACTGCCACTGATCTTGACTGCTACTGTGAAGTCCTGGCAAAGACAAGGAATCAATAGGATCTAATTTAAGACTTTCAGGCTCCAACTGACTCTTACCCCAAAAAAGGGCAATTAAGACGCATTATCTTCTAATAAAAATTATCTCATTTGCTCTTAATCTATTATTATTGAAGAGGGATCTCCCAGGCTCTGTTTTGCATGTAACTGATATCCGTGATTTCCTGTTATCTGTCAGACTTCTTCTTAGGGATTTTTTTTTAAGCATATTAGGAAGATGATTACCTGGTGAGCCCAGACATACAGGAATTTTATGTCTCAGCCCTTCAAACTGTTTTTAACATTTCAAAGTTGTCAGTATCAAATAGATCACTGACTGCTTATGCCTGATGGCAGAGGCTAAAATTTGAAGTATGGGGTGAAGTATGGGGTGAAGTATGGGGTGAAGTATGTAAGGTGTCACCTTGTTCAGATGAAAAACCCTACCCTATCAAGAAAGTTGTCACTATTTTCATGAAAGTAAACATGCTTGTAACAACTTTGGCAGCTCTTCAGGTCACAAAGGCTGAAAGACATGATACGCATTTCACAAAACATATATTTTTCATATTCAAAAAGATCAATCACTGAGCCTTTGAGAAGTAAATAGAGGGTTTTAGTGTCTCTTTCTACGTCTGGTATTTTCTACCTCTGTTAAACTTGTAGATAAGTAATGTACTTATTTTCTCTCACAGTGTAAAATATGTAAAATAACAGAGCTTCTGCCAGTTTCTCAGACAGGACTGAACAAGACACACTTAGGAGACACAGGGAGTAAGACTATAGGTCTTGATTTCTCATTTGAGGAATTAACAAAGAATTTTGCTAAATTATGAACAAACCTCTATCATTCCAATGGAAATCTACAGTTTTTACTATAGGAGTTTAATTGTTCAGTATTATTTCACATTTAAAAAATTAGTTGGAGTGAAAAAGAATGTGTGAAAGCATTATGGTCCTAAACAAGCAGTTAGATGCCACAACCACCCCACAGTATGGATCCTAAAAATTGCTTTTGGCCAGTAGAATCCCCAAATCTCTTTGACTTGACAGCACCAAAGAATTAGCTGCCTACCTCTTGTGCAAGGTTCTTTGAGCACCATAAAATAGATATTTCCCATGCCTGTCTCAGGCTCACAGGCTATTAATCTTTTTCTCTGAATGTCTGCTGTGCTGAGCTTTGGAAAGCCACAATGGGAATAAGTACTGAGCCCAACAGCCTTTCTGCTAAATAAGATTATATGGGTTGTAGGAGATAGGTTAAAAATATTGCCTTGCTCACAGATGCTTGAATGAACTACTGCCTCTCAGGAATGTATCTTACCCATGACTACAAGAAGACTTTCTGTGATGTGCTTAAGCGTGATATAATTTAATATTTATGAATACATTAATGGTGAGTGCACTCATCTGTCTGGGTTTTCTGTAATTTCTAGTTTAAAAAATATCTGAGTAATCCAAAGCTTAGGTATGTATGTTTCAAATCTTTTGCTTGCATTATAACTCTCACATTTATTCTTCAAGCACTACATTAGGACAGGACTCCATAAATCAGACCTGAAACTTGTTCTTGCTACAGAACACATACCTTAAGGGAAAGTGAAAAACTGACTGTGTACCAAAATACTTTTCCTAGAGTTTAGTCTTGCAACATCCCAATTCTACATTACAGCTGAATAAACAGGCTTAGTTAACCTAAAGGTAAACTGCCTAATTAAACCTCCTTGAAATTTAAACCCTCATAATTTCTGTTCTGTGCCCTATTTTACATATAAAACCATTACTTTATATGGAAATATTTCAAAATGCCTAATATTCAAGTATTTTATAAAGTAGATAGAAAATTTAGGCCTCTAAAAGAATGAATAGCAATGCTTCTTCTGCATGAGTCTAATTCCACTGAATGATGACAAATACTCATCAGAAGTACTTTTTTTGTTTCAAAATTCATGGTGCCTCCTAAAGTAAATCTCAAAGTAAACCAGTTTGTTTTGATTCTTTTGAGAAAAAGATTTACTTCTTGAGGTGTAGTAGCATTTTGTGGGCACCTATAGTTCAGATACCTGCTCTTCATTATAAATTAGCCTATCTTCCCAAAGATGAGTTTTTTAGACAGGCTCAATTCTCTGTAGACATTTACAAAACCACATATTTCATGACATCCAGAGAAAATGTCCTTGTTTAGTGTAAAGGTATGATTCAGCAAACCATAGCACCTACAGGACATAGAATCTTTCACACAGATACTATCAGATATATCAGATTTTCTTCACCACAAACATTTGATATTTTTTGCACTATTGAGTAGCTATTTGTCAGTTTTCATCTAATAATACATATCGGTAAAACAAGCACATTCTGCTTTTACATAGGTTTGCTACTGGAAGGCTATATTTCTACCATAAGTAAAAAGCTATCTCTAAAGGCTATATCAGGGTTTGAAATGCAAGACTAAGTAAAATACAAAATGTAATTACAACACAATTCATGTCAAAGTGGTATTTACAGACTAGACAAAAAAACCCTCCAGTGATTAAATTGCATTCTGTGGCCTGCAGGTAGTAAGATCTCAAGTTGCTTGTTCAAATTCATCCCTAGGTACTATATCCTGTATAAAATTGCTACTTTTAATATTCACAAGATTCCTCAAAAATTGCTAGTGTTGTCTTTTTTTTAACATAGAGCTCCTTTATTAATAATAAATTTAAAATAATTATTAATAAATAATTATTAATTATAATTAATTTCATCTATTAGAATTATATTTCCTTTTCATAAAATTATTAATATAATATATTACATATATGGTATATACTTATTATTCAAGTAATTATTATTATCCTTTTCATATAATTATCTATCCTTTTCAATATTATTAATGAAGGAACATACAATGTTTAAGTGAAAGAATTTATTACCCACAAATCATTTATCAAAATTCAAAATACTTCACTGTAAAATAATTCTCTTTTTGTACTTTTAGAGTGAAATCTCCATGTAATCACAACTGATTTTTTTCTTGTTAAGTACATTACAATCCATAAACATATTTTTTCAGCTGTTCTAGGGTTAAACGTCCTGGGAGTAACAGATGCTCAAAATGAACAGGGAATGTATCCCACCTTTCCCTGGTTACAGCCCTCTCCCAGCCAGAGGAGCACAGACTTATTCAGTGCCATAGCACCTTATGTAGTCTACTCTTTAGGAGACTGCAGACTACAAGTAAATGTTGAGATCTTTCACAGGCACACAAATAGTTCTTCTGAGAACAGCTGTATAGCCAAATCTACTGTCCTTTTAAAAAAGGAACAAAAAGATCTACAAAGAATTCACAGGAAAATAATCTGTGAGGGTATACTTCCACTAGAGGCTTCTGAACTATCTTCCCTTGGATTTGTCTTTGAGGTTAGCTGAACTTGAGGGAAAGCAGCCAAGCTTCCAGATATTTAAGTACCACAGGTTGTTTACAGAGCAGCAGATATTACTTTAGCTGCACAGCGCAGCTAATATACTTCCTAAAATGTTTGTGTTAAATATTTATGAACTTCCTCTTTGACATTTGGACTGCCTTGGAAAAAAGTTCTGAATTAATCTATATTCACTCTACCAAAAATTATAAAATTTAAAACTATTTTAGTTATAATTAGCAGGATATCCAAACATCATTTTGAATTTAAACATCTATCAGATTCCTTTGCAAACGCTGTTGCAAAACATTAATAAAACAAATTTCTAAAGGCTTCCTTTCAATGACTACTCATAAGATAAACTGAACGGCTTCTGGTTGACCCTCATAAATCTATGCAAATAGAGTAATCTAGCCTAAGTACTGGGTCACAAGTGAATTTTCATCTGTGCCACTCCAGACCCTAGAACTGGATTTGAAACATGATTTACTACAAATATGACACACTTGTGTATATAGCAGGAGTCAGACTGGGCATAACACTAACATTATGAAAAAAAGGTATCCAAACTGTTTTTTAAAGCAAGATATTGCTCACTGAGTAAACTTATGAACATAGTCAAATTATGACTCTCTAGGTATAAGACCATTGGAAAAGTTCTGCAGTACATAATTTTCTAAAATTTCAATTTTGGCAGCTGTGACAGCACTGGTATGCTAAAAAATTGGAAGAGGAAGTGTAAATATCTGAGATGTTTTTGAAACAAAACAGATGTATAAATATTTAATGGTAATTAAAAGAGATCAAAACTCTCCAAAATGTGTGCACAGAAGGGGGAATCTGTGGCTGGAGGTTGTCTGGTGGTTGATTTGTTTGTTTCATCATACATCTTGCTGCCTATTTATTCCATCTTTCTATTCTGCAGATTTCCAATTTTTAAAACTAAAATACATACTTCTACATACTTTTGTTAAATGGCTTTGCACAGTCCTTAGACATATGAAAGCGCTACATATCTGCTATCTTTTTCTCCATAGATCATATTAGAATAGATACACTTTTTATTTATATGACAGAACTTTATAAATAACATTCAAATACATTCTTTTAATAAATATTCATATCACAAGAGTTATGAGTACTTTTGTTAAAAATAGAGTTACATTTGCTATCCTAGGGGACCTAAAAAAGACCTATACACCTAAGTCTATTCTCAATAAGTAATATAAAGTGATGAATTACATATTTTATTCTCTAGACCTCTCAAATGGAAAAGTTCATTTTTTTTCGCTCTGTGAAGTTGTAACCAGCAGTGTGTATAGATACTCTATTTTTGTTCAAAATCTGCTGTTTTGCTGTTCAGAAATTTCTGTGTTAAAAACCAAACCAAGGTGGAAAAATTCACCTATTTTTTAAAGATGCAACAGTTTTCTTTTAGAAATTTGCTGTACTGTTACACAACTGTGTATTCAATATCCCCCAGCATTTAGAAGAACTAAGTGTCCAAGTGCATTTTTTGAGGTGTCCCTATCTCGCAAATGATAGTCTGCAGAATGCTCACTAACGGTCAGGAAAGACCTGGTATGCCCTGTGTATTTAGGCATAATACTTAAATCCTAAAAAGTGGAAAAGTCCATATTTGGAAACTTCAGGTACCTGCAGAAGTAATTCTGCCCTACTTCCTCTAAAACATTGGAGAATTATTTTACCTGGCTTTATGAATACTGATCCACTGGACAATAATATTTACCTTAGTTTCCACCTAAGTCCTAATAAAGAGTCTGGTTCTGTCTACTTCTCAGAACAAGCTATCTTTTTTCAGTAATATTTATTAGTTCTAAACATGTTGATTTGTTTCAGAGAGTTTATCTGAAGCTTTGAGCAACACATATACTAATTTTGAAAGTATACTTTTCAGCTTTGGGCTTGTCCCTACTGTGCTGTTCAGTGTGATAAACTCAGCTATAAAAAGCCAAGATTTAAAATTTGACATTATTCAGAAGAAGGTCTATAATTTTCAGTTCATGCATAAAAATGTGTGTGGCCTACTTATTGGACAGCTGTTTTATTCCATCTAAATATTCTGTCTGGACATAATCTCTTCATTGGGTTGTTTTAAATACACGCATGAAGTTTTCCAATATAACAATTAAAAAAAAAAAAAAAAGGCTTGAAGCTTGAAGTTGTCCAACTTTGCTTCTTAGAAGACCTTTCTATCCCTTTATTACATCTTTACATATGTTCTGGTTAAAAAGAAAATGTATAAATATTATCCGCAGACAATGTGAAACTGTGGAACTGTTAATTTCGGTGTTGTCTACTAAATTTTATCCAAGGTTCCTGGTTAGCTTTATCTGTATTGACAGAGGAGATTTGCAATATAGGTCATACTACTGGTGAAAGAATATTTACAGTCACTGTACTTTTCCTTATCAACAGTGAGGATGATTAGCCACAAGTCACACAGGGGCACGAGTATGCAAAAGGACAACATTGTTCACAGGTTAAGTTCATGTGAACAACAGCTTGCAGTTCATTAGAGAAATTTAATGGGATTTATCAAGAGACAAAGAGTAATACATGCCAGCAAACAGCATTAGGATTCATACACAATGCTGAGTGAAAGCTGCTGAGTGAAAGTTAAATCTGATTTCCTACATTGCAATTAAAAGAGATAGTGACTATATTTTGGCCTGGATTTTCGAAGCAACTCACTGTCTCTAAGTTTTCTTTTCACATTATTTTTTACTGTGTGGATTATGAAAATTTGACTTTGGAAGCCTTCCTCTTAATTTTAAGATCTCCTGCAACTTTCTTGTAATATTTTATTCCTACGTCCTAGCTACAAACTGACGAAATTTGTTTTTGTATGGGAAAGCCCAGACAAAATCCTTCTGTAATGCGATATGACTAAAAGATATGTGCTTCACTGATATATTTTCCAAATTAATGAGATATATTATTTTTGAGTCATGGGTAAATGCTGTTATATTTTCACTATTATTACTCAGCATGATAAGTGCCTATTTCAGTCTGAAAGAAAAAGATGTGTGCTATAAAGTTGTTGTTTTAGTTGCATTCTGTTTTGCAAGGCTCTTTGCTACCTGTTGCATCCAGAAAAATGGGATTCATCTTCTCTTTTAATTAATTCTATCTTATGGTATGATACTTCATAAAAAAATGTAATTGGGTAAAATATCTTCTAAAATATGAACTGCATCTTGGGGATTTTTTTTGGCTGGTTTCTGGTGGGTTTGGTGTGGGAGGGAGCTGGTAGTATTTTTTTTATTACTGGTTTGAGTTTGGTTGTCTGTTCATTTGTTTGGTTGCTTGTTTGCTTGTTTTGAGAGCAGGGACAGATAATCAGCCCATTTCATCTAATCAATCTGTCTGGATTGTAAAAGGAAGAGTAAATCGAGTGATAAATCCACAAACTCTGACATAGTGTGCTATTAACTTTAAGCAGCAGAGAACATTGAGAAAGAATAAGACTTCATACCAAAGGAAATTTCCCCATTCAGCAGTGCCTAAGAATGTCTCTAAACCATGGGAGTTAACTAGACTGAAAACAGTGGGAAGTTTTTGCAAATTTTAAAATTATTATTTTTTGATAAGACAACACATATATATTTTGAATATTGAAAAAACCTATGTGAATTTACAGAAATTAACACAATGAGCATAGGTCCCCATAACTAATTTTTAACAAAGTCTAACATATGGATAAGGAGAAATTGAGTCATTTGTATTACCATTATCCTTTACAATCTTTGAGGAGTGCCTGCCTAAGCTAGTTTTTCCCATTTTTAGCCCAAACAGGTTTGTTCTTCAGTCAGTCAAACACATCATCTCTTACAAGACAGCACCATCCAGTGCAAATCCTGGTGACAATCTTGAAATTAATTTTATCTTTTTAGTTTTTAAAGTTGCATTCAACACCACAAATACAGTTTAGACTATTTCTATTTACTGAAGTAATAGGGTCAATAGATTTATCTCTGTCCCTGTCTGCTCCCTTGCATCCTTTTCTAGTGCAGCACAAGAACATAAAAGAGCTGGAAATGGGCACCTAAGTAACCAGCCACCCACTTAATATCTAGCATTATTCCTTCCTCTCTACGCAAAGTAAACCCTAAACATTTTTAAAATGCTTGTTCGAACTAGCTTAACCTTAGAAATAAAAGGGGCATCCAAAGCCCACATAAAATTTATGTGATTATGGCTTAAACAATTCATCTTTTCAAATGTTCTGAAGCTCTCATGATTAAATCGGAATCAATGACTCTTCAGATGTTAATCTTATAAATCAGATTTATCTTTGGACTTATCTAAACACTGATTATTTATAAAGAGCTATTTATTGAATTTGCATTTGAGGTAGAGTAAGAGGAAGTTATATCAGAACAATCCTTCAAATCCATCAACAATAAACCTTTCTCAAACTTTTAATAGAATTCTGACTGTCGTTATGATAGAGCACCAATATATTGGCTAAAGCAATAATATGAAATACAATTGTCAGAAGGTAGATAAGATTATTTTTATCAAGCATTCTAGGTCTCAGTGTTTTGACATTTAATACTTCAAAATTAGAACTGTCGTTTGTGTTAATCATTTTGAAAGTAACTCGTCCTGCCATATAAAGCTTTTAAAATTAATTCCTAATACTCTTATAAAGACTGATCCTTATATTTTAAAATGTGTCACTAATTGTTTTGATGAATCCAAAGGTCTATTTGTTCCTACTCCAAGTCCAGAAAATACATTTTTTTGATCAGGTTACACAAAGACAACATAACCACACCATCTGACTTTAGCAGCCATCATCTATTCCCTCTGCCTCGGCTCTCATGGGTACGAAATAGTATTGTTCATTTTTTATATCCTATTGATCATTTATTTACTTCATAGGAGCATTTAAGTCTGGTGGTCTAAGTATAAATGTGAAGGAAAATACAGTCTCTTTCTTTAAAACGGATTCCTAAATAACAAAATATCTCACACAAGCAAGAGCATCAACAGCAACAGTAATTACAAAGACAATAAAGATAAAAAGAGTTAAATGAGGAAGCTAAAATGTCAGTATAGTTAGCCAGCTTCACTGCACATTTCTAATAATAGTTGTCTTCGTTCTCTTTTTCTGTGGTAAACCTCTGTCTAGATTATATTCTAAGTCACATCTTACATTAATTGATAAATTGCTGGAGCCCCGAGATGGTGGTCATCACCTGATCATTAACACACCCCAAAGTACATGATCTGATGATCTACCTTCTGCATGAACGTAGGAATAAAGTTTATTATCTTTTCTTTGCAGTACTATTTACTGTTATCAGTAGTTTTTGACAACCTGTTGCGTTTCTATATCCCTCTTGTATGAAGAACATGTATTTGGTAGTGGAGTACAATATAAATGGTTGTTACCATACATAGCACTCCAGTAATATTTTTCTTATTTTGTTTTATTGTCAAAAATACTACCACAGCTCTTGAAATATCTCGAAATATAATTAATAATAATTTGCCAATTTTTCTCAACATCAATGTTTGAAAAATAATACTGTAATATGCAGTGATCTCAAGCAACGCAGCAGAGACAGTACTTCATAACACTAGATAGCAACAGTTTGTTTCTGCTCAGATCTCTTAATCAAAGGACAATAATTTTAATACACAAAATCTGGGTCCCATATGAAAAGATTTTTCTGTCTTTGCAAAGAACCAACAGAATAGTACAGAGTACAGAACAGTAGAGAGAATCAGCCTAATTTACTTCAACAAAGACCTCCAGACAGAGTCACTCTATTTCCAATCCACCTAAGTACCAAAAAATACAAAGTGAGACTCAGAGCAGATGAGGGAGTCTGAGGAGTCTCAGGGTCCTAGGCTCTTCTTTAATTCCAAGTTACCATCCATTAGGTATTAATTTTTCCAAAGAAGCCCACTAAGGACTTTTCAACCTATACAGGTAAGTACCACTTTCCAAAATAAGTAGCTCTAATATTTTAATACCAATTTAAGATGTAATCTCTCATGTTTTAACTATATTATTTTAAAAACCCCATATACTTGTTTACTTTTCCCCTCCTTTTGGATGGCATTTGGATTGATGCTTTTTTCTTCTCATAATTTTTCTTGTACATACACTACAAAACAGAAAATACAGCAAAATCTCCCACATACACTGACAGGCCAAAATAAATATTGAAGGAATAAAATTAAATGACCACACTGAGAATTAGGAATTCTGAAATTAGTTGGTTTAGAATATTCAGATTTTTTCTGTACCCCTAAGTTATGGAGAACAGAATTTTTTTCTGTAGTGTACTCATTAACTTTCTAAACAAATAATTAGTTAAATACTCAAATTAAAATATGGGAAAAAATATGGTTACTGAAAGAAAATACTATCCTGATAAAATTGGTAAATGCTTAACTTCAACATTTCATGTTGCAAAAGGTGATGGAGCAAGATGTTTCAGAGATGTATTTTCTTCCCCTGAAAATCTTAATGGTATCTTAACTGAAAGATAAGAACAGTTACTATTTGGATATTAAATTGAGCAGATGTAGCCAGAAAAGTAATTATTTCATAAACCGACTGAAATAATAAACATTACAAAGAGGTGGAAGAACTGTTATTATTGTTTTTGTTGTTGTTATTATATTATTACTATTATTATTATTATTATTATTATTATTATTATTAAATTTAAATTTAAATATTAAATTGTATTATTGGACAGACAGATCTTTCAGGTCTTTGCAGGGCCAGACTTTGAACACTGTCACTGTTGCTGCTGTGATCCTTGTGTTAGAAGAAAGGAGTGCAGTCATTAATTAGGGAATAGGCCAGACAGTTAACACCACCAGCTTTCTTTAATGAGCTGTATGAAGTTTGAACATTAAGTTTCTGTAGTTTGAGATAGTCTTAACCAAAAGGTTGTTTTGTTTGCAGTGTTTGTAAAGAAGATGAATTGTCTGAATTAGTAGAATTCAAATGTTTAACTTTCATGCTACTTCTACTTTTAATTTTTATCAAAGTACATGATAGATATAATTAAAATTAAAATTAAAATTAAAATTAAAATTAAAATTAAAATTAAAATTAAAATTAAAATTAAAATTAAAATCAAAATCAAAATTAAAATAAATAATTACTCAGATAAAAGTAGCTTTTCCTAGCTTTTTTTCATTGAATTATGGAAAAAAATGAAGTCTAAGTATTTTAAATAAATAACTTCTAGTATTAGAAGGTTGAGTATTAACTTTAAATTATACATGATTTCTTATAAATTTGGGGGCATTCTTATATTTTCTCCTGTCCACAAACTAAAACAGATTTTTCTTTCAGTTAATAGAAAAAGAGAAGGAAAGACAGAGAAAATTTTACTTTCCTCTGAGAAAGTAATTCCAGGGTTCTCCCTTCATTTTCTCAGAGGATTTCTGGGAGGTCTAAGGATGATTTAAAGTACTCTTCATCACTTATAAATAATTCTCCAAAGCTTATAAGGGGTTTTGGGTTGTTCAGCTGGGAGGACATACTCTAGGTGTTATTATTTAAATCCTATATTATATAACCATGCATGCATATTCAGTTATGGCATTTCTATTAAAACTAATAAGAATCAACTGATTAAATGCAAACTTGTGAAGTGGTTGTAATATTTCACGTATAAAAATATTCAGCACTTAATTATAGTTGGAATATAATATAGTTGGAATATAATAGAAGCAGAAAAAGCAAGTTAAAACCTTACCAGTATCAACATAAATATTTCTTCTCAATTTTTGTGATATTGCCATTTCACTGCTGTTTCAGTCTCGAGAGTTCACCTTTATAAAAAGGCCACTGCACATACTTTGAAACTTTAGGAGTTATGTATCCCAGAGAAGCATAGGGAGTATAAAACTAATTCTGATTTTCCAAGAGTAGGAATCAGCTTGAATCCAATATTTGGTTTATGGATATTAGAATTTGGATATAAGGAAGGAGAGAAAAACAAAAATGTTTTAAGACCAGTAATACTACCCCTAAATCACCATCCACCTGATGTCTCCTAAGTATATAGAATATTCAGAGGAATGTTGCTTATGTGGACCTAAAATTGGGGATTAAGGTTTTTCATTTCAGGCGTTGTTCAAAATTATTCATTCTTTTAATGATGCTGGCCTGGACACTGTAAAAATAATTACTGTAGTTCAGTCAATAGGAAAATAGATATTATGTAGGTTTATTCCTTTCAGGCCCTTTTCACCTTCATTAGTACAGCATGAGATTATGTTGATTTTTAAATTAGCATGCATCCTGAGCTCTGGTACTGTGGCATACTGATGAGGTCATAGCTTTCAAAATTTTTCTAACTGCTTCCTGAAGACATTTTGTGACTCAAATGAATCTCAACTACCACTGACTTGAATAATTCTTCTTTCTAATATCAAATAACACTGCCACCTCAAAATAAAAAAAAACCAAATATCCAAAAGCATACCCTACCAAAAAAAAATCCTTTTTTTTAGTAGGTTTGAAACTGTTTCTAATCAAGGATATTAATTGTTTACTCCAGTTAGAGCAGTGGTATGTCAAAAGAGATATTATTTCTTCCTACAAAATACATCCCACAGAAAAACCAGGTATCTTGGTGATTTCTTAATTGTCAGCTTTACTGCTACAGCACTGTTACAGCTCTGCTAGCATGACAAGAAAAACAGAGGGGTAAACTAATATGGCCAAAGAGAACTGTTCAAAGTTTCTTTGTCATCTGAAGGCAAACTAAGGATAGCCAGTAGCAGTTGCTTAGCTGTATTTCAGGGTAATGATTTTTTTTTTATTGAGATAATTCTGGCTTTAAATTTTGGGAGAACTTGTGCATCAATAATTTGCATTACCATCTCTGGTGTCGTGTGATGGGAAGGCTAAGACTTATCCCAAATCACTGTTATTTGGCTTGAGCCTACATCTACTTAAAATCAATTATAAATATAGCTTACTGAGATTATTTGGGGCAGAGAAGACATGAGGCTAAAAGCATTGTAAAAACTCACTAATTTTGTTCTGATTTATTTTTGCTATATTTTATGCTGCTGTCTTTGCCTGAAGCTGTGCAAGACTCATCAAGACTATGAACAAAGATGTATTGAGCTGCAAAAAGCACTTGTGTGAACATGGCAATAATGCATTTTAAGATACTTATATGCAACATTAAGGAAGCAGAAACTAACAAAATAGCTAATTTGACAACTGATTAACAGTAAGAAACTATTAAGTATTCTTTTCAGTTCTGCCAGGTACTTCGTGTCAGTGATAAAACATACAACAGTCACTAATGCTGCATTATTACTCACTAATGTCTTAAGTTTAATATAATTGTAATTGCTGCGTGGTTTTCAGTTTACTGATTTCACAGTTTACAAGCTTTCTAATGTTGTTCCTAACAAGGAGTTTGCACTTGAAACTTCTGGTTTATCATTTGCCTTGTTTTATCACTTAGCACAACTAAACCCCGTCGTTAAGCCAAACAGCCTTTTCCAGGTATTCACTCAATGCCTTGCTGGCAAAGGAATCATTTCTGTCACAACTGCAAAAAGTTTGATTGCTGTGAAATATTACAGCAATTTGTCCGGGTTCTGCACATATACTTCAAAATCTGTCAAGCCTGCCTTGCCTCGGGAAATAAACCTTTTTCCTGAAAATAAATCTACAGTACTCTTGAAACTGTTGGTTACACAGGGTTAGATGTTATTTAAAGGTGTTTTTCAGTTTACATTCACGTAGCCTGAAATATTAACTAAGCATTTAATTACGACACTAAAATCCTACGAACCTGAATGGATGTCTGTTAAGTTGAACATACAGTGAAAATTTACGTTCGCGAACTACATAAATGTCAGCTAACTGAAAATCTGTAAAACGGGCCTTGTTTATGTTGAGTTAATCTTCTAGATTTCTCTTGTTCTAGTTTTTCATACAAGACTTTTCAGCATAAAGATGAATCTTATACACAATATGAACTTACGAGGAAGTTTTGTTCTTATTACCTGCTATCCTGCTCTATTACGAGTTGGCAATAAATTGAATTAATTTTACTCAAGTGAAGTTTTTTTGCATGTGGCAGTAATTCATAAGCAATCTGCTGGTCCATATCTCAACCCACAAGTCTTTTCATTACATTTTCTAACCATGTCCTGCAGAGGAGAGGGAGTGAAAGAGTAGCTTGGTAAGCACCTGAAAACCAGCTAAATTCAATGCCCCACTCATGTCAAAACTTGTGGACCAATTTTTCCATCTGCAAAAACAGGTAAAAGTGTTAGTTTGTCAATGAACCTCTGAGATCAATGCCTACTTTTTGCTACTGCAGTTGAATTATATGGAAAGGAAAACATTTTGCAATGTTGGAAATAAAAAATATAAGTCTTCAAAACTGAAACAAAAGTCAGTAAACTCTCTACTGCCTTAAGGAGGAAATGATAAACTGCTTCCCTTTGTTTATTCTTAATGACATCCCTGAGACTATTTTGTTAAAAACTTACTTTGTAGCTTTAACTCAGATTAAGTGATGAGCAATGGCTACAGTGACATGGCCCAGAATTGCAGAAAAAATTGTGTTCACCTTTTCCATTGCTTTTGAGGTCAGATTTTCATTTATATTAAAGTTTTATATCATTTTCTTAACAAAGAAAGTCTAAAGTGTCTAATTTACCCTCTCAAGGGTCAAGTGAAGAGAGATTTTTAGCATTTCTGACAAATACCTGTCTATCCTAGTGAAAGAAATTATACCAAGACTGATTTACCTCCTAGTAGAGTGAGGTGGGTCACTTACCCTGTTGCAACTCTACTCCTTGGCTGAAAAATGAAGAAAACCTCCACTGTCGCAAAGGATATTTAAAAGTTACATGTGGTGAGGTATAAACTAAATAACAATTTTATGGGAACAATTTGTGACAGTGACTGTCTAGACTAACAGTGAACAGTGAATTGGTAATTGCTTGCAGTAAGAAGGTTCTAATCATCCTGTGTGATCTGTAGTTGCTTATAGAACCAGATAAAATAATACACCTTCACAGAGTAAACTGGCATTCAGATTTATGCAGAGGCAGACAGTGTGTAAAGGAGGGTGTGAAACTCTCAGTCTGAAACTTATTGTCTGGCATTTTATGAAGAAACTGAACTGGTTCATTTAATATAGATTATTCCATGCTATGGAACAAGAAATAAACTTTTGGTAAACATGACTTCATTGGTCATAATGAAATCCTCCATCTTTTCTTCTAATTTGACGAGGTCTACTCTTCTAGACCTCTAAGAAGAATATGAATTTCACAACCTAAGATTTAAACAGATGAGTCACAAGGCAGGAAAAGCACACAGATGTTTCCATGTGACTTATTTTGCTTTTGGGGAGTTTATTATAAATAAAAAATATTTTACTTGTCTTTATTTCTTAATAGCAAATTGGATGTTATGCAGTATTATCTCTTTGGTTCAATGTTGTAGGGAAAAAAAGACATCTTCTTTGGTTTGCTTATAATTAGGGGAAAAAAAGAAACAAAAGCAAATGTTTTTCTTGTATGTGGAAAGAAAATAAACAAATTTTGAACTGCCAGGGATTTTTTAAACTGCAGAGTACAGTAAAGTACCTTTTTAAAAGTAAGGGTTTCGAAATCAACAACTAATAGAGAGTGTCAAAATACAATTTTAAAAGCTGCTACCAAATGCCTACCTATTATCTGTTTTCAAAGTACTTTAGAAATATTTTTGTTAGTTGAGATTTACTACGTAAACAATTCAAACTAGGGTATTTCAACAGCCTGTCTCTATTTTTACCTGAGTTCTCACTCATTAAATCAGATTATATTCAGCAAGACTATTTACCACAAAGGAAATGTATTTATTTTTGTAGATAATAGCATTACCTCTACTTCTTTATTGCAAATTCAAGCTTCTCTATATTTCTCTCATTCAACTTATAGTAACCCATTTTTATTATGCCAATTTTTCCGTAGATTTTGGGGAAACTGTTAACAATTACGTAACACAGTATTACATGAGTTTCCCACACTCACATCTGTACTACAGAGCATGTAAAAGCAACTGTATTTTTTCCATGGCAGAAAGTAAAAGAATAGATCCATTCAGGGTTGTTTTTCTGCCAGTTTGCTGGTTTTGATGTGGAATTTGGCAACCAGAAATGTTAAAATACATTTCACAGAATCATAGAATCAAAAATGGTTTGTGTTGGAAGAGACCTTAAAGATCGCCTAGGGATGATCCAACTCTCCTGCCATGGACAGGGACATTTTTCACTAGACCAGGCTGCTCAAAGTCCCATCCAGCCTTGCAGTGAAGATTTTTGGGGGGTGGGGCATCCACAATTTTTCCGGTCCTCACCATCCTCTCAGTAAAGGATTTCTTCCTAACATTAGTCTAAACCCACCCTCTTTCAGTTTGAATACATTCCCCTTTGTCCTGTCACTACATGCTCTTGTAAATAGTCCCTCTCCATCTTTCTTCTTGGCTCCCTTCAGGTGCTGGAAGGCTGCAATGAGGTCATCCCAAAGCCTTCTCTCCTCCAGGCTGAACAATTCCAATTCTCTCAGCCTTTCATCACAGGAGAGGTGCTCCATCCCTCTGATCATCTTGGAGGCCTCCTCTGGACTCAATTCAACAGGGTTCCTGTGCTGGGGACCCCAGAGCTGGATGCAGTACTCCAGGTGGCGTCTCTTTAATTGGCTTCACTGGGACCTTCAGTTACTGACGGTTTCCCTTGAAGAAAAATACAGAATACTAAATCTAGAGCCAATGTGATATACAGGAGTCCTGACTTCTCTGCTATCCTAGTGGACACAAGATCTCTGTATTCTTTGGTGTACTATTGTCCATTGCCTCCTCAAAATTCTGCAAAAGACTGGACTCCAAAAGGTGGGTGATAAAATTAAATACCTGTGTGTTCCCTTTATTTAGTAGAATTAGCCCCCTAATGCATTAATTCCTTGCCTAAAGTGTGCCAATACTGCTGAATATTCAGACTTCTTAAGTCAAATTGTAGAATAGTAGAGAAGATTTAGGTGATAGCTTAACTTAAAGTGCACATTAGACTTGCAAAAGAAATATTAATGTTTCATTTTATGCTGTAGTGAATGTACTTAAGTAATGTGTCTTCCTATGTAAAATCAAACCACATGAATAATTTAATGCTGAACTATGTCAATGTCTATAAGACATTGGCGAACAAGTGTGTGAAAGGAAATAGGAAGTATTTAAACAGTAACTGTATTTACAAATACAGAAAACTATTTCTGCTATTCTGCAAGTAGTGATTTAATGCAGCCTGTTTATTAAATACCACATTGTGACCTGCACTAGTCTTCACTACAGTGTAGTAAAAAGTCACTCTTTCTCTTCCAAGAAAGGTAGATAAGGGCTCCAATAGTTGATTCGTTCAACTTCTGCTGTGTGGAGCTGGTACAGCTGAAGTAGCAATGTGAATCTGGCAAGAGAAAACGTGATGTAATTTATTGTTTTATAGGTAGACAGATAAATAGGCAGATAGATAGATGGATAGAAGTAAGAAACAGTAGATATCCTAAGTGGGTTAGAATTTGATAATGAATCAGCAATAGAATAAAATTCAGTTGTCAAGAGATCTAATTTACACCACAGTAAACACCCAAAACCAATCTTTTCCTCCTGTTTTTATTATAAAGTAACATCCAGAAGACAGCTTAGAACAGATTTTGGAGGCAGGAGAGTCTACTATGTAGGAGAAAAATGTAGCAGAGGAAAGGCAACCACACAAAGCAGTCTTTGAGCAGTGTGGGTCTTCTTTTCTTCCCTGCATTTTATGGCTGCCACCCCCTTTGTGTCCTTTTGCACTCAGTTGTGGGGCCCATGTCCATCCACCTTTACTCTTTCCATTGAAGGGTGAGCATGCACTATAGGGCTCCTACTATGAAATTACTTTTTTTTGCAATGCGTTCTCAACTGATTTTTCCTGGTTTTGTTTTTTGTTTTTTGTTTTATTTTGGTTTGGTTTGGTTTGGTTTGGTGTTTTTTGGTGGGGTTTTTGGTTGGTTGGTTTTCGGTTTTTTGCGGGGCTTTTTTCAGTTTTTTTTTTTGATTGATTGTTTGATGAGAAGAAAGCTCTGTTTTCCTATGTGGTTCAATATTTCATGTCTATTGAAGAAATGGTCTTTCTGCAGGTAGACTTGTTTGGGTTTATCAGAAACAAGTTACAAAATAAATCCCCAGTGTTATACAGCATAAGCAGAATTTCCCAGAACTGAGACACATGTAGTAGTGAACAATGTTCTCCCTCATAAGTCTTATGAGAATAGTACTTGTCACACAGTTCAATGTTGCTAAGTAAATATTCATTTTATTGTTTGATAAACCACCGCCTGACTTGCATTTTTTTCATGCAAAGTAGAATAATTAAGTGTTATCTTTGCAAATAAGCAGAAAGTTAATTAGGCAGGATTGTTCTGAATACCCACTTCACAAAGCTGTCTTTGGTTTTATACTGATTTCAGTTATCAAAGGAATATTTTCATGTGATGCTGGTACTGAAGCAAAATTTGCATTTTTTTTTTTTAATGATTCATCTGGAAAATTATAAAAACATTCAGAAGAATTCACAATTATATATTTGAGTAACTAGAAAAATGACCAGTTCTTTGAAGTGATCATTTTGCCCTGGTCTTTGGAAGACCCTGTCCAAAATGGGGCATATAAAATTTTTGCTACAGAAGGCTGTGCAATCTTTGTCATAAAGAGTAATTTGACAAACTAATATCATGACACATATTAAAACAAAATAGATTGCATCTCAGAGTACCTCTAAAAGACCATTTTAGTTCTATCTTTTATACAAAGACGTCACAAGATACTTCTATCTTTAATCATCATCTCTTCATACATGCTCTTTTTCTCTTTTGCACAAACAAAATATGTTTCAAATATGTGACAGATTTTGTCTCAAAGTGGAAAGAAGAAAGCTAAAGCCTAACGAGGTTAAAACTAATCAAAGAAAAAGCAAAAGAGTCACAGAGGAATAAAAACCAGATTAAGCTCTGAAGCAGCAGGAGGAAGCAGCAACAGTCATATCGTGAAGTGCCATAATGAGTGATGACACAAACAAAAAATAGTCTCCAGGAGCAGTGAGTGACCCCAAGACTTTTACTGAAGTGCTGTAGGAGGATGCTTTAGAGTGACAATTTGTAAGTGTCATATCCTGAATTATAAGGATTTTCATAGCTAGAGCCTAGTTTTAAAAAGCAGCAGGAACTAGATCCTTTAGAAGACATTTGCTACTTTCTCAGAAATATTAACAGGGAAAAAGTTGCAAACACTGAGAAAGCCCTTGTCCTTGTTTTTTTTCTTCACAATTTTGTCTTCATAAGGAACTTTGTATTAGCACAGTTAGATGTCTCTGCAGAAGAAGTATTTTAACAGATAGGAGTCATACAGGATTTCTCAGAAGTAACACTTTGAGTCATAGAGTGGAAGTTACAGACTCAATTAAACTCAGAGACAAAGTTAAACTTTGTAAGCATCTGAAGAAGAGAGAAAGTAATGGTACATTTTAGAAAGGAAAAACTATTCAAAATCAATTTAAGAGAGATTGATTGTTTTCTCTTCAAGCTGAGCTATTTCTTTTTGCCTTCTCCTGGACAAACATTGAGGAGAGAGTATTTTGGAATCAATTAAAAAAAGAAAAATGTTGGAATATTAATTTTCATAAATAAGAGATTAAACACTGATCTCTGGAAAATATTTAGTCATCTATACAATGAACTAACTTTCATAATAAGAATATTCTTTTAGCAAAACAGCTTTAGATCTAAAATCACATCCACTGAGAGAGAAAAGGAAAAAGTTAAAAGCATTCAGTTAGCACCTGAAAAAAAAAAGAAACTACTACTAAGAAATATCTCTGAAGGATAATTCACATTTTTGATTTTCAAAGTGATGGATTTATGAAAGAAATAATGAGTCTTGTGCCATCATTTTCTCCTTGTCATCCTAAGTGTCAAAAGTGTGTAAGAATTTATGCTACTGATGCTGTCTTTCCACATTCTGAGACTGCTGACATGTCAAAACTTCTGTTATAATGCATTTTTTTGATCCCTTAGGAGTTGTACAATTTGACCAGCTGCTTAACTGATCCCACGAGATTTCTAGGCAGGAAAAACTTATTTGGAGTCACACGATACTTGATACTAAAGTTCTTGTTATTCTTTTGTAACTGTTATTTTGTCCAGGAAAATTTAAGACAAACTATTATTATTAAAACAAATGTTAGAATTCTTCATTTATTTCTGATAACTCAGACACGTAACAAAGCTTTGAATATGACCCGTATAATTTTTAAAAAATGCAAATACATTAAAATTTAGTGCAGGTTGAAGAATGTTAGCATTTTGATACTTTTTATTAAAAAACAACTGCTACACTGAGCTCATAACAGGGTTTAGCAGTCCACTAATAAGACAATATTTTTATGCTTTTAATTTGGGAATTTTTAATTTTGTATGTCTTCATTATCCATTTCCAATTTTTCTAATGTCCACAAAATCAGAAATTAGAAAAAAAACAAGCCAAAGGGAAACATCACTGCAATTTTTTAAAAGGGTAGAAGGAAGACCTAGGGAACTACAGACCAGGGAGCCCGGGAAGATCACAGGGAAGATCCTCAGGCCAGCAATGCTAGAGCACGTGCAAGGCAAGGAGGTCTGACACATGGCTTCAGTAAAAAAAATTTTTCTGACCAGCCTGGTGGCCTTTTAGGATGCAGGGACCAAACAAGTTGACAGATGTCATCTACTTAGACTTCTTTAAGGCCTTCCACATGATCCCACATGACATCCTCATCTCCAAACTGGCTTTGAAGGGTGGGCTGTTCTGTGGGTGAGGAACTGGCTGGCTGGATTCGAGTGGAGCCTGGTGGCAAGCGGTGTCCCGCGGCTGGATGGGGCCCTGAGCAACAAGGTCTAGGATGGCATCCACACCCAAGATGGGGGTTTGGAAGAAGATGAATTTTAAGGTCCCTTCCAAACCAATCCATTCTATGCTTTTGCAAGATACAGATGTCAGGAATGAGGCCAAAACCACTCGCTTTTAAGTTAAAAACAGAAAAGATTTATTTTAACAAAAAGGCCCAATTCCCAGAAAAAAATATAGTCCGGGTCGCAGGGATAAAAGACACTTTCCAGCCAAAACAGCCACATAACCCAAAACAAAAGACCCTCTCGGCGCCAGGGTCTACCCAGGACAAATCCCGAGTAGAAAGGTGTTATTTTGTAGGCCCAAAAACCTGACACCGGGCCCTGCCTGGGGCTAGTCCCGGTCGGAGAGCTGGTTACCCCAGCTCACCAGAGGCAAAGGAGCAGCGCAGAGCTCTCCCTTTTGTGCAGAAGGTTTTATACCCCCTGAACTCCTCCCATCTCCGCCCACAGTTCCGCCCCCGAGGTGGATAGTAATTGGTGGATTTCCCCCAAAGTCCATCTGACTGGTTCAATTCCCCGGAGTGATGTTCGGTCTGGTGTCCAATGGCTCGTTGTCTCCAGGGTGCAGTCTCTGGGGGATGTCATGTGGACTTCAAGGCGGGAAATCTCCTCATTAAAATTCAGCCTGGCATGCGGCCAAGTGACAAAGCACCAGTTGGTTTAGGACTGCAGCTCTGGGGGAGGGGTCCTTCCTTCACAGCACAGGGAGAGACTCAAAAAGGATTTTTGATTTTAAACTCTACAGAACTGCTGAACTTGATCTCTAAAATTAAGAAACACCATCCAATCCTTTGAGAACCAGTGCTCAACACCCAAACTTATGAGAAAAATTATTTAAAACACCTGGAAAACCTTTAACTTCAAGAATTAATCAACTACTTATTAATCTTACAAACAATTAACATATTCCAGGGTTAATTGACTAAAACTTCCAAGGATGCGAAAGCCATATCACTTATTTCATGTATAACACAGAGGTATTTGTATTGCAGTATGACCACTGCCCAAAGCTTGTTAACATCTAGACTAATAAGAGTTTTAGTTACTGTTTCTCTCTTCCTTTGCAGCAAGATGTCAGACACATGGGATGTCTTCACAGACAGACTACACAAGTATGATTCCTCAAAGGCCCAGAGAAGAAGTAATCAATAATTAAAGACTACATACTCCATTGAAAAATGAGCCTTACACACTCAAAGGCTTGTAGAACCTTTCTGAACAGATGTCCTGCTAAAATAAAGTGATTTTTAATTGATCCTGTAATTCCTGTGAACAGCATTCTGTGTTTGTAAGTCAAGGATGTTCTGTCATTCTAGTAGGACATCCTCAGAAAATATCTTTTCTCTGTCTACAACATAATCAGATTTATCATCAACAGATCACAATCAGCTAAGAAGATTTAAAGGAGTAAAGGTTTTTGCTTGATTTGCTCTATGGTTACTACAAATATAACTAGTCTATACTTCACATAGAAATATAGAATTGTTGCTCATCTCTCAAAAATACAGTACATGATCAGCCTGTTCTGAAGCTTCTTTTGTATTATCTAGATTTTTTTTCCTAACACACATTCCCTAATAAAAATTGACTAGAACAATTAATATTTCCAAAAAGGCACCGGTGTAGTAGATACAGGGGTATACCATATGAGCAGACAGCTTTTGGGAAGACCTAAGGAAGCAAGCAACACTGCTCATCAAGAATAGTTAATATATTGCTTTTATAAAATTATTTTTTAAAGATAGTTCATATGTTGGGTAGAAAACACTCTGTCATGAATAAATCTTATCATGTGTTCACTAAGCATGTGCAAACATGAAAGGCTCAGCTCCATGAACCCTCTTGCTGCAACTGTTTGCTAGGTTTCAAAACTAAAACTCCTCAGAAGGCTCACAGTTACTGGAAGGGATCAAAACACGTTCTTATAGTACACGTTGAAGAGAAATTGAAATATTTTTATAGGATTCTTGGTTTCCAGGGGAAAATATATCAATGAAATCTGAGAATGTCAGCTGTCTGGAAGAGCTTCAAATTAATCTGAAATCTCACAATTAATGTATTTTTAAAAGAAAAGTTAGGTTTCAGCAGGAAGATTTGCTAAGTACTGCTGCTATGCAGGTAAAGCATATGGCACTTATGGGTGATGAAAACCAGGTGAAATTAACATTACTAAATCTTATTTTACAAAGTATGGGTATTTATAGGGAAATATTGAGAAGTTTTTTGAAAATATTCTTCATCAAATTCTATTCTAAATGAGACATTTACTTCCCAGTATATCTGCCTTCTTTAATCAAAGAAGCATTTATTTTCCTTTTTTAGCACTTGGCGTGAGAGCTTTCTACGCCCGCTCATCAGCTGGCATTTCTTGGCATTTCAGTAAATTGATCTCACCAGTTTACATCACAAAAGTATTTTGTCCCCTGATGTTCAGCAAATGTTTCTTCAGTTCTCTTACATAAGGTGTAGTACTTAGCAGTTAAATCTCATTAACTTGAATTTGCTCTGAAATCATCATACTAGTATATGTTTCTCCCCACTCAATACTTCAATGATAAGATGAAAAATCAAATCATTCTAGTTTAAGTAAAGGAGCTATATATGTTCTGCATTTAAGCAGCAGTATCTGAGCAGCTAAGGCTCAGATAAAGAATGTAAGATAAAAACCAAATTGCAATAGGAGCATTTTTAATTTGTTTTCTGGAAAAAAAAAAAAAATTCTGAACCTGAAAATATTTACCTGATCAGTAGAAAATCAACAGTTTCTAAGCTATTATTTTGGTAAGGAGGAAGTAAGACATCTGGTTATGCAAAAAATACATTGATTCTTAGCAACTAAAAAAACCCTCTGGAATGGAGAGTGAGAAAAATTACTTTAACACAGGTAACTAATTTTTAGAGATACTAGGAAGATAAAAGCTACTCAGGGCTTTTACTCATGTATTTATCACTGATTTACAGAGTTTGAAGGAAGAACAATATAACAGCCAAAGGACTGAAAATAATACTCGGTGAAGCTTTTCAAGTGGCTAGGTTTTGTGATAATTTGGTTCATCTGTTTCATTAATTAATCTACCAACAAAGTTAGTGCTGAAGATGTCAGCAGGAAGAAAAGTTAGCCTCCTATTTTTAAACAGTGAACCAATGTCTCTTTCTAACACAGTAATTAGCAACATGCAGTGCCCTCTGACTAATGACTCAAGCTGTTCCCATATGGACCTCTAGGATGATGGTGGCTTTTCTGCCAGCCTACAACTCTGCTAAGCAAGGACTCCCCCAGGGCTGGTCTGGACACCAGTGTCACCCTCCACCTGCCTGTCCAGCACCTGGGCATTGCCACCTGCCCAAGGGAGAGAGGCTCTTGCTCAGAGCGTGCCCTGTCACACATCATGTACTGTGAACAGGCACTGTGGTCTTTCCCCACATCAGTCCTAACTCAAAAACACACGTCGTTTCCCATGCTTGCTGTTTGGAGATACTGGGGTTTATTGTTGTTCCTTATGCCAGTCCAATAGCAAATATTTGGGTTTTGCCAGTTCTTTCTCCCACTAACCTCATCCTTGCCAGCCTTATTTTTGCAATAATTTAACTTCTTCCAAAATTGACGGTTTCTTCATTAAAATTGATTAAAACATGCAGCTAAGCATAGCAAAAAAGTATTATAAGAATGACCTTATGTTAATTAACTAAAAAAAAAAAAATATGGTTCATAAATTACTCAAAACCGGGAAAAAATAATTAGAATTATCATATCTGTCCACACTGATCTCTGGGGGATGTTGTAATTTGAGATTTTTTTTACTTGAATGAAACTTTAGCATATTTCTGTTCTAAAGTGTTGCAAAGATGCTCAATTTTAAACAACCTGAATATTGCAAAAATAGAAGATTTCGCCGTTTTATCGATCTGTGACAGTAAAATGAAATTAATGGTAGTACATGGAATAGTATGTTTTTAGGGTATCCTCCTGCCTTTTTTATTTTTATTTCAACTACATTTCAAGATGTTCTTGGGGTATTTTTTAAACTGAAATTGAACATGCACAAATGAAGTTGAAATCAACAAATGTATTTATTTTCTCAATTCCCAGATATTAAATTATTATATAAAATATTATATTAAACTTAAATTTGATGATCTGATTAGTGTTGAATATTGTGAATAACTACCTTGGAATTGAAAAATAGGAATTAAAAAGGTGAATACATGCAGGTTTATTTCAAGTACTAAATGCTTTCCAAACCATCTCTTTGTATCACACTACTTTAGTGATTCTCCACACATTGCATACTTTTCAAAAAGTGCCTAGTAAATTATTCATTATGCAAATGTTTAATATTCTAGTTATACATGGGGTTTGTTTTATTATATTTCTTCTTTACAAGCTGATTGCAACAATTCCTATGCAACCCATCATTTTCTATCATCTCCTTAAATGCCACACAAATTCGTTATACTGATGATGGTCCTACAGTTGTCATTCCAAACTGGCATAGTTTTTACTTTCCCTTTTTATTTCCTCGGTCAAACTACTGGCCTTTTGTACCAGATTCTGACTTAGAATCCTGTCTATCCTGAGATTCACAGAAGGATCCCTCTTTCTCTTCAGAAGAACAGCACAGATGGTGCCTTTGGTGTGATGTGGCTGTGCCGAGGCTTGCTGGCCCTGTGCAGAACCTCGTTGTGTGTGACAGACTGCAATAGCACTGGCCATGTGGTCAGAGCTACCGAGATATTGCCCAGCCTAATCAGAGCCACTGCTGCAAACAAGCTTCTGGAGTGCCCCTCACAAGTGGTTAAATGCTTCTCCTTCCCCGCGTGTCACTCACAAAAATACCCACACAGGAAAGAGATGAGAAAAACAGGGGACAAGCAAAAGCTTCAGGTCTGTGTGCACGCATTAAGCACATGACACTCGATATCTGTCTGCGGGAGCTGCCTCACCAGTACAGATCTAAGCTGCTGTTTTTGTGTAGAATGGCTTATCTTAAACACCATGTGCTCGCTGTGAAAGGAAAATGAATCATGATGATCTCCTTTGAGGGGAATTGGAGGAATCAGTATCACTGATTTTACATTTAAGGCAGTAGTAGACAACAGAATTGCATAGAGATTGCTACATGAGGTCAAAGACCTGCCACCTCCCTTCCCATATAAGTTGGTTTATGGTTTTGTGTACATAACGCAAGCCAGATTGTCTGAGAAGGAATATAAAACTATCAAATATTTTCAAAGCTGTACTCCTGATAGAGAGAAAAGTTTGATGATATTCATGAACTGAATCCTTTTCAAATTGAAGGATCTGGTTTGGTTCTGGACCTAAATAATTTTTGTTACTTTTATAATCTATGTGTTAACTGAAACAGTCTGTCACCAAAACACTCTGCTCATTCTTATAATGATAACTTTAGTGCTTTTGACTTTGAATTCTTTGTTCATTTAAAGCAGATGATTTACCTACAAACAGTTTGGCAATGGGAAAGTTGACATTGGAAATGGAGAGGTCTTGAGTTTATCTCAAAATAGCAAAAGGCAAGTCTGTATGAGAAACGTATTTGGGAAACATACCCTTTTTTGCCTCTTGTACTAGTTGCTACAAAGCTGCTTGATTTGAAGGATAAATGTAAATCATTCTGTTTTTTGCCCACAGATATATTGCAAGACTATCTAATTTCAGCTAGAAAGTGAAATATTTTTTATTATCTGCCTCTTTTACATAACTTTTTAAAAACAGTAGAACTAAAATAACAGTTTGCAACTAGGAGGAATCAAAGAATCCAACATGAAGTCAGGTACACAGTCTGCAAAGTGGTAATAAGCACATGGAGGTGCAAGAACAGATCAGCACTGACAAGGTGGTCTAACATGTGAAAAGATCAACCCTTCTTGGCCAGAATAGTCTACCTCCACAGAAACAGTGTGTCTAGACACGAGATCCAGCATAGTGGAGGGAAGGGAAATTTTCAGTTTTCTTGGGCTGAAGTGAAATTTTCAGTTTTCTTGGGCTCCCTTGTTAAATAACTCTAGAAGCTACATCTTGACCAGGAGACTGAGAAGCATCCCACATAATGGATGTCAGGAGTAAGTGTAAGACTACAGGTGTCATAAATCCAAGGCTTCACTGGTATGTTAGTTTAATACTTGGAGCTTAATTGTCAGCAGATGAGTTGTCTGGTAGCTGATGAGGAGTTAGTACATTTGAAGTCTTGGGAGCTGCTTGTTTTCTCAGTCTCTCAGGACACTTCCATCAAGTTTCCAACAATATGAGCTGCAATTCTGGTCTTTTGGTTGCATGCCATGTTTATGAAACTAAGTGAATTGATGGTAAAAACTTCTTTAATTATGGGTTCCTACTTCTTTACTTAACACAAAAATAAAAATCACTGTTATGTTACTTATGATTTATGTTATGTAAATAATTTTTACTATTTGGTAAGAAATGGTCTCCAAGCTGAAATTTTACCTACCTTTCAACTGATGTCTCTTTAACCGTCTTGTACTTTAGAGGTAAAATATTTCAGGTAACGTGATGGGAATACTCTTACCAACAGCTATGTGGTAAGAAAAGCTCCTCAGAAAAATAGCTGAACAGGTGACCACAACATTGTGCACTAAACAATATGCATTAAACCACATTATGCATTAAACAACTCTCTTCTAAGCACAGAAACTACAAGCATCTCTTCCCCTTTGCCACCCAAGAATCTACCTTCTTCTAGGAAGGATTTACACTGTATTTTGTAGACACAGAAATGTGTATTGAGTTTTATTGAGTTTTTTTGCTGTTTTGTTCTCTTTTTCTTCCCTAGTGATGAGCCCATCTCAAAATTTTCCTGACTGGAAATTATAGGCTGGGCTTAAAGGTATTCCTTCTTTTTTTTTTTTTTTTTTTTTTTTTTTTTTTTTTTTTTTTTTTTTTTNTTTTTTTTTTTTTTTTGTTAGCTTGGCTTATATGAATGGATTCCAGCAACAAATGATGTGAATCCAGTCCAATTCTGACAAGGAAGAAAAGTGATAAGTTAGTCTATTAAGACTGACTTATAATGTTAATATAATAACAAAAAAACATTTATGAATAGATCAAGAAAAATTAAATAAAAAGTTAAATTAATGCAGTGCAGCCATTTATAATCCACCCAGCCATAATGTAAATTACTAATGCCCTGCAATTCATTATTCCTGATGTTTTTAAATGCTGCTTTTAGGAGAAGAAAAAAATTAACAGTGCAGAGTGTTATTGTTAACATGCATTTCCTAAAGGAAGAAACACGTTGAAAACAAAATAAAAAAAGTCTGCTTTGGAAAAAATGCCTGTGATGGGTTCTTTTAATAATTTCAGTGACTTTTTTCATTCATTCATTCATTGGTCTAATTTGAAGAAAAGCTTTCTTGTCCACACAGCTTAGAATCCCCAGGCAGTTGGACAAGACGAGATTACATCTGCAAATATTCTTGCACCTGAAATATTCTGTTCTGTTCTAGGCTATGCTACTCTTCACATACATGTACATTTTATCAAAGTAAGCAAGCCGTAGACAGGTTCACACACACACATATAAATGCAAAAAAGGAAGTGTTTTATTATGGCTTGTGCACTAATGAGTAAAAATTGTAACTACTGACCTTGTCTGAATATACATTTACTGAAATACTGTGACAGTTTTTAACCAAGACTAAACTTAAGTTTAAATCACCTTCCTAGCCTTTGGCTGAATCATTGCAGTAGCACTTCAAAGCATAGGTTAGGGGATTTTTCCTTTCCATTGACTTACGCAATCGATGTGATTCTTTCATTTGTTTCATTGATTTCATGAAAAAATGATGAAAAATTAATGTAACTGTGTATTTTTATGGCATATTTGGCACCTAACAGCAAAACATTTTATGTTAATATTGTTTCCATATATAATTTGCAACTGAAATATATAGATTTTTTAGCTTTCAGATATGAAATAACACGGATACAAGCAAACTACTTTTTTAAATTTCTGAAAGCTGGTGTTTCTCTCTGCTTCATTCATCTGCCTGAAAGACCAAACTGCCTCAGAAGCAGCACAGTCCAATTTATTCCTGACAATTTCCATTTACTTTCCACAATAATTAAATATGTTTAACTGCAAAATAATGGACATTATCATGAAAGCTTGCTTACTCTAATTAGCATTTTCCACCCAAGGAAAAGCATCTAAAAGAAATTCCTCTTAAAATAACAAGCATTTGGCTTCCTGTATCCAGCAAAAATATCAGAACTAAAGGAATAAACTTTAGATATTACTTATCCTAAATAATCATAAAATTCTAATAATAAATTTCTATCTTCAGGGGAAAGAGAGTATTTTATTATTAATATTCATTCATGCACTGCAATGAACTTTCAAAACGTTGGTTCATAATGAAAAAGGATTCATAAATTTTGGGGCCTTTCCTATAACTCTTATTTTAGAAAGCAGAAGCAAAAGCCAACATTTTCCTATGAATGAAAAGCTGACCAAGAAATTAGATAAAAGCACGTAAACAGAAGAGGGACTGAGGAAAAATAATTTATGTCCTAACTCAAATTCTATCTATTTTTCATGGAACCCGATTTAATCTTAATCTCAACCTGAATCTTAATCTTCTGAAATTTTTAGATATATAAGTTAATGCAAGATTTTTAAATTAAATATAAAATGTGTGCCTGTAGTCTTGTGGAGATATTACCCACTCACTATTTTGAAAATGGTTGCTCAGTGACAGAAATGTTTCCCATGGATGAGGATTTTTATATTTACTGAAACAATATTAAAAGTAGGCTGGGATTAAAAGTATTTAACATACAAAAGAATTTAACATACAAAAGAATACAAAACAGGTAAAGGGATCAGTTAATGACTGACAAGAGAATCTCGGCTATTTGTAACAGTTATTTATTCAAGACATAAAAGCTTTAGAGAGGTGTCCATGGAGTTTATTCTTTCTAGACTGATAAACAAAGGCTGTTTCAAAGCTATTAAATTGTTTATGCACACCATTTTGAGAACCATAAATAATCCAGCTGCCGTGGCAACAAGTTCCAAGACACAAGATTCCCTAATGCACCACATCACCTTGGACAGAGAACTGGCATAGGACATATGTCTGCAACCTAATAGCAAAATAAATGCTTCATCATGTGAAGCTATTTTTAACTAACTAGCCTGACCACCGGTATTAGACTTAAGGAGAAGATCCCTCAATAATTCTCTGTATTATTTCAGGATTCATCTGTTATGTAAGTGCAACACAGTGACTGTTATAACTAACCAAACGAAACAAAACAAAGCAAACGCTAGCCACAGAAATACTCAAGTTTCAACTCTCAGTGTTCTCCTTTGGCATACATTTGGCTTTCACTCCAAATCTGTATGATGGCTTCCACAAGTTGCAGAAATATCTAGGGTTGGAACATTTATCCCTTCAACTTGATCTACCAAAAAAGGATTTGAAAGCTAGTGGGATAGTGAGGCAAGACAGAGGGAAGGAGTGAACGCTCCAAAGATGTGACTGTAAAATCCTCATTTCTCTGGAAAACTAAAATAATACTAAAAAAATAAAAAATCATATTCTGAAGCTTTTCTGCAGTTACAATCCTTAGTAAAAGAGCTTGGAGATTTTTATGTAAAGAATCTTATCTAAAAGAGCAGTTTGTACATCAACCTATGAATCTTAGTGTCGCCTAACTAGTTTATTAATGACAGTATTTCTATAGGTACATAAAAACCCTCAATCCTTCCCCAGTGACAATTCTTTTGGCATTTTGTACTACCGTAACATTTGATGCCTGTCATAGGCAAAAGTAAAAACACAAAACTCTGTACAGGGAATGGAACAAAAATGATGCAGGAATAAACAGTCAAAAATTATGAGAACATAATGTAGCATTTTTTTAAGTGTTTGGTATTCTTTGGAAACATACAAAATAGGCAATCTCTGTGAAATTATCCAGGTTGTATTCTCACATCACTAAATAACAGAGAGTTGCAAATATAGACTGTGAAAACTCTGTCTTTCATCTTGTTTTTCTGAAAAAATCCCCAATTTGTGTTAAAAAATGCTGAGTACACAATAAAGATATGCCTTATTCAGCTAAGTGAAATTAAAATACATAAGATGTTGTTAAAATAAATTTCTTCTGCAGATGCTAAAACACTGAAGTTGAAGCCATATATTTTTTATGTTGGCTCGGTAATTTTGATTTTTCTGATGAAAATCATAAATTAGAGTAGTGGGAATGAGTATTTAACATTATTTTTTAGAAATAAGTTCCATGCCAGAACGACTTACCTTTCATCATACTGTATGAAAGACAATAAATTTAAAATAAAATACTAACCAAAAAAACCCAAACCAAAACAAGGCAAAAAAACAGAATGCAGAGTTTATAGATTATCTAGAGGTTTCAAATAAATTTTTTTCAAAACTGATCATACAGTAGAATAATAGCTGTGGCTCTTTTAGGAGACAATGCAACACAAAATTGAAGAAAAGCAAACACTTCAGAATCCCTTTCTGTCCTTCCTAACAGCTCCAGAACACTGAAGTCTTCATTCAGTCCCTCTGCCATCAATGACGTTCTGATAATTTATCTTCTCATAGTTTTGCACCTCTGTAACTGCATATAATAATTCATATTATTTACATAACTGCTTTTTATTATCCACAAACATGATTGAAAATGTCATGCTATCATGGAAAACCAATGAAATTTAATCTTTGCTGGCGAGAGGGCTTAGGATTTAGTAAGGGCACTGACATTTTGGGTCTTCTTTTGCAGATTGTAGTGAGACCAGCCAGCACTAAGGTCCTAGGAAACAGAAGTTCCATGATGGATAAACTTTTTAAGCACACTCTAAAGAAATGCAGAAGGGATGTGTTGTGGCTATTATGGCAGTCTACTAAACTTGAGGTTTATATAAGATGCTACTACAGCACTAACACTTGACCGTATTAAACTTCTGTTTGATACACTGTCCCCCACCTCTAGAGAGGAAAGCACTCTGCTTAGATCTCCCAGTGTTGTCCTTGCTATAAGTGCATGATTCCCTCTATAACAGCCAGGCAGTCTGGAATGGCAGTAGTGGAGCCAGTCAGACACAGGCATGTATACACGTATGCCTCACAAACCTAGGACCACAAAGTGGCAACCTCTCACTGTTACTAAATATAAATATAAATTTAATCTTCCTAGAAGCATAACTGATGGTACTGAAACAAGTCCCAGTCTTTACGTCTCTATGTAACCTCTGCTGCTGAAATTGTATCTGTAGACACAGCCATAAAAATGTAGAGACATTAATAATAAAACAGGAGAAAGGTTTTCATTGCTCCTCAAAACTGTCAGCTCACATGCAGTGAAGCACACCAGTTGATAATGCGCACAGACTAATGGAGCATAGAAAATATCTTTGCTCATGAGATCCTGACAGCCTGAAAAAATTTTAATCAATGATTACTTTCTTTGTGCCGATGTTATTGCATTTTTCTTTGTGACCACATGAGCAGCTGAGGGAACTGGGGTCGTTTAACGTGAAGCAAAGACAGCTCAAGGGTGACCTTATCACTCTCTACAACTACCTGAGAGGAGGTTGTAGCCAGATGGGGGTTGGCTTCTTCTCCCACACCACCAGTGACAGGTTGAGAGGACATAACCTCAACCTGCACCAGGGAAGATTCAGGCTGGACATCAGGAGGAATTTCTGCATAGAAAGGGTTGTTAACCAGTGGAACAGTCTGCCCGTGGATGTGGTGGATTCACTGTCCCTGGAGGTGTCCAAGAAGCCACAGGGCATGTCACTTAGTTCTATAATCTTGTTGACAAGGTGATCAGTCAAAGGTTGGACCCAATGATCTCAGAGGTCTTTTCCAGATGAAATGATTCTGTGATTCTGTGTGATTTATTTTACTAAAGTATATCATCAAGCAGATCTCTCACTCATAATTTTTCTTTTCACATAAAAATCATACTTTCTTAAAAATTGTTTCTCAATATCCTTTAGATATTTTATTTTCTGACAGCTACTTTTCATGAAATTACTTTTTCAGCAAGTCAGCTTACTAATATAACTATACAGATGATTTCAGTATTTTAAGAGGGACAAAATTATATCTACAGTTGGTTAATTAGAGAATGGCTCAGATTGGAAGTGATCTTTGAAATCATCTAGTCCAACCCTCTCCTTAGAACAGGACTAACTTCCCTGTTACAACAGGCTGTTCATCACCTTGCCCAGCTGAGACACAAACCTCTCCAGGGACAGAAATTCCGGTATCTCCTCTGGTAATCTTTTCCTCTGCTTAAACAACTCCTCCACATATTCCCCCCTATTCCTCCTGCTCCTCAAAACAAAACTGCTTGGTTTGATTTTCTTTTGCTGCACTTTATGTCACTTGTCTCCTGTGTTCTTTCTGTACCTATCAGGAGAGTATGGCTGTTGTCTTCTGTATAACTGATTATCATAAATCTGTATACAGCAGGTGTATACATCCCCCCTGTCCTCAGCTCTTCCATTCTCACAATAACCAGATAAACTTTTCAGGCTTTCCTTTTACACTGCATGCTGCAGATCTCTGACCAGCCTGGTGCTGCTCTGCTGAACTCTACTCAGTTTGTCAGTACTCTTGCAGTGGAGTGCTGCAAGTGCACCAGCATCCCACACAAAGTCTCACAAGTGTGAAGTCACTTTCATTCTCCATTTTTTTCCTAACCCAGGGACAGTTCATGTACTTTAAGGTCTAATCATTGTCCTTGTACCCAAAAGCCATAGATGGGATATCATCTGTTCTTTCTTTCCTGCGCTCAGCTGTGTCTGCTGTAGTAGTGAGGTTGGAAGGCAAGTTTCTGTACCTTGTCTGAAATACCTTTATTCCCTTACCCTCTCCACCACAAACTGTTTCAAAATCTACCCAGACACAGCACAGTCCTTGCTCCGCTGCAAGACCAAGTGGATCTGTGGCCTTTACATATTTGGAAATTGTCAAATAAACAAAAGAGCTATTTTCCATTCCAAAGTCTGATATCATGATCCCATTCTCATCTTCCTTAGAATATGGCTCACTGTGAAGGACAGAAATGCATGACTCAGCCTTGCCAGTCTGAGACCTGGCAGTCAGTAGCTGAGTTTAAAGCCCTGATAAGATATAATTAAGTGGTAAATGTTCTTCTTTCTTTGGCTTTTCATAAGAAATCTTTAAAAGCAAGGTTATCATACCAGTATAGACCACTTTTTTTTTTTTTTTTTTAAATGAGAGAAGAGGTATGTTTATATTATCCTGTTATCATGTATTAACCTTGGTCCCTACCTTTGGGTAATAAAAGTGATACAAATTTAGTTTCCATATCATGGACAATCTGTCTGTGTATGAGAAAAAATATTTTGTATCTTCTGCAGCTAGCACTTTTGAAGTATAATTGAGACTAAACTAATCATACTATTACTCTCTAAATTAAAAAAAAAAAAAAGTATTTTTTCTTATTGAAATCTCTAAAAGGGAAAAATTCTAAAAAATCAACCGCTGCCAAAAATTCAGTGTTACTCTAACAATCTTTTGAAAAAAATCTGTTGGCAAAGGACATGTTGCTCCTCTCCACAGCATCACTCCTCTCAATAGGTTTCTTCTGTAATTGCAGTACATACATGGCAATGGAAACCTCCTGATAATCATCATGTGGTACAGAACATACAGCAAACCAGAAAAGAGAAAGAAATCATTACTTCATTGAATGGTCTAAGCAAGATGAATCTGTTTTATTTTTGCTGCCAAAGCTATGCATAATCCCTTTTTCTAAGAGCTGCATGACCCTTTCTGTTCTAAATCCTCTCCATTTCCCTTCTATTTCCTTTCCCAGATCAGAAAATCCTTGGTTGTGTATATTCCAGTGTGACAAAGCTGTTTTATTTTCACATGTAGATCTATATTCAAACACATTTAACTTGAGAGATGATTCAAGTTGACCCCATGGTTCAAAAACACAAGACATCCTTGGTAGGACATATGCAGCTCAACCAAGTGCAGCTTTCCTCTGCGCATGCCCACCCCAAAAAATATTTTGGTTTATAGTTAGCTTCCCTTCATTTTTAAGTCATGCCTTAATTTGCAAGATCAACCTTCTGTTTGTAGAGATAAATAAATGACAAGATGTCTTATAATACCACCCCTTTCCACACTGATGTTAAAGTTCCAGCTGCATCCTTTGCTTTGTGATCTTTCAGTTTGCATGAGACTAATTCACTACTCCTCTCAGAGGGGCCCTAATAAACCCCACAATGTACAGCATGAGAGCAGTGATAAATTTAGAGGGCAAGGAATGGACAATGATTACTGAAATTATCAGATGAAAAGCAAATAACTTTTGAATAAAAGTCTAACTATGTATAATAATAATTTTTTTTTTTTTTAGGAAAACGTGAAATGGTAGAGCTCTGAATACTTAAATGTTATATACTGTTTTACTTGGCTTTCTTCTATGAAAAGCTGTTTCATTAAAGAAAAAGATTTCAAACCCCAAAATGTCAGCAGATGATCTTTTTATATTAGAATAGATTTTTCAAGCAGCTTTATTTTTAATTCTTACCCTCATATGTACCTGCTCTTTTCTTTCAATGGACATAAAAAATTAAGAGTTAACTCCCTGAATATAGTCTGTAACATTCAGCATATGATGGGTGGAAGCTATTATTTCAATATTAATTTACATTTTTCCAAGCATTAGGGATGTATAAACTTCAGGTATATACATTCTTGTTAATTGCATTCCCTTTGTACATTTATTATGTAAATTACATTCTCATGAAATGGAATTTTGTGACAGACAGATGTATAATTAAGATTCGAACAGTATTGTGTTCAGTTACAGATAATTCATGGTGGCTAACTAGAGGGCATTAATACTATACAAATTTATGTTGTATTTAGCTTTTGAAATATAATTTTCAATGCCATGAATAACTACCATCTACTTATGAAAAGAGAGCAATATAACCTGAATTGTGGTGTCATATTCCAGTGAGGACATAGCTGATCATCACAGATAAAACTTACAGATACTCAGCAGTGTTGAGACTAGAATCAATTTTTTTTTATTGAAGAACAGATAAAAAAATAATGGTTAGGCAGAACACACCACTGTATACAGAATAGACACAGTAGAAAAACACTGACAGAAATAATAATTTTACTTGGAAAAGGTACCTTTAGTTGGCTTTAAAACGGGACAGAAAGAAAGTGGTCACTTTTCTCCTTCAAGATAGCAAAAAAAAATCTTTATGGAGTTCAGAGTATGGACAGAAAAACAATTTTAATCAATGAATTGTTCCTTGTTGCATAGCTGCTGGTTTCCTGCAAATGCGAGGAAAATCCCCCCTGCTTTTTTAATGACAGAAGGGTGAGCCATCTGCATTTGCAGTTGAATGTCAGATGTGAACAGGTGGTTGCTATGAAAGAGTTTGTATCGACTAAATTCATACTGTAGCTTATTACGCAATAGCTTCTTCATAAGCTTTTACTCCAGCGTAGCCTCTACGCCATTTTTCATACAGCTTAAAGAATAATCTCTAAATACATTGTCATTTTCTTTTCACTCAGTTGGCCTGTAGACTACAGCATGAAAAAGAATGGCTGTTTTCATGTTGTTGCTGGGAAAATATGTCATTGAAATTAATGTATGAAACATATGTGCATATGAAGGTATGGCAGAAAAGAGGGTCATCTTCTGTATTTTATGGCTGTATGCTAAGATGGAATCAAGTATGTTTACAAAGTTCACTGCTCCTAAGGACTTCAGTGGCTGTCCTCCAAATCTTTCTTTTCTTACAAGTCTTCTTAAGCTGTCAGCATAAAATTTATTTTAGAATACACTGTGCCAGGTTTTGAAATCCAAAAATAAAGGTATGGAGATGTGACGAATTAGCAAGGGATAATAAATTATTAAAACACTACAGGGTGAAATTTTGATGCTGTTACTGTCAACAATATACCCTGTAGGTACAAAGATGCCACCATCTGATATTTAACAAGGGCTCTTTCTAAAAAGCTATTGGTTTTCAGTGAAAATAAAGCCAAAAACCAAGATTGGAAATTTTCTCAGATGAAGTTGCAATGTTTTAATCTTAAATTCATTAGTCTTAAATATAGAGGTCTACAGAAAGAAAACCAGCAACTTTTGTTATAGCAGTTATACTAACGTACAAGTCACAGCCACTTTGATTTATCACTGAAGTCTTACTAGAATGCATCCTCCATTACTATCCTCTGTTAATTTTAATAGCTCACAGAATGCAACTGAACCTGCCTTTAGTAGTCAAAGTAAAATGAAACAGCTTAGAGTTTATTCTGCAGAATTAGAAGCGAAGTTTTCTAAGTAAATTTTGTTTGTAGGTGCTTGGTTCCCCACACAAACATCAGCTTTGCCCATGCAAATAGTAGACATGTTTACTGCACTTTGAAGGTCCTCATAATACCTGAAAACGAAGGTCATTTCATCTTCCTCCTGCCTCCTTCCCTTTCCTGTTGAAAGCACATACACATTCCAAAACAAAAACTTCCTTGGGATTCCACACAGCTGTTGTGTAGAATAGACAATTATCTACTAATGTAGGATTATCTACCCATGATTGATTCTGTTGAGCCAACACAAGTACATGAAATGTATGCTAGTTGAGGACTATGTGTGTATCTCACCTGTATATTGCCTCACCTATAAAAGTTTTACATAAACCATAGACTTTACAGTTCATGAAGGAAAAAGATAGCTTATATTGTCTATTGTTTTCTGTGTCTTTAGATGAGTAAAATTCTGGATGCTGCTGCTCTTAAGAGCAAGGGTTCCCAGCCATGTGTGTGCATTTTCAATATAATCTTTATAGAATAAAGAATTTCTTAATTTTTTCACAACATAGTTTGTGTCTTGTGATATCTTTTCATATATAATTCCATGTAGAGAACCCCAGACATGGTTTTATCCTTTTTATGTTCCATTTAAAATGGCTGATTACATTACAAATTCTGGTACATCAATAGCAAGAGGTAGAACAGAAAAGTTAACTTTAAAACATCTTCTTGTTCATTCTTCTGTTATAATGTTGGTTTATTTCTTCACTTTCAAAGCAAAAATTTATGGGTTATATTGCAGTCCAGTCACTAAAATTTTAACCTTAAAATTATCTAGGGTAGAAGTAAGACACACTAGAAATATCTGAAACCTAATTGTGTTAGAATAATTATAGTTCATGTAAGATTTCTTAAAAAATCCCAAACACCCCTGATTCAAGAATCACTTCAAGAAGACATACGTTAATGTAGTGAGCAGTCAGAAACAATTTGTATCAGCTTGCGGCGTCTTTTAATACAGTAGAATTTTAAATGGGATATCCAAGTGTTTGTGAATCCTACATGCTATCATGTGTCATCTTGTGGTCATTCTGCTTAAAATGACGGTATTAATCTGTACTGTAGAAATAATTAATTTTTTAACATCTCAACAGTTATAACCAAAACCAGTTCAAAGGTTTTCCCTGCCATGAATGAGTGGAAAGAACAGCTACATGCATTATAAATGCCTGGGCAATTATTTTAACTCTGCACAAAACCACTGGCTCCTGGCTCTGAGTAACCAAGGATGAGACAGTGCACAGCAGCACGCTGACACTAACTAGCACTCATTGGAGTGCCAGGAATAGCTCAGCACAGGGACGAGAGACAAGTTTGGCCTGATACACTGTATTTTGGAAACATTTCAGGGCCTGCTTCCTACTGTCTCATAGGCACAAAACAATACAGGTCATCTGTTCCTACCTAAGGTTGATAATGAGCCAGTACTAGGAAGTAGGATTGGTTGTGCTTTGCCTGTGTTCTAGCCAGGGTCTGTTACTGGGGTGAGTAATCACCAATTAAGATGCATGAGAAAATTTCTTCCTGCCTCTACTCAGCATGAACACTCACGATTGTCAGGCATCAAACATCCACTCCTGGTGATAAGTAAAGTATGCCGACGTGAACCAAATAATACATGAATTTTGCTCTGCTGGCTTCCATCCCCGTCTTCTTTCTTGTTCTGATGGAATTGAAAAGGGGGCTTGTTCACAGTGGAGATTCATGTTTGAGGTGTTCCTGTACAGCTGGTACACAGAGGACCTTCAAATATCTCCTCTAGGCACAGTGAGATATGGCTACTGAAATCCAGAGGGATGGAGAAAGGTGGCTGACTTAAGCCCTCCAGAGAAACGCCTCTGGGGTAAAGCTTCACAACATACACGGAGCTGGAGTCAGGAGATCAGAAGCAGTGTAGAGAAAATACAAAGAGGACAACAGATGGAAGAGGAGAATGAGAATGGTGTCTTCATCTGAGGGTCAGGTTTGAAGCAGAGACTGTACAGGCTGATGTGGAGATCCTCCCAAATTTTTTGCACAGTAATCTGGTTTACAGAGTTAGATTTGCAAAGCAATACGTGATTGGCTCTTTGCCTGAACATCTTCTAAGTGAAAACTTAACAGGTTTGTGGGCTTCTCTTTCTTGAGACTCAAGAAGAGTAAAACAATGATCCAAGCTGCGTGTGCTCTGCCCAGCCTGAGGAGCAGAGATGTGACCCAGTATATTCTAAAAGATATCTGAGAATCAAAGGTATCTAGAAGCAGTTTTTCAGGGCGATACATATTAGTTTATGCCAGAAAACATTTTTATTTTATTCATAATACCAAAAATAATTGACTACTTATGATTCCGGGGCACTAGTTTAAAATCTCTGCAAATTTATAATCTTATTTTTAGACTCCAATCTGTTGCATTTGAACCACAAGAAAAGGAAGTAAATCTGGATGAGTGAGATCTCTTTATTTTTCAATGGAGATTACAGTGTCAGCTACCAGAGAAACAGGTTAGAACCAGCACTGAACACCAGACATTTGAATGTATGCATATTCTATAAAAAAATATTTACATCCTACCAATTAATTCATCCACTGTTTTCACCAGCGTCTGGGTAAAACAGAATCAGTACAAGTATAATTGTGTAAATTTAAAGACTTCTTAGCAGTTTTGAACTCAGGGATTTGCACTCTCTGTGAGAAGTACTTCAGCAACAGCAAAGTTGTCATCATATATAGTATTGAGAAAGTTTAAATCCTTGGAGATTACAGCAGTGTAAATATTAAGATTCAGAGTTACTTCTGAAGGAGAATCATGACAGGCAAAAGAAAAAATAATGTAAATTAATTTTGCATAGGAGTTGAAATAAAAAAATCTCAGTTTATAGAAAATTCACATGCTTATAGCAAACATGACAAAATAGATCTAAATAAAGATGAAGTCTGCCTCTGCAAAATGATAGCATCTCATATCTAAAATAGCAAGTTATATTTTTCCATATTTTTACCAATAATATAATGTACAATTAATGGGTATAATTTTTCTAACACTAAGCATGTTTAATTGCTTTCTTTTATGGTTCATTTATGAGTTGAAAAATGCTCAGACTACTTGTAACAATTTTTTTGAAAGAGAATAAACTGTGGGCCATAAGCACATTATTGTATCTTAGCACAATCTTTTGCACAACTTCTCTACAGTATGGCTCTATTCCTTACAAATTAAACATAATTATCATCACGATTTTACAATTTCATCAGTGGGTCAAAGTGGTGGTAAAATTTCAGATAACATCTTTTTATCACAGTTAGAACATCTTAATATCTTATGGGTCATATTTTCCTAGCGTGTCTTCATTAATTTCCCACTAAAAAATTCCAGAAGGACCTTACTTGATTATTCTAAGGGTCACTTAGGGTTTTGTTTTCAACTCCATATACTCCTTTTTCCCCAACTTGTTTTGAAATAAGTCTACCTTTGATAACTCTGAACTTTTTTCAGAATGAATTTGTGTGAATGAAGCAACAGATCCTGCTTTCTCAAAAGGTTATTCATACCTGCGAGGCCAGTCGAAAAGGAAGTCTCAATATTAATGAAGTCAAATATAAGGTTACATATGATCATTTTTATTTGGAGGAAAACTCTACACCAATTTGCAAGCTGCATTTTGCTATATAAGTAATCAGATAGTGTTAAATCGAGATGTTGCAAAACAATTATAAATTTCATTGTGTACTATACAAAACATGATGTTCTTGATACTTACTTTGAAGAATAAGAAGCTTATACTTTATATACTCTGTTAGTTGCATAAATTTCAAATGAGAGAGATACTCTACAGCATATATGTTCAGAAATTTTTTAATTTATTAACTCAAGCATTTCAAATCAGTGACTCCTAAAATTTCACAATTCAGCAGTCATTTCTGTAGAAAACCTACAGTCTTTTGACTGAAAACAAGACGTATTTGTTAATACTATTCATAGAATTATAGAACAGCTTGGGTCAGAATGGACTATCCAGTTCCAAACCCACTGCCATGGGCAGGGGCACTTTCCACTTGACCAGGTTGTTCAGAGCCCATCCAGCCTGGCCTTGAACACCTCCAGGAATGGGGCAACCACAGCTTCTCTGGGCAACCTGTGCCTCACCAGCTTCACAGTAAAGAATTTCTTCCTTAAATCTAATCTAAATCTACTGCCTTTCAGTTAAAGCCATTATAGCCCTTGTAAAAAGTCCCTCTCCACCTTTTTTAAAAGTCCCTTTTTAGTACTGAAAGTCTGCTTTAAGCTATCTCTGGGACCTTCTCTTCTGAGTGAACACTGCAGCTGTCTCAACCTGTCTTTATAGGAGAGGTGTTCCTGGTATCTGACCATCTTCTTTGCTTTCTCTGGAATTGCTCTACAATGTCCAAGTCCTTCCAGTGAAGATAATCACAGAGAGCAGAGCATAGCTCACAGAGCATAGCAATATATCTGACAAAAGAGCAGTACTGGCCTACCTTAGCTGCACAGTTAGTGTGAGTAGCTTCAAAAAGAAGGAATTTTTTACAGAGACTTAGGATAAATATACCTGAAGATTACTATGGAATTCTTAAGTAATTCATACTTGTCCCTCCAGGACAAACCTCTGCTTATTTTGTCAATAATAAATATAAAATTCTAAATGTTGGACTATTCATATGATAGCATATTTTATATGTTCATCCTTCAGGATGATCATTTATATATCATTTCAGATACTAGAAGCAAATTAAAGAGCTTGATTCCGATTAAGAAGTTGTTTGGATTTTATACTCACTAAAGGTTTTTTGTATGAATATTAATTACTTTGGTAAGAACAGTCAAGTGCATAAGAAGCCTTCACTGATCTGACCTGTGTTGTGAATAAAGTAATTTAAATTAATAAATTTTGCTACATTGATTCAAAAAGTAATAAGTGAAATAAAATCATATTATACTGTAGCTTTAACTAAAAAATAAATAACTGAACAACTTAATAGATGTGCCAAGGGTTTGATCAACAAAAAGTCTGCAGCACATTTAAAAAGTCTATTAAAAGTATGGACAGGAGAAAAAAACCTAATGAATTTTTTTTTAAATACTTTTTTTTCTCTATGGTCTTTTCCTAGAGCTAGCTAGTTAACTTAAAAATGGTATTGTTTTCGTTGATGGAGAACCCAAAAAACAATAACATCAAAGAATATTTACTCTGTTGTTTGTTTGGGTGTTGCTTTTCAGAGCTTGCTCTGGGTTGATGATCTGTTATAAGGAAACAGACCTATGCTAAAGACCAACATAGCAATGCAATCTTTTCAGGCATTCTGTTCTGGGGTGTAACAAGAAACATCTCAAAACAAATCACAAACTGCTCTTTCAAAGAGCATTCATTGTTCAAGGTAGGTGTTTCATAAGCTAGAGGACCCCAGGCAGCTAAAGATTTATTTTTACAAAGAGAAAAGCGAGCAGCTTCAAACAATTATCAACCTCGTTGTCCAAAGTGAGCAGACAGAGCCGCTGGTAGAACAGCATGTCTTTTGAAACATTTCTTATGCTATGTTGCAAGTACAAAACTGATAAAGCAACCCAGTCCAGAGGTCAATCTAAGTTTTCCAGCAAAATCTATTTTAACATCGCCTAGCCTAAAACATCAAAAATTTCAGCACTTCAGGATGAGAAATGTTTTGTCCCACGCTGTGAGCTTTACAAATACTTTTCCCTTATCCACTCTAGTTTCAGTGAGACATTGAAGCTCAGGTAGATTGGAATGGACAATAGAGCAAGAAGAGCAAGCTCTGTTTTTTGAAGGGGTTTAAGGATATTCTGAGCAATAGAAATAATGATGTGACTAGTAATTCTTTACAAACAGGTTTTGGGTTTTTGGCTTGCCTGCCAGGAGACGAATCCTACACATCTAGTTTTTTTGTTGTGGTTAGTTTTTCAACAATCAATGAAGACCACTAGACAGTATAGCTCGTCACAAAGGGAGCAACCATTCAGAATCTGAATTTCATCAATATAAATAGAAATACTCTGCATAGACTAATTCCCAGAATAATAATGGAAGATTCTTGCAGAGTATAGCATAGTCTAGCCACTAATACTCTGAAGGAAATAATGAACTTAAAGTAAACTACGAGGATTTTTTCTCCAACCCTCATTTAGTTGGTAATTAGTTTAATAAGATAAAACAGAAATATAAAAACAAATCTAAAAAATTTCAGTATGGGTTGAAATCAAAAGTTTCCATTTTTACTATAAAATTTAAACACATTTAAATTTTTAAGGTACTGATCCTAAGTGACCTCTGAATCTGCTGTAAAGACTCCCTGTCATCAAATTTAGTCAGGGTTTGAAACAGGCTATTTCCACTTTTCCTAAAAGAAACACAATGAAGCATGGAAAGTATAATGTAGTTATAATGAAGTACAGCTAATGGAAGTCTATTTGTGTAATAGAAACAGGATTGAAACTAGATAAAGTGACAAAGAAAAAGCAATACCATCCACCTCATTTTGTGCACAAAGTGCTCCTTTCTTCTGCAAGCAGTAGAGTTTATGTTGTTTTGTTTCTTTTAACATCAATGATATGTTTTGCTTCAGATGAAAAATCTGCTCAGTGCTTGCCTAATGACAAGTCTATAAACTGGTATCACAGTTTGCACTTGCCTAGAGGTAGTTGGTATCTGCTGGGTTTGCTAAAATATCTCATGAGTGGTAGTGCCCACCACCTTGCATAAGTCCAGTGCACACAGAAAAATAAATGTGATTCAGTTTTTTGTAGCTTCTCCATTTGCCTGGTCTGTATATGCAAAAATATTTTTGCTACACAGCATCTGCAAAATTTTCCTTACTTTACTAAGAGCTGACTAAACTTAACAAACCGTATAATGTTTGTTTCCTGTTCACTTTGAACTACAAGATGGCATTAATTTCACAACAGGGAATGTATTTTTCCTGTACTCTCCCTACTCAAACCATTACCACCTTGGTTATGCACACCATGTTTAAAGCAAAAAGTAATTTTCATTATAGCAAAAGAACAAGTAAGGATATTGCTGACAGATATTGGTATAACTTTCTCTCCTAATTCAAATATCAGACAACTAAAATGTTCTGTCCTACTGTCAGACACAATCATTATGATTATATCTGGGAATTATATAATGGAGTTTTAAGTATTATTATTAACTTAAAATAGTCAACAAAAAATAAGAAAATACCATAAAATCTTTTCTTTTTTGCAGAAGCTGGAAAGTTTGTAGTAAAATAATACAAAAGAGAATGAAGCTTCATAACTGAGATGATAAAATGATTCTTGAATGATTGAATTCAATGTAAACCACACCAAGCATTTATGTGATTCCATGCAAATAGCACAATCATTTTGCTTTATAACAAGTTCTTAGTAATGGTGTTTGTCTTCTCAAGTCAAAATCAAACGTGGTAGAGCCCAGATTTCCTGGAGATAGCTGAACACCTGCCTGCCCACAGGAAGTATTGAATTAATTCCTTGACTTATTTTTCTATTTCCTTTACCTACTATACTGTCTTTAACTCAAGACACAAGTTCTCTCACTTTTACTCATCTGATTCTCTCCCCCATTCTAACAGGGGAAGGTGAACAGGTGTCTGTGTGGTACTTAGTTTGTAGCTTAAACCACATCAAAGGGAAAGATGAAGTTAACTGAGAGATATGCATTGTGTGTCTACAGTGCAACTCCCATAAAAGATGCCAAAACCTATGCATCTGTTTTCTGGTACAACACACTGCAGTGTGTGACCTAAAGTCTCAATCTCATCTTCATTCACATCTTTTGAACTGCTTCGCAACTAATTTTTTAACAATGGGCACCTTTGCAAGAAGTTAAGGGTCTGGGAGATGACAGATATATAGGTCTAGATATAGATGATATAGATATAGATGGTACAGACATGTATGTATGTATTTAAAACACCATAGGAACATAACTACAGGTAGGGCTGGGCCTCAGGCAACATCACGTCTGCAACCAGAAGTTTTGGGTTTATCCTAGACTTCAGGAAGATCCCCATTCCATGACCTTTGCAGACAATGAGAATTTTGGTTTATACTGTAATGGGGTTGCACCTGAAACTATCAGGTTACTTTAATTATTTCTCAATCAGTGAGACTGAATTTATAAAATTATAGAATCATTAAGATTATAAAAGACCTCAGAAATGATTGAGTCTAACCTTTGACTGAACCACCTTGTCAACTGGACCTTGGAGGTAAGCGACACATCCAGTCATTCCTTGGACACTTCTGGAGATAGTGACTCCACCACCTCCCTGGGCAGCCTGTTCCAATGCTTCTCTCTGATGTCCAACCTGAACCTCCCTGGCAGCTTGAGGCTTTTTGCTCTCATCCTGTCCTGAGTTCCCTGGGAGAGGAGGCTGATCCCTACTTTTCTACAGCTTCCTTTGATGCAGTTGTAGAGAGCAATGAGGTTACCCCCAAGCCTCCTTTTCTCCAGGCTAAACAACCCCAGGTCCCTCAGCCACTCCTGATATGACTTACTCTCTAGACCCTTCCCAAGTGCCGAAGCCCTTCTCTGGACTTGCTCCATCACCTCAATGTCCTTCCTGGACTTAGGGCCCCAAAACTGGACACAGGACTCAAGGTGTGTGCCCTTATCAGTAGCCAGTACCAGGAGACAATCACTGCCCCGGTCCTGCTGGCCACCCTATTGCTGATACAGGCCAGGATGCCACTGGCCTTCTTGGGCACAGCTGGGCCCAGCTGGCTCATGTCCAGCTATTTATCAGCCAGCACCCCCAAATCCTTTTCTTCTGGGCAGCTTTCCAGCCATTCTGCCCCCACCTGCCTGGGGTCATTGTGACCAAAACACAGACGTGGCACTTTGTCTTATTGAACCTCATCCAATTATCCTCAGCCCATTTATCCACCTCGTACTGAACAAAGTCTCTGTCCAGATAAAAGGATTTTCTTTTAAAGGCTCTCTTCAAAGTTTACTTCAAGTGTATGTTTATAAATAACTGGCTTATTTATGTGTTGCTGAGTCTTGCTTTCAAAATGCAGTGAGATTGTAAAACTATTCAAAGCATTGTCAAAACACAAAATATACTTATCTTCTGCTAAGTGAATTAGGAATGGGTTACAAGCACTTGAGTCATTAAGCTAATCATCTTTCATACTTAATTGTACACATCTAGAAACAATATTCATTTCCTTGGGAAATTCTCACTAATTTGCAGATTGATTTTGCACAAAAGGCAGCCGTGCTGCAAATGGTAAATGTTCCTTCATGTTACTCAACTGCAAATAAAACTTTCATTAGGAAAACATATGTGTCACAAACTACTGACTTTTTTAAAACTAATAATAGAATTATTTAAACTGTCTCCTGTGGGAAAGTCCACATACCTAAATCGGCCCTCGTTCCAGGTACCTTCCCCCAGTTTATGTACTAGGCATTACATTCTGTGGTGTGGAATACCCCTTTGGCCAGTTTGGGTCATCTGTCCCAGCTATGCTCCCTCACAAAAGAAGAGTCCTTGTTCCAGGATAAACATTACTTAGCAGAAAACAAAGCATCAGTTTGTTGCAATATTAACCCCATTCTGATTCCAAAACACAGCACCATACCAGCTGCTGAGAAAAAGCTAACTCTATCCCACCTGAAATCAAGAGAGCATGTCTAAATCACCAAACAACTTCTCAAGTTAAATTGGTATACTATCTTCAAAACAGTAATGAAGAAGACATTTCTTTTCTGTGATCAAGAAAGATGAAAATTGCAATAGCATAAACTGGCTATTTCGAGACCAGAATCAAAGCCTAATTGCAGTATAAGCTAAGGAGAAGGGCTTCAGAAACATGGAGAAAGGTGAACAAATGTGGCAATAAAATGTAAGACAAGTGAGCTTATTATGACACCCAGCTGGACAGTAGCAGAATTAGAATCTGAAAAATTCACTAGTAGACGTACAGTCTGAAGACAGATGGGAAAAATGAGAGAGAGATGAAGAGGAGGAAAAAAGCAGATTGACAGGATTTATGTCAGGAAAGAGAAATTGCTAGAAGAGTTATAACTCCTGTAGAAATTGATTCAAAATAGAGGAACACAAGAAAGAGACCAAATCTTGGTGTTTGTAAGATTCTTTCACATGCAATTTAAACAAGTGTTTCCTTGCTGTCTCGGTAGATCCTCCACAGACAGCATTTTAGAGTAGGCAATTCTCCACTATATCTGTAGAGGTGCCAGATGCACAAACAGCATTTACATTGTAAATTTACATTTACACTGTAAATTTGGCCACGCTCGCAATCCCAAGTGCACAAATAACGTAAGTTACACTGTAAGACTGGGAGCATTCAACAAGATGCAAGATTCATAAATAGTGCAATTTATTGACTATTGGACAGAATAAGGTTCAGAAGTCACTGCTGATAAATCCACTGATCTCAGAAAGCATAAGCAACTCTATTTCCTCAGAATAAGGTTTACCCAAAAGGTGTTCCTGTGGGAGGAGATGGGTACAGCCCTTTCACTGTCCCAGGATAAAAAAGTAATCTCCCCTGATCTTCCTCCCCCTTAAGTTATATTAATGTTGGTTTTTTTGAAGATGGGGAAAAGATAAAATTTCAATTGATGTAATTTCATGATCAGGTGGAATTTGAGTGGCTTTAGTCATATATGTCAAACCTGTACAGCTTTTACTTCGCTAGCATATGCAGGCGCTTGAAAAGTAAAATTTATTGTCAATTTGGTGATGCAAAGTTCAACTTCTGGTCACCATTTGAGTCATTCCTTTGTCTTAATTCCTCTTATCTACTTTGTTTTAAACAGACCTCTATGCTGCTCCGTTCTCTGCCTCTCTTAGGGCAGCACAGCAAGCTCAGTGTTCTTTCTCCTAATGTGTGCACACAGTTTATCCCTGGTGAACTATTGCCAGCATAGGTGCTCCTCCATGCTGAGCTTTGTCTTTCCACAGCACATTTTTCCACAGCACTTCACAAGCTTTCAGCACAACAAGGTGAAAAATAAAAATCAAAATGTTCACTACCTGTCTAGTAAAGGTGGCTGAAAGAATTACTTTGTGAAAAATTTCTCTATGAGGTACTTAAATTATGTTTTTGCCTTTGTTAAGCAAAAAAGAAATTGAATTATATTTATCGTTTATAGCTTCTCTACTGAAGGTCTGGAGAAGAAGGCCCTGAGATAAAAAGTCCATATTCTCAAAATCACTGTTCAAATCTGGAAAAACCAAAGCCTATGAGATACAGACACTGACACAATAAAAATATAATTCATGTCACTTGTTTGTCTTGGACAACCATTTTCATTTTGTTCCCTTATTTCTAAATAAGAGAAAACAGAAAACAGTTGACAGTGTGTCAGATGTGACTGGAACCATATTTATGATGGCAAAATAAGAGATAATGTAGGATAAAATATAGTATGTTTACTCTCAGTCTTTCTGTGCCCTTTCTGGAGGGGGGATATGTGAAATACATACTAACCCTGATATGTGTATCACATCTGATATGTGAAATACATACTAACCCTCCACCTGCTGAATTGTAATTCAAGTAGGTAGTAAATTATTGTTCAACCTTACTTATGTGTTTTATGGATCTGAAAGAAACCAGAAATTCTCTCTTTGAGGCATGTTCTGATAAAGGTCAGCTGCACTCTTAGATGACCTGCAAACTAAGTCTGGTTTGCTGTTACATTGCCAGAGCAGTTTTATTCTTATTATATTGCTGGATGCAACTTTGCAAACTCAGTGAGGTCTTGAGTACATGTGGTGGGCATGATGGAGTCAGTGATCGGAAATCAACAATTTGGGATGCTCCAAAATCAGTCTGTTAAAGCAATACATTCAATTGTTCATTTATATTCAGCCTGGTTTTTTTAAGTATGGAATCCTCATCAGATGTTCTTTTAATGTGAAAGTGCCACTGCGATCAAAGGCGTTTGTCCTTTTTTCTTATCTGACACTAGATAATGTTTAGTGAGGTAATTACAAAGTCAATAAAAGTTTAAAGGCAATTAAACTCTTTTCCAGACACACAAGCTTCTAAATAAAGGCAAAATCATTGTTAAAGACCAAACTTCTATACCATCATTATTCTTAAAACAGCAAATGTTAGATAAAAGAGATAAATCTCTGCCCAGCACTCAATCTTTGAGGTTCTACAGAACTTCATGCTGGCAGCACATGAATTTTCTAACCATTATTTTGTACTTGTTAGATGCTTGTTAGAAGCCATTACCAAGGTTTTGTCTAAAGTATTCTTTAAAAAGAAATTATCCTCCTTGACAAGATGGCAAATGTTAAAACAAATAAGACCCAGATGATATTTCCTAATGCCATAATCTAAATGAAACACATGGTTCTAATCTTCTTTATTAAATACTGAAAAAAAATTACACTAAAACTTAGAAAAGAAAGAAAGCAGCCTCTTCTTCATATGACAAATTCTTTGAAATATTTTGCTTTGAATTTGTGCATGCTTTCTGGGCACAGAACTGTTTTTCAGCTAGAAGTCTCACTGCAGTAAAGTGTCAACTTTTAAGTTGAATCTAATTCTTGAATTGCCTCACATAGGCTAGTCAATACCTCTTCTTCTATAATTTTATGAGTTTGTTGGAGTTTCCTAGTAATAAGTCTTACTTATTACTTTTTTAAAATTATTCTTTGCTAATCTCTTTAAAAGATTTTGTTTTCCTTTGCATATTACCAATGCTTTTATTAACAATATAGTGGAAAATTTTGAAGGGAGATTTTACGTGAGATCATACCAGAGAAGAGATGCAATTCAAAAATATGCTATAGGAGTTACCTATGAAAGAAGAACAAGAGATTCCTAATCAATTTATTTCTCTGGAATAAATGAATATAGAAATGTTTTAAATGAAAAAGAAAAAGGACAAACTATTTCTAATACATATCTGGGGCTTGCATGTGTGCATGTGCACATCTGTGTATGCATAAGTATGTGCATGTATGTACACATCTGTGATTTAAGGTAAAAGTGTCCCAGCAAAAGAGAAAACCTCTTCCTCAACCAGAATATTAATTAGAAATCAGGAAGTGGGAAATAAAAGGCACCAGAGAGCCACAGATGGGATCAGTGCAGGTAAATGAGGATGAGCTCTACAAAAATAAAAATTGTATGTATCACGTCTACATGAAATCAAAACAGATTTGAGGCAATTTCTTTCTAACTATAAACAAACAAAATAAAAGTTGAGAAATTTGCTAAAAATACTCAGAATATTAACTCTATTTCACCAAGATTTTTTCGACATAGCACTGAATACTGAATACCCACATTTTAAACTGTTCAACCACCAGTTAGTTACAAATCAAAAGTGACATATCTATGATTAGCACAACACTGACTAACAAGGCCCAAGGTTGGCAGGGACCACCCAACTCAAGAGTCCTAGACTGGATCATCTTGAAGTTTGCTTGAAATGAAACAGAGGACTCAGAATCATGAATCATAGAATGGTTTGGTTTGGTTTGGTTTGGTTTGGTTTGGTTTGGTTTGGTTTGGTTTGGTTTGGAAGGCACCTCTCAAAGCCATCTAGTGCGACCCTCTTTCAGTAAGCAGCGACATGTTCAGCTAGACCAAGATGTCACCAGTGACACACTGTCTGCACACTGATTCACCCTTTCTCTTCCATAATCCAAGCCAATGAAAACTACAGCAGCAATGGACCTATGACTAAAAAAGAAAAGCACAGCCAAATCTACCTGACTTTTTAGGAGACTGACTTAAAGTCTTTATAAATCACCAAGAGGTGTAGCTACCTCTGACTTCTGCCAATACAAAATTGGCCTAAGACAAATTTACTACAGCGATAAGGTTTTGCCACCTTGTGTTTTGAATTAACATGAATTTTGTTGACCAAGATAGACACTGCAGCAAAACTTTCAAGATAGTTTGTCAGAGATGACTAGGAACAGGCAAATTTTACATAGGCAAATTCTATCAAGAATTCCTTCATTATGCAAAATAGAGAGATCTTATCCTGTATGTGTGATCTTTTCGACCAAGCAATGAATTTTTAAATTTGAATATGCATAGAAACTGCAGTGTAATTTACTTTATGAGATTCCTGAAACAAATATTTGAATATTTTATAAAAATAATTACAAAAAATTGAGACTCTTCTTTTCAGAGACATTCCATAAACTGAAAGATTAATGCAGTAATAGATTAAATTACTTGCCTTCAAAATTGTGCAAATGGCTAGAGACATTGCACAAATTTTAAGAGTAACTTTATCTACTAGCCCAGTTCTTCTGCATAAAGCTGAGACTCAAGAACAAAATGCCAGCTGTCTAAATACTTCTATGAATAGTAAGTGCTGGAAATACTATACTATGCAATCAATTTTTCTGTAAGGGCAGAGATGTTCTAAGAGTAGCAAAGGAATACGTGACTGTATTTTTGGAAAGAGTAATAAAATTGTTGCCATATGATTTAGTCAAAATCTAATACGTTCCCAGAGGCTATCAAAAAACGAAAAGACAAGCTTTCTGTCATAAAAGAACTAACCACTTTTTGAACAGTTCCATTGACTGAAGCCTCTCTTTACAAGTGTTACACTGTTGAAACAGCTAAGAATATCTTACTACTGTGTTTCATGTTGAAAGGAATGCAAAATAAGTACCAGACCAACCTCCTAAACAAACAGGTGCTTTTTTCATTCTTTTATGTCACTTAGCAGTGAACAGTCATTTCAATATTGTATGTAATTCAGGTCATATGCCTTTGAAGTTTTATTTGCCTTCATTTTCCCCCTGGATATTTTATTTAATAAAGAGAAATTCAATCCATAATGGGTTCCGATGATTTGTGTTAGGATGGTAAAGAAAGAACCCCTCCTACAGTGTATTACTTCATATGACAAGAGATCTTCTCGATGATCTAGAGAAATGTGGTCTGACAGAGAAAACCCCTGGAGAGCTACATCAAGTTTACTGATTACTTTCAACAAATGCAAAGATATGAACACCAGGAAGCTGAAAGAGCTGTTTAAACAAGCTGGTCAAATGAGAAAAGCCATATATCCCCTACTTACAAATAAATCAGATAACTGTAAGAAAAACATTTCAAATTGCTTAAATTCAGAATGTCCTTGAAACAAATATATGAGGAAGGAAAAGAAAAGACCGTGAATGTTTGCAGACTGAAGTAACTGGTTGACTGTAGCTACTGGTGGGGGTCTCATGATAGAAAGTGGTATGAATTTTTTGTTTCAGTAGATACCTCACTGCTCTTCCTTTTTTTTTTTTCTTTTTAACATGGTTTTTGAGATAATTTTAATGTAGTGCTTTATCTTTATTTGATTCTTTGATTGGGGCTATAATTAGCACAGTATACAAGTAACCTGCTCTCCTCATGCTATGAGATCACTATTCCTGGTACTGAGGCACTGAGAAACAGCCATAAGGTATGTCTCAATATTAGCATAGAGAATATAGATTATTGTGTCTTGAAGAGTGTATGTCAAGCATATTCATTAAGTAGGGCCTTTCACATGACACCATCAAGAACACTTTTTGCACAGGTAGATGCTTATTTTGATGCACTTTTGTAAAGAGAAAAGACAACTATGAACAAACTGAAATGATTTGTGACATAATTACAGAGCTGAGTTAAAGTTTGTTTTTTCTAGACTAAAGTGAACAGATGGCACGCAGATTACAGAGCAGATTTCTGTAAAATGAGGTGGCTAATTAGTTCACTGTGAACAGTACCTACTTTCTAGAAAATATAAAGTTGGAGTTAGGGATCACTAGGAAGCTGGTCACTTTTATACAAAATTCTATTCCCAGGCTACTTGACTTAGAACCAGACTGTGCCAAAATGGAAGAATATGGCACCAACTCTGCCCACGGTGATATCATAAATATCAGTAAGCCTTTCAGAAATCTCAAGATACAACAAAGGTTGTAATGTGCATTGCCAAGTAGTTAAGGCATTAAATTTTTCACAAGCATGAGTCAATGCCTAGATTCCATACACTGACTTTTAAAACCAGCTGACTTTACTGATGATGGATGAAGTTTGGCAAGCAGAAGATTCAATCTTGAGCAGAAACATTGCTAGAAAACTGCATAAAATTAATAGGTATATTCTAAAAGCTATGGTCCTACACTCTGTTATGTACTTAATTTTAACTGTCCAAATTACAGGAAAAAAAAACTGGTGATCTCCGTCACAGCACATTTTTCAAGCATGAGATCACTAATTGCCAGGTTTGCCTTCTCTGTAAGGAAAGCATGGTATATTTTGAGACAGAGATGTATTTTTCTATTCTAGCCCATGAGATTAAACCTGCTCTATAGTCACAAGCAGAATTTCCCGGAACTCTCTCAAACCAGTGGTGTGGCGTTGAAGCAGGGATGGCTACCAGGAAAGGACTTTCTCCTCCACTCTGCTCTCTTTAGACCACAGGCACTGGTGCAGTTTTGTACCCAGCAGCACCAGAGAGACATCAAGAAAACAGCGTGAGATCTGCAGAGCAGCATCGTGATGTTCAGGGCTGGAGCACCAGCCCTTTGAGGACAGGTTGGAGGGCTTAGGGCTTCAGCCTAAAGAAGTGGGTAGAAAAACTTGAGTTTTTCTGGTATATATTGCGTTACTACAGTTACATGAACTATTCAATATTCAATATTGGGCCTAGCAATTTTAAAGGAATTGAGAAAATGTCTTTTTGTGCATGCTTGAAAGATTACTGGAAAGCAATAAATTACTAAAGCCATTTAAAATGTTCCCTTTAACAGTTTAATGTGCCATTTCTATAATGACTGGATGATATCAGACTCATTCTCTAGTTCTTGTTTTATACACACACTGAGATTCAGCTATTTCTTCCAAATTTGACTGTTTTGTCAATTCACACTCAATTTAACTAATTTCAGTTCTATAGTTAAGTAAGAAATTACTGTATAAAAAAATAAAGCAGGGACAAAATTGTTTATTGCATTTTGTCAGGCTATCCTTTCTAAAGTGTACCTTGTAATACTTTTTGTTTTGAAACAAATAAATCTGTTACAAAACCACTGAAGTAAAAGAAATCCCTACGGGCACACAGTGTTTAAAATGATGTTAAATTTTTCATCCTCTCTTTCTTGGACGTACCTAGAGATGTAGTAACCATTTTACTTAAACATAGTTAAAATGGTGCAACATAAGCTGCTTTTTTTTTCTTTTTTTAACTTTTCAGCTAATCAGACTAATTTTATCCTCTAATTCTTCAAAGTTTAGGTCAGGACTCCACTATTTTTATGGATCATATGGTGAAAATTCAATTTTTAAAATAAAAACAGGAAATAGGAAAAATATGTCACAAAGATGAACTTAGGAGAGAAAAAGAAGTGAGACCAGTAGCTACTAAAACTGAAATAAAAATTAACACCAATGTATTCCACAAAATTGCAGTAGAAGATCTGTGCATTTTATATTAAATATATCCCTAAAGTCTGTCTTCTAATTCTATTTCCTATGACAGGAACCAAGTATATGCACTCGAGGCTGTGTGAAAACACACAGAAACAAAAATAGGAACTATCAGAAAATTGTTTTCAGAGGTGCACTCCTAATCAAAATTAAAATCTTACTACACATGACTCACTCTTCTTGAAGTCAGTAGGGTTATTTATGTGTTTAAAACCACATGTAAGCCTCTGTACTTTATTAGCCATAGGCTTCATTTTATAAAGCTTCACAAGCAATTAATGACAAAAACTGAGTGATAAGTAGAAAAAATAATAAATGCAAGAAGTACCACACTTCAAATAAAAATTTTAAAAAAGAAAAAAGAAAAAAGAAATGCAAATTCTGTCATCATTTGGCACTTCAAAGGGCATTTCTTCCATTTGTCTTTCCAACCTTTTCCAAGCTGTTGTTTTCTCATAAACTTTGATTTAGACTATTATGCATATTTCTAGTCCCACTGGGATTAGCACAGAAGTTAAAAATAAAATCTTAGACGAAGTCACCAAGGATGCTAACAATCATGTATCCAATAAATTTTTCACTTAACACACTTTTTGAAAGAAAATTGAGAACATTATTAGGTTGCTCTCTCATCAGCTGCTGCTAAGACCTGGCTTTCTGTCAACACTGGAATCAGACTTATTAAAGACCTTAACAGGAAGCCTGTTTTTCTGCTCAAAATAACACAGGGGACAATCAGCTGCAAGAAGCAAAGGTCTGTCCAGGGTTGGATGTTTGCAAACTTCAACACTTCCTAGATCAGAAAAAAAATGTCCTCCCTTTTCCCAAGGTGAACAAAATGTTACACTACAGAGGAAGAAATATTCATCTGTTGTTACACTCTTCTTCCTAACACAGGATGTCATATTCTGACACCAGTTGTCAACTAAAGATCATACAGCCACTAGTTCACTGGTCCCATGAGGATGGGGGAGAGATCAGAAAAATAAAAATTCATTTTATATGGCCTGGGAGAATACAAAGATTTTTTTGTGTAGCCAGACATCAGTTCAGGACACCTAAACTCTGATGGAATTAGAATCCTGCTTGTAAAATCTGATTACCTTTTATGACAAGGTAGTCCACCTCGTTGATCAAGAGAAGCAGTTGACAGATTTCAGCAAAGCTTTTGATATAGTCCCTCCCAGGACCCTTCTGGATAAAACATCCAGCACATCATGGGATGTGGGAGCAGCTGGCTCATGGGTAGGGCACAAAAGGTTACATTGAATGGGGTGACATCAGACTGGGGACCTGCAGAACCATCCTTGGCCCCTCTTCAACATCTTCATAAATTACCTGGGCACAGGACTGGAAGAGATACTAAGTAAGTTCTTCTGACAACACTAAACTGGCAAGAGCTGTTGACTCCCACGAGGGCAGGGACAACACACAATTATTAAGATCGTATCTACTTAAGCAGCTTGTACAATAGTCTTTTTAAGCTGAAATACTCTCCCTAAAAATGCATGTCTCCCAAGTAGATATTTAGCACCTTCTTTTTAGGCATATAGAAGCATCTACAAAACATGAGGACGGCTTTTCAACAGGCAAACACACCATACTCTATGGCGTACAGCATAAATATTGCTCTGTTTAGAACAGATTTTCAAATCTAGAGGGCACATGTGAAAAGGGTCAGAAATGTTTTTTATTTCACTCTCATCAGCATGGAAGGACACATTTTTTGCTGATTTGAAGTTTTGATGTGAAAAAGGGTAAGGTAAGAATAAAAGACACATCAGACAACTATTTAACAACCCTGAGAAAGGGAAAAATTGCGACTGTTAAGTATTCCCCATTGCATATATATTCCAGCTGTGCCGAGGCTGAGCTGGCACCTTACTGTAATGGAGCTGGTGGAACTGTATCATACTGAGCATGCTGCCCCACTACGGCTAAACAGGTTTTGGACTAAGTGCTCTTCTGATTTGAGTACTCACAATCACTCCTGCCCAACTAGAATACTCAAAACTGGTGATGAAAGATAGATGTTCTATCTAAAACACCTACAAACCCCATTTTAATATCCTGAAAAAAATCTTAAACACCCCCAAATGTTCAATTTTGGGGGAGCAAAATGATCCTTCAGGTGCTGTTTCCATTGTATATTGTTCGTACCTCAAAATAAGGTCACTGTGTTGTGGTAACAAGTTCAAAACCGTCAGCATAATGCAGGTTCTTTTTGTTATATTCATGAGAACACTTAAGTTTTTCAAAGCAGCTAAAATTATAATATAATGCTACCATTTGTGAATGCTGTGGTTCAAAGTTTTCCAAAGCATTACCAGTGTAATTAAAATAGAGTGGTGTATCTTTACCTAAAATTGGAACACCAAAGTCAAGGATACTCCTCTTTTTCTTGACACATGCTCGTGGTTGAACTCAAATTCATTAATAATATTCTCCTAAGGGATATTTTGAAAAGTATTCCAATTACTCAACCCACATTTGAGATATCTGGAAATCTTAGAGGTAAAGGACTGATTGTCTAATGGGCTGTTCCTTTTGCATGTAAAAAACCTGAACTTAGCTCATTAGCTACTCTTCAATTAATGTAATTATATCAAAAGAATATTATAAAATCTTTGATTCCATATATGATGAAACATTAAATATTCTTGTAATACTGGGTCGGGAAGAGATGATACAGGTCCCCAGCACTCCTAGGTGTAGTTCTGGCATCACACCACATATATACATGAAATAACTAATTAATTTTTTGGGTTACAATAAAGTGATATACAAATCCAGAAAATTTTAATTGTGTTCTCAGAAGTAACACTTTCAGGAAACAGAAGAAAAATCATGAATACCCCAAAAACTACAATATTCAGAACCTAATCATTTTTGAAAACATGAGGTGTTGTATATAACTTAGCTTATAAAAAGGTGGTCACAGTCTCCTCCGCTAACACTGATGACGTGGCTGTACTTCTTTTATCTGTAGAGTTCACAAATTTAACAAAACCCAAGATGAGCAGATTATTTACAGTTAGTGTACACAGGCCCAGTTTCAAGTTTTCAGAAGGCAAACCCCCAAGATAAGTAGTAGGCAATCCAGTTCTCTATAAACCTGTCTTTCCTGCTAGTCTTTTCCATCTGGTCTAGAAATTTCATGTTGGAATGATCTAGTTTTACTGACACATAGCTGTAGAGAAAGAAATATATTTCTGTTACAGTAACATTATTATGCAAGCAAGCAACAATATATTTTATTACGCAATTTAAATAAGTAAATAAGACTTGGTTTGTTTCATTCCTTTTTAAAGTATAACAGTTAATATTTTCTTTCCCTTTACAGAAACTGGCCTAAAATCCATTAAGCTCAAACACCAGTGACACTTGAACACATGAAGCCACATCAGACCAGGAAAACAGGAATTCCAAGCAAAATAACAGCAGGACCTTTCTAGAAATATCTGTGAGGAAACCAGAGAGACACAGCCGTAGAGAGGTTAATTATCAGTTACTCAGACAGCTACACACTTCAGCTGAGGGCATTAATTGAATTCTATCTCTGTTTGACCACCTATACATTACTTGCAAAAATATCAAATAAAGTGAAATATCCCACACACAAAATTAATGTTCTGATTGAAAAACTGCTCTTCTGAAATGCAGTTTGAGCTAAATCTTAATCTGAAATGTCTAGCCCCCTCATAAAATTCTCTACTGAAATAATACATTCCAAAGTTTTGGCTTACTGGTTCTTTAGAGCACAACTTTTTAGTGCTAAAAACAAATACAATACTGAACCAGCATGTTGGGTTACATGTGCGTGTTAATTATGTGGAAAAAAATCAAAAGAACCAACCAAAAACAGAGAAAACTTATTAAAAAAAAGTTTATAGGAGGAGTTTGGCTTTCAGAGAAGAAATAGAATGTAAAGAACTGCTTGGAATAAATACCTATTCATGTTCTTTCATAGTGTGTCTGTGATGACAAAATGACATTGACATGAATAAGTATGTTGCTTTAACTATGCCTTTTAAAAAGTAGCTAACTTCTGTGCCAGAGGAGATAAAGGCTCTTTTGCCATTTATTTAACTAATGCCGAAGATCTTTCTATTTCTCCTCATCTAATTCTGATATTACAACCATATTCTCCAGTAAATTCTCTCTGAAATAATTGTGAGAGTTTATGATCTGATTCTTCTCCTGGAGGGACTAATAAAATGAAAGAGCCAGGCATCACAGAGTTTGGGGAATAAAGGTGATGAATAGGCATTCCTAAACAGGGTGGAATCACTTGTGGTTTTCAACTCTGTTTTATAACCCACAGGGAGAAATTGTTCTAGCCGAAATATCTAAAATCTTTGAAGCACAGCTAGTAGGGAAAAGGACTGATGCACTGTGCAAGAAACTAAAATAACCATGGCATGTGCCATGCATCAGCTGTGTAGAAGAAAGACCCCTGAGAAAAATGATAAATCAGGATGTGACTTTTACAAGCTAGAGCACGCTCTGACCACTAAACGCTATCAGGGATGGTCTTTAGAGAGGTTACAAGTAATATTTTTTTTCAGTTTAATTGTTGTAGGCTATCATAAAAAAGAGAATAAGTATAGAATTTTTTCAAAATATATAATTTTATATTGAATTTTTCCCAGTTAATGAGTAATCCAGACCAGAATCAGTTTTCCATTGAAGACTTCTTTTTTTTTGTATTAAGCATGAGAATAGATAAAATTCCACATTATATCTAATTCCCATTACTTTTAGTCTAGTATTTTCAAATTGTTTCCATTAATATCTCAAATTTGAATGAAAAAAATCCCATACATTCAATTTAATGTGTTTTCTTCACAAGATTCAGAGAGGCAGGGAGAGGGGAAAATACAATTTCTAAAGGAATACATGAGCTAGAAGTTCAAAGTTTTAACAAGTTAGTAGAGAGATGAAGACAATATGCTAGACACTATAAAAAATCTAGGAAAAACTATGGCAAAATTGACAAAAATGAAGTATACATTGACTTAACTAACACAGAAAATATGTTGATGGAGTTCATGACAAACGTGAGCCATGAGCTTTTGAAACAGTAAAATATTCTCTGGAGTCATAGATACAAAATTGAAGATTTTCTGGACAGTTTTTAAGAGGAGTGTTTTTTGGTTTTTTTTTTTTTTTTTGAGGACTTACCCTATGAATTCTTTCAAAGTTTATAGCACTGCCAAATGTAAGATGGTCTGACTGCTGAGACCTCATTTATTTTCAAGAATATGGAGAAATGTGAATAGCATGAAAGAGTAAAACGTTTTGGTTATAACACAGGCAAACTCTCATCCTTTCAATTTTTTTTTTTGTGCATACAAGACATGATGAATATATCTGTTAAATACTTCTGAAGAAAAGTGAATTCTGTTGCTAGAAATCTACTTGCCATGTTCTTATCTGCCATGGTTATAGCAGAAATATTTTATGGAGATAACCTCAAGAACTTTATTATGGAAAATGATCAGAGACCTCTCCAAAAAAGGTAGGGCTAAAATTGGAATATGCATAATAATAACACTGAATAATAAAACCTTCCCCAAATGAGTCAAAATCAGTAATATGAAATATTATATCAGAAAAATATAATAGGTACAAAAGATACAATAAATATTTTTTTTATAAGAAATATCAGAAAGATGGATGATAGTCATAAAATCCAAGAGCCGCATACTTCATTGTAGGCAACTGCAAGCACAAAGGAAATAAAATTAAAAAATCAAACTCAACACATACTGATATTTAAATAAAAGTCTGGAGGTTTTGCGCAGCCTAGAAAGAGAAGGACCCTGCCAGAAAGTCTGCTGATAAGCAGCTTTCCCTTCCAAAGGCTCATTACGCCATGGAGGATTTTGAATCATTAACACAGATATTTTGCTGTTGCAAAAACCAAATAAGTTACTGAGCTGCCATGACCAGATTGCTGTGAAAGACACTACGTTTAGAGTAATAACACTACACTGCAAGGTTTTACTGCAACTAAAAGCCAGTGTGAATTTTCTGAATTGAGTCAGTATCAAGATTATTACAATAAGCAGTTTTAGTCTACCAACACAATTAACAAAGAAATATTAAATCAGCAATTGTGATTACGTAATCTGCTGTTTAAAGCTAAAAAACAATGTCACAAATGACCCCTGGGTTTGGAAATGATTTTTTTCCTGACAGCATGAAGTACTTATTCCCACATATTTGTTTAGAAAAAAAGTAAAAAATAAAAATTCAGAAATTTGAAAAATGTTTTCATGTGCAAATATATGGGGAAAAAAAGGCCTAGAGGTGAAAGAGATACTCTGGGATTCTTCATTTCAGTGAAACAGCCTCACGTCATGGCTTGAATTTCTAGAGGAAATTACACAGAAAAAATCCAATTTTTCTTTAGGAAGTTTCATAACTTAAATACAAGAGGAAAGCTGAAAAAACTCACAGTCTTACATGAGCTTTGTCTCAGCAGAGCAATCAGTGGAATCAAAACAAAAAACCTTATGTGAACGGCAGCATCAAATTTATGCTCCGAATTCTCACAGCTGGCATATGTTTATGCAACCTGACAAGTACCTGTGCTACCTCCTTCAGAATATTTTATTTTCCAGGTCGTTATTTCTTAATTTTTCATATATAGTAGAAATTATAGATACATATATGCTGTGCATTAAAATTGACCCCAGGTTTGTTTTCTGTATTTTGGACATGTAATGACCAAGTTCATTTCTGCATATTGGAAGGTAAAAATAATGAGAAAAAAAATGAAAAGGAGGAAGGGACAAGTCTGTAACCTGGTGTTATAAACTAGTGTTACTATAACACTGAGATAATTGTTTCACGTATTTCAAAAACTTTACCAAGAAAACAATGCTTCTGTGTATGAGAAAAGCTGATCTGTCAAAACCTGTGCAACATCACCGTGGAACTTCTGACAGGGGGAATCAGCAGATTTTCTATTTGTCCAGGGTATTCTGCAATAGATACTAAGTGTTAAAATGTGGATTGTTTCATTATCTTTTTTTCTTGGCACATTTACTTAATTTTATTATTTTGTGTTGTCCATTTTTTCCTTTCCCTGGCATATCTTTTGTGACTTCCAATGTACTTAGAGTTTGGCATCTGCTTTAACAAAGTCTGCAATTATTTGTCAAGCCTTGTGAGGTAAAATTCCCAACAATTTTCTGTTCTCAATACATATATATATTTGCATTATATTATGCAAGATCAAGTACTAAATCAAAACTACATTTCAGGTTTATAAGCAATGTAAAACAGAAAATCTGTGAAATACAAAGTGAAACAGCATGTCTTTTTGTTCTCTAAAATGTCTTAGAAACCTTCACTGACAAACAGCTTCTGCATTAACTGCAACACTTTTTTTGTTAATAAAAAACAAATATATGCTTTTATACACAAAGGAGCATGAAAATTTAAAAGACTACATTGCTGTTAAATATTTACACAAGTGTAGCAGTCCTCTTTTCGCTTGCTATTTTAGTTATTTTTCAATCTTTTTAGGTAGTTTCACAGGAAAGATTGAAAAAGACTAAGAGCTCTGTGTGTGCTATGGTCTGTAAGTATCTGCATTTATCTCAGCCCACTCCTAACACATTCATGTTCACAGGCTGGGGATGTATAAAGCAATTTTTTTAGAAATTCCTAAGTGACTTTAAATATCAAATCCCATTTTCAAATGTTGCTTTGTACATATAAACTCCTGCCTGAGTGAAAATTTTCTTCTACTCAGATGCTAAAAAAACACAAACAAATTATTTGATTGGATCCCGTCTGTTTCTTTTAGCTCAAATCAGACTTTCATGGTCCATTGTACCCCACCAACTCACACCAGACAAAAATTGTTTTGCCTGATGCATCTTCTCTCCAGATAGGTCCCAAATCTTAGACAAGCGATTTGGAAGCCACTAAGTTTGAATATTCAAGAGGTTACATTAAATTTCATTTGCTGGTAATAATGGTATTTACTGGGGATAATTGTAAACCCATTTCTCTGGGGAGAAAGGAGGTACAAAAAAGTTTCATGTTTTAAGACAAGAGTCAGATAACAGAATAAATTGGAGGTATTCAAAAATCAACCAGACAATGTTTAAGTTGTCTAAAATGAAACGTATGAATTCACACCACTGTTTCGTTTTGTTGCCACTGCAGCTCTTATTGAAATATTTTTATGAAGACCGAAGAAAAAAGTTTAATTGTGTAAGAAAAGTATTTCATTTTGCTGAGGGTGAAGCATGATACCTTGGGTATTATAATTTTCTAATAAATTTTAATTAATGCAAATTCTTTATTGGACACATGACAGAGATAGAAATTTCTTTATATGAAGAGATTATTTTAATGCCATAAAATTTGTCTGCAAGAACATCTCCTCTATTCCTCCTTTGAACAACCTGCTATTTTAAAGAAGTCAAATACAAGATTTTTGAACAATGTGGAGTTCTTCTTAATATCTATTCTGACACATATTCTCATTTTCTAAATCAAAATATGAAAACCACACTGATGAACTACTTGTGAATACATTCAGACTGACCCAGTGCAAAGTAGAATAAAATTGGTACTAAAATTGGGGAAAAAATATCAGATGAGCAAGTGAGTATTTCTGAAGCTCCCCTCCAAAAACCATAATTGAAAGTGATTTCTTCAACTGAAAATAGATAAATCAGTAAAAAACAAAAATTGTTTAAACCACTACTTCAGCAGTGCTCTGAGTGACTTTCACAGAATGTTTGGTAAGCAATCTTAAAGATACAACTTGTCTTATTAAAAGGTACTAAAACAAATATTATATTTTGGAGTCACATGGCTAAGACAAGACATATTTTGTTTTCTTAATTCTTTCTCCCGTGTGGGACAACCAATGGTAGTAAAAATTCCTGAAATGTACCTCCTAACAATCCTTATTTCACTGAAGCCCACCGCTGTTACACTATTGCACCTGATGTGACTTTTGTCTACATTCTTGTCATGTACTGTTTCTGATAAAGTGATGTTAGCAGGAAAGGTGCCAGAAGTTTGTCCCTTGAACGATGTAATTCCTTAATTCAGATTAATCCATTTCTCATATATGGTATTATGAACCAGCCATAAGAATTTGTTAATTTAGAATCTGTGATCACAATACTCCCCTAATGTTTTTCTCCTTAATATCCCAGCAAGGTTTAGAAAAAAAAAATAATCTGTTGGATATATAGATGTGTAAGGTGAAAGTGTTTTTATAATCTTCAGGGAGTCAAGGTTTTTACCCTAAACAGAAGTTCAGCCCCTTTTGTCTTCTTGGAATATCACTCAACCAAACTTCCCTGCCACCTTACCTGATTGGTCCCATGCAAAACTCACCTTTAGAAACGACAAAAAAAGATGACAATTTCTTGTTAGGTAAAAAGTCCCATAAATGTCCAATCATTAAACTGTCTGATCCCAAAGAATGTTAGTCAGAATTGTGTAACAGTGTTTGGTTACTGGAATCCCACAGATCTCTGAGTTAAGGATATTTTTCCAAAAAAAAAAGATTTAAAAAGAGATGTGAAAAAGGTACCTGAGTAATCTTTGATGAATAATTATTAAAAATTAAATTATTCATGTCAAATTTTGAATAACTTTTGTTTCTCTCTTAGTTTCTGATTCTCTCTTTGACAAATAAAATTTCAGAAGTGTCCAGAAAACAACTGCAGTCATTCTAATATATTTAAGGTCCATATAACTTGGAATGATGCAAGTCCACAACTAAACACAACACAAATCAATGTTTCAAATCCGCAACTGATTCCACAGCCATAAAATAAATTATAGCTTTAATTTAACAAATTATTCTCCATGTATAATTCTACCAATAAGATACTATCTAAATAATGAACTTTAAAAAGATTTTAAAAAGCATCTCCTGATTTAAAGATTTGAAACATGCTGAGGGTGTATATTAGAAGAGTCACTTGGAACCTTCTGCAAATTTCCAGTGCCAGGTTTGGCCAGCAGCCCCTAGAAGGCTTTCATTAATTATCAGAACACCAGTGCTGCTCTTTCTCAAGCTAGCACTCTTCCCTTCATTGGCAGATTTCTTTTCTTAACCATGGATGAGAAAGAAAGTGACAACGGCATCACAGCTATTCTATCATAAAACAAAGGCATTATTTGCAGAATTGTTGTTCTGTTTTGGCCATCCAGTTCCAGAGTTCTAATCATATCAGACCTCTGCATTCTGAATACCTTCATGAATAATAACACCGGGTATAGTATTTATCATCTTTTCAGCTTCATGTACACGGTTCTTCTATAAGAACTGATCTAAATGCTGTCTTTGCATCATATTTATGCCAGGAGAATTTGGATTTATTGTTTCTTAACATGACTTAAATAATGCATTTAAATAATAATGCCTTTTTTCTCAGAATTTGATGAGTGACCTGAAAATAATTTGCCTAACATAACCTTTGAAGGTGCAATACTCATTTATGCATATGACATACAGTAATTTCCTTAATGAACTTTTGTTTACTCACCAGAGTTAATACTAGGCATCCAAAAGGTCTGATTTACAGACAGCAAGTATAACTGAAGGTCGTATTATATTATATTATTGTGAGCTGTCACAGCAGCTGCATAAAGAATAACCACAAAGACCAAGAGATTAAAAATATGGATTCCACCTGCGGAAGGTCAGTGAGGTTCAGCCTAGGGACAGTAGATCCAGAAGGTCTGGATCTCTCTCTCCAGGAAGTGCAAGATGGGTTTTATGCACAGAGAAAGTGCCATATGGTACAGCTTGCAAGAGAAAGCTGAAGGCCATAAAAGCCTCTGAGAAGCAAATCCCACAATATTTTTTAGGTAAGGGAAGAATAATCACACTGATTAGAGAATATCCCACAACAGAGACTTCCTGCTTCTTTCTCCCTTCCATTGCTTCTTATTGTCCACATATTTAGTTAAGAGAAATTATGTATTTTAACTTTCCTTTCAGTCCACAGCATCTTAAAATTTCTTTGTGCAAATTAGTAAGAAGAGATTTGTCACTTCACATCCATCTCTGGAAATTTATTAAATGTCTGTTTATATTTATGCAAATCCAGTCCATATGGTATCCTCAGCTCTTCAATTTAGTAATGTGTAATAGGACTAAAGAGTGCCATGTTTCATATGTGTTGCAGTTCAAGAGCAATGCAGAGCTGCATGTGTAAAACAAGAGCAGGGACATTTCAACTCATTCTTCCAGCAGTCTTTGTTCCTGTGTTACCTTGGACTTTTAAAGTCTTGGGGAGAATATTAAATAATATTTATTAAAGACCATACAGAAACTTCCAGCAATTAATTCATGGCACTTACATAGCAGGATTGCAGATGGTCTTATATCATAGAATCATAGAATGGTTTGGGTTGAAAAAGATCTTAAAATCATCTGCTTCCAAGTCCTGTGTCATGGACACAGACACCTTCCACAACAGGGTTGCTCAGAGCCCCAGGCACCCTGGCCTTGAACACTTCCAGGGACAGGTCACTCACAGCTTCCCTGGACAACCTGTACCTGGTGAGTGCCTCACCACCCTCACAGTAAAGAATTTCTTCCTAAGATCTAATCTAAATCTACTGTTTTTCGGTTTAAAGACATTCACCTTGTCCTGTCACTACATGCCCGTGTAAAAATCTCTGCCCATTTTTCTTGTAGACTCCCTTCAGGTACTAGAAAGCTGCAATGTGGTCACCCCAAGGCCTTCCCTGCTTCAGCTGAACAATCTCAATTCTCTCAGCCCAATTTCTTCAGAGGAGAGGTGCTCCATCCCTCTGATCTGGACTCTCTTCAACAGGTCAATTCCTGTGCTGGGAACCCCAGAGCTGGATGCAGAATTCCAGGTGGGGTGTCACCAGAGCAGAGCAGCGGGGCAGAATACCCTGTGAGTGCACAGTGCTGGGTCATGTCCAGCCCTCAATCTCATTTCAGCCACAAGTCCTTCCAGCAGGGCTGCTCTCAATCCCTTCATCCCCCAGCCTGGATTGATACTGGGAGTTGCCCTGACCCAGGTGCAGCACATTGCACCTGGCCGTGTTGAACTGCATGAGATTCACACAGGCCCACTTCTCAAGCTTGGCCAGGCCCCTCTGGATGTCGTCCCATCCTTCAGGACTGCGCCACTACACCACTCAGCTTGGTATCATCTGGACATTTGCTAAGGCTGCACATGATCTCTTCATCTATGTTGTTACTGAATATATTAAATAACAGTGGTCCCAGTACGGACCGTTGAGGGACACCACTTGTTACTGACGTCCATTGGGACTCTGAGCCGTTGACCACCACCCTCTGGAAGTGGCCATCCAACCAACTCTTTATCCACCCATGAGTCACTCATCAAATCCACCTCTCTCCAATCTGGAGTGAAGGATGTTCTGGGGGACTGTGTTTAAAGCTTTGCAGAAATCCGGACAAAAGACACCCCTAGCCCTTCGCTGTCCACTTGTCCCTCCACTGTAGAATGCCATTAGGCTGGTCAGGCAGGACTTGCCCTGAGTGTGTCTGTGAGGTTTAGCATTGACACACTCATATATTAAATGCTGCCTGGGACTGAGTCTGTGATGCACATGCATGTTGAATCAGGACATAGAACAGATTTCAGCTTTTGCACTGCTGCCATCAAATATTATTTCAAAGGCATTTTTTCTTTATCTTTCTGTGCCAGTCATTCACAATACCCCCAGAGTCAGGCCTAGATGGGGAAAAAATTCTGACTCTGCTCTGAAGAGTCTGGGAAGGAAGCAGCCAGAAAGTCAGAGGATTCAAAGAGCTTCGTATATTTTAAGAGTACTAGCTCAGGGTATCTCTTATAAGCATATCCGAAATTATTTCAGTTTTAACTGTCCCCTACTTGCCACAAAATAGTCCTAATCCTCACCAAGGTTAGACTGCTGGCAATCAGTGTTGCTTGGCATAACCCTAGTTTTATTCTAATTTACATATGGTACAACGCTACTGTCTCGGTTTTTGGAGACAAAATTTTAGGAGGAAGCGCCCTGTAATGAGCACCTCCTCCAAAGGGAAAAGGGCCTCCCCTTTTCCTCCACCAAGAAGACAAATGGATCACAGCAAGAGAAAGTGGAAAAAACCAGTTTATTAACACAAAACAGGGTAGAACAGGAAAAAAAACAAAACTCAAAATACAATAAATTCCCAGAGAGGACACACGGGCTCAGAGCAGCCGGGGCCACCCCCGCAGGCCCCCCGGACGGGCAAGGGGGGAAGGGAGGCAGTGAGGCAAGGGAGAGGGAAGGGAAAAAGAACAAGAAAAACCAAGAGAACCTCTGTCCGGCTAGCCAGAACACAAAAGAAACCCAAAAGGCAGCACAGTTCTCCCGGGGCACTCCCTCCCGAGCCCCGCAGAGACCCCGAAGCCCCAGAGCCATTGGGCTGAACCCTTCAACTGCCCCAGACTCGGGTCCCGTGGCTCTGGTCCTGTCCCCCAGGTCCCTCTTAAAGATGCAATGTCCTTGGGCATTAAGCAGAGAGTTAAGGAAAAAAGCGGCTTCATAACGTCACCCCAGGACACCTACCTGGAAGGGAATTTATAGGTTAAACTGTGTTTCATGTTGTAGTATAAATCTCACCTTTTAACATTTATTAGAAAAATTGTTTAAAATTAAAGATATATATATATTTAAATTAGAAGAGTTAATAATATGGATTAATGGTACAGCTAGATTTCAAACAAACAGGAAACATTTGTTTTCATGTGGCGAATACTTAGGTAAGAAATCATACTGAAATCCACAAGAATAATAAGCCCTCTGAGGTTTTTCATCACTTCTAATGAGTCTTGACATGATTAGAATTAAAACACTAACTTTTGGTTTAAGCTGGACTTCTTTCATTTTTAGAAACAGAAGTAGATTTTTTATTATGTATGAGTTGTACAGGCAAAAATTCAAGAGTTTTTCCATACATTATCTACAGCTACAGTGTTCTATAACTTTAGTCCATCATAAATTGACAAAGTGTCTGAAAAATATACCCAGGAATATTAGTAGATGACAACTATCTCTCTGTTCAAAGTTAAAACGCTCTGATTTCTTTCTGGGAAGAAAAAATCCTTTTTTATCTCAAAATACAGGCTTACATTTGTTAGCACTTAGAAACATGCTTCAATTAATTATATCAAACAAGCATCTACTGTTCTTATTGAAATCCTTAGATATTCTATTTTAAAATAATTTCTTCTGTGACTTTTTTTGTATAACACATCAGCAACATGTAACTGGGTTCCCAACTCAGGAACAGCCCCAGATGTTAACAAAGATAGTAGGTATGGTATAGGGACAAACAATAACTAATTTCTCCATCTCTATCTCCAGGCTGCCTGCAATTTTTTGATGCTGTTCTGGTTGTTATTTAGTTATGTAAGTAGTTTACCAAAGAAGCAAAATGAGAACATCTTAAGTACTTCTGAGCCATGTCTCATTAACTTGAACATTAGGGAGAAATGAGAAGAGAGAAAGCAAGCATTTAAAAAGGGGCACTTTTATATATCTCAGGATTCGCATCTTTTGCACTTCAAGCTGTACTTGAGAAGTAATATCTTAATGATGACTATTCTCAGGCTTTTTTCCAGGAAATTCTGAATCAAGTAAAAGAAAAGACAAGAGTCTAGAGTTCAAGCTCTTACGTCAGTACCACCAACATGAGGAAGAGGTGATTCACTGTTGTTTTGCTCCTTTAAGAGGATTAAGAGTTTTTGACATTTATTGTGCCTAACAACCCTCATCCACACACATTCTTATAGCTACTAGACAAAAATGTTAAATATACATCTTTTTAAAGTCAATTTTGAAAAAAAATCAGCTAAATATTTTCTATACTAATTCCTACCAAATGCTATGGGGTGTAAAACAACCTTGGAAACAAAAGAAAACTGTTGTGTGTACTCTGGGGAAGTTTTCTTATTTGCTGTTAAGAGAACACATCAGAAAGAAATCCAGCATCATTTACCTGGGTAGCAAAATTCTGAATGTCATATAATGTTCTTTTTTTTTCAGGCTGTATAGATATTTTCTAAAAGTTCCAGCTAGAGTTTTTCTAACTAATGTGAATGTTTGTTAAGTTCACAAAGAAAGTGTTAATTTTTAAAATACCTTCTCTCACATTCACATTTGTATAACTTTTACATATTAACATTTATAAGGTTTACCCTTCTCGTTTAAGGTCCCCACTTTGGTCTTTAAGGTGTACTCCCCTACACCAGATCAGTTGTGTTCTGCTCTTACTTGTCCACAATTATGATCCACTTCCTTCCCGTGTCCAATTCCTACTGTGAATTTAGAATTAATTCATTTGGTCAATCTGCATTTTGTATCCCTGATTTCCTAGAAATTGAAACCACTTAACCTGGGTATTTTAGAAATCCAAAAGAATGGACTTCCATACTACACAAAGAGTAAAAGCCTTAAAATATTTTTAAATGAGATATATTTATCAAACCCAGTGACTTGTGTGGATAATGGCTGGAAGAGCTTAAAACCCGCATTACATAATTCGTCTTACTTATGAAAAGCTCCGTTTGTATTGGCAAGTGGGGTTGCTTTTTTTTGTTGGGTTTTGGGTTGAGTTTTTTTTGGTTTTAGGGGTTTTTGTTGTTGCTGTTGTTGCTTTTTTTTTTGATTGGTTGGTTAGTTGTTTTTTAGTAGGTGGTTGGTTTGTCATTGGATCTTTTTGGCTTTTGGGAAGGTTTTTTTTGTTTGGTTTTGGTTTGTTTGTTTTTGGCTCGTTTTTTTTAATGTAGTCAAACTTTATATTAACCCATTTAACATAAATTAAAAAATTTACACATCTCCTGCAAACCAGCTGTGGGTTAATGTGTGAGCAGATGAATGCAGTATTCTGAAGCAGAAAGTGAATAATAATACTGCAAAATATTGTTGCATCCAGTTGCTAATTGTTTCCTGATGACTTTGACAGCTGCAAGATATAAGATAATAGGGCCCACATAGTTGGTTATTTTGTAGATTTATTAGTCATTCTGTTTGATCAATGAACTTTTAGCAGTTCTGATAATTGCCTTTTTCTCTATGAAAATTCTGGCTCTAGATTCTATTGTTTCAATGGAAATAAACATAACTCATTTATGGTTCTCCCTACATTGGAGAAATTTGCATGTTGGTGACAGAGATGTTTCTGTGAATGGAACTAAAAACACATTCCTGAGAATGCATGGAAGTATGTACCAGAAGATTACTGTTCATATACAGACTTCTGGATCCAATTTTTTGCTCTTTAGTTTTGTTAAGATGAATACCCTGAATATCCAATAGAATGGGAAAACAAATTTCATTCATGTAATTACTTGGAATAGATTTTCTCAGCTTCCCTTCTGCATATTCTCTAAGATGAACAGATCCCTCCCTAAATACTACATATCTTTTCGTTTGGTTCTGCTGGAGTACAGTTCATATTAATTCTTACTTACTGATCAATTCAATTCAATATTTAACTGAGTTCTGTTACTGCTTGCATTGAACTCCATAGACCAATTATTAATGAAAGTTTCCAAATGAATGCTACAAAAGCACACATGAAGGGACATTTTCACAAAAAGAGATTTGTTGCTTGTTTACCGTGACTCACCAAGATGCTGAAGACAATACAGGATATGTTAAAGGCATTTATCATTAAAATGACATGTAGACAGACTATGGTCAAGGATAGCAGTGCAGGGAGCGCTGTGTGGCAAAAATCTAAGTGGCAGTGATTCACCTGTTCTGCACATTTGTTCTGCCTATGAAAAGGCCAAGAATCCTCATTGCAGATGCTTTTAAATTGCCCAGATTTCTCAATTCCTTCTGTTGGGATAAAACAGAAGGGAGTAGTAACAGATCTCACTAAGATCATCTGGTTTGCCAGTATGATGGCTCTCGCTCAGAGCTTACGTTAGGAGAGAATACCGTTGTTATCATTTATATACAATGACTGTTTCAGTAGTTAATGCATATCCAAAATATTGCACCATAAAGGCGACTATTTAGGTGCATAAATATTGATTATTTCAGAAACTGTAAGTTTAACTTAGTTCACAATACTATTAAAGCTGTTTTGTACTGACAAAGGAACTGAATTTCAATTACTATCCTTTTTCTGTAAAAGGAGATAAACTCAGTACTTTAGGCCAGCTTAATTTGCAAATGATTTTGTGTACAAAGACTACTTATCCCTCTGGCAGATGGATGACGGATAGTCCTTAATTTGGAAATTAATTTTAGTTCAATAAATATTCGTATTAGCATTTTGCCTCTTTCTCATTTCGCAAGTTTTACTTAGCATTGAATATTTTTCACAAAGTGTTTGTAACCTAATAATAATTAGAATCTCCAAGGATACTTGGAGCTATTAGCCACACTGCAATGTTTTCCTAATTACTTGGTATGGTCATCTGTCTGCATTTCACAATGTATTTTTTATTTCAAACAGATGAAAATATTTAAATGACATTTTTAAATAAACTCTGAGGAAAAGCAGTTTTGTTATTTCAAATTGGCATAGCTGTCATTCACAAAAAACAATGAAATCATGACGTCAGCATATTACAGACTTGGAGAAAATGCTTATGTATGCATTTATTGATTTTCAGCTAGCCTTTATAAGTAATTCATGAGCTCTGATTTCACTTGATTTTTTGTATGAGTAATTCATGAAGCCACATTTCATATTTCGTCCAACATAACTTTAAGATTAAATCCATTACAGCTAGTTTTTTAAAAGCTTTAATGAGATAAAATGCAAGTAAAGTTATTTGAACTTTAATTTTCTTTTAGTTTTACCATCCAAACAGAATGGGAGAAGAACTGTTAGATTAAAGTTGTACTCTACCAAATCATTCCAGCTCTTTTAAGAGGTAGCTGACAACAGATCTTTCAAAGAGCTTTATGAGAGCCTTCACATTGATAATGATCAGATAATTTTTAAAAAATTTCAACAAAAAATTATTTAAAATCTGAAAAAAATTTTGATATGACTTGACAATGTAATAACTTACCACAACATAAAACAGCCCAAGTTTGCATGAGGGATGATAACGTGGCACATTAGACAGAACCTAAGATGTTTTCAGAAATCCATTTTTTCAAAAATTATGTAGTCCAACAACCATAGGCTTCACAGAAAATTACTCCTGCCAGGTCTCTGTTGCAGTTTGCTCTGAAGGTGGATGAGGGGAATGGTATGTGTTCTCCTGCCATCCCTGTGGACTACAGGCATGAATCATATTTATGAAGTGTATTAAACATAAATTGTTGGGTTTCCTTATGTTTTACCTCTGCCCCAGCTGTTTGTTTAGGAATAAAGACACAAACAGAGCGCATACTCTGAGTTGGAAGGGGCCCAAAGGATCATTGAGTCAAATTCGTAAGTGAAGGGCCCCTATGGGGATGGAACCCACAACTCTGCTGTTATTAGGACCATGCTCTGACCCACTGAGCTAATCTCAGGGTCCTGCACTTTTTTAAAAGTTCAGAATGTTTAATTTTTGGCCCATCTCCACTTCTGAGCCTTCCGGTGACAGACCTGCTCATCTTTCCACTGTCTCTATGATTGATTGAAGTTCCAAAGGTACACATTCAGTCTAACTGTGCAGGATATTTCCCAGACTGGTATTTATTTAGTATCTTCCTTCACTAGATTTTCTGAGACCTCTGACACAATTTCAGTAAGCAGAAACCTGTTGGCACTTTTGTCCTTCTTTAGAACAACAAAAGAATTGAACTCTTTAATCTTTCTATGTTTTAGTATACTTACTGTCTCACTGCAGGAGTTCCTGAACAAGCAATATCTAAATGGAGGAAACAGAACATACATTTTAGGAAGGAAATAAATATGGTATTTCATTAAAGTTTTAAATTAGATTATTTTCTGTGGAGTTAATTTTGAATTTTCCATCCACGAGTCTTCAAAGAAACCCCCAGAACCTTTAAGTTTTGTCACTGGGTCATTTTAGGAAACTAATAAATTGCTTGACCTGCCTTAAGATCTCAGAACTTGAGGGAAAATAATTGGGAAATAGTGTATACATAACAGAAGCCATCCTTTGCTTCTGGTATCACTAGCAGATAGATATTTCTGGTTTTTCACTACCGGTGCTTTGAGAGTTAAAAAAAACCCCACAATCTATTTGTTAATTAGTTATGTCCTACAGTTCTTAGTAAGGGGATAACACAGTGAAAGCTGAAAAAACAGAAAGAAGGTTGGGATGCTCAGGAAAATTTTAGAAATAAAAACATGGCTCTCCAAATTTCAAGATAGGTGGCCAGAGTAGATCTATTCACTGGCCTTGCTCTTCTAAGGAATCCACATCAAGCACTTCTACAGATTTACCCTTCTTTAAGAAAAGATTATAGAAATTAAAAGATGTGTATGCTGCATCTTGATTACAGAGATTGTATTTTAACAGTCTGCTATAAAAATAACATAACTATTCTCTTTCATTTTTTAATTTCATGCTGGTGCTCTAGCATATCTTTTGTTATCTTAGCAAATGTAGCCTTTAAATATCTGTTTAGGCAGTTTAGCTAACAATAGCTACCCCAAAATCCTGTTTCCAATCTTTACTTTCAAGAAAGTTTCTTTTTCCTATCCACAGAAACACTCACAAAACCTTTTTTCAGTATAAGCCATAAAGCTCCACTTTTACATCTACTCATAATGATCCCATTTTTAGCTGTTGTTTTGTAACTTTAGGCTTAATATTATTATGTAAAAAACCCCTATGACTTTATGTTATCTACAGTAGAGTCAGTCATGACAGCAGCTTTCAAATCTCTCTGGAGACCATCCAACTATATTGATATTCATGGGAACTTTCTGCCTTGACATGCTGGACTGTCATTTGTTGATTTCCAGGCTCCTATGCTCAGAATTCTGGGATTTCAAACATGGAGAAAAAATTCATTATCTACTCTTTCTCAGTACTTTTTTATCAATCCTCATTTGAGATAAATATATTTAACATGGCACCAGTTTGAGAAAACTGTGACAACTAGTATTCCGTAATTGGCAAAGGCTACCACATCACCAGGTTTTATTACAAGTCAGTACCTGTAGAACTTTCCAATAATGAGAATAAGAGGAAACATTTAAATTCAGTAGATGGAAGGTCTAAAGTTTATGAGCATCTCAGATAAACCAGACTGATGGAACGGTAAAATGCCATAAACTGAAACAGGACTCATGCCCCAGTGGGATGGGGGAGAGAATTGAAAGAGATTATAAAATTATTGACAGTAAGCCTGAGGTTCTCTGCTGTTATTCCTGAAATCACACAGGGGACAAATAGCTGCAAGAGGCAGATTTCTCTCCTGGGTTTGGGTGTTTGCAAACCTTGACACTTCCTTGATCAGAAGAAATATGCCAATCCCTTCCTCAAGATCAGGAAAGTGCTACACTGCAGAGGAAGAAATGTTTATCTGTCATAACACCCTTCCTAACCCAGGCTGTTGAAATTTATCCCCAGCTGGCAACTAAGGCCCATGCAGCCACTCAATCACTACCCTCTGGAGGAAAAAGTAGAGAATTGAAGACTAAAAGTGAGAAAACTTGTGGGCTGAGATAAAGACAGTTTAATAAGGAAAGCAAAAGCATGCACACAAGCAGAACAAAACAAGGAATCCATTCACTGCTTCCCTTTTGGCAGGCAGGTGTTCATCCATCTCCATGAAAGTCAGCCTTCATCACACATGAGGCTGACTTGGAAGGCAAATGCCTTTACTCCAAAAGGCCCTTCTTTCCTTCTTCTTTCCCCCTCTTTCTATGATGAACATGACGCCATCTGGCCTGGATTGTCCTTTGGGTCAGCTGGGGTCAGTGTCCTGGCTGTGCCCCCACCCAGGTCCTTGTGCACCCCCATCCAGCTCACTGGTGGGGTGGGTTGAGAAGAAGAAAATGCCTTGACTCTGTGTAAGCACTGCTCAAAAATAACAAAAACACCCTTGAATTATTAACAGTGTTTCCATCACAAATCCAAAACACAGCACTATACCAGCAACTCTGAAGAAAATTAACTCTATCCCAGCTAAAATCAGAACAACATAGTAAAAAGAGAGGGAATAAAAACTGCAAAACATTACGCAAAAACAATTCTGAAGATTAGTGGCAAAATAAGAGAATTCATGTGATATATTTATTTTAAAATCCCATAAATTATTTTGTATTCACTTTCTAAGTACATGTTACAGATTATTTTTAAGCCTATTAACACAGAGAGAATTTAAATGAACATATGAGAACACAGCAGGATTGAAAATAAACCCGTGTGCTTATGTGTCTAAAACAGAATTAAAATGCTAATTTTAGGTACCCAAGAGATCCTAACAAACTATAAAAAAATTGGCTACGTGGTCTTTGTGTTTGTGACTCATTCACTTGGCATGTCTGACCACAAGCACTTGGAGCTTGAGCGACAGAATTGAAAACTTTGTGTATCTTCTACTTTGCTGGCAAGGCAGACTTGGCAGCAATATCCACTAGAGGGAATCCTCAGGATGTGCATAATACCTACCTGGATATTCCTGAAGATTGTGAGTACATTATCATTTCTGAAATTACCTGGAAGCAACTTGAAAGTAGAACAACTCTCTACCAAGTAGTTAAAGCCCAAACTTCACAAACTGCACATTTTTTAAAATTTTCATGCTACCTATTTTTATTCAATGCTCTATTTCCTGTCTGTGTAGGCACCTTTCCTATTCTTCTTGAATGATACTGGTGATACTGGTTGTCTAAGGGTTGGGAAAGGTTTGTATAATATCCACTGTTGTCGAGGCGTGAGAAACTGAAATGTTCTTTCTTTCTTTCCTTTAAACTTCTTCTTAAGTGTTTTTAATGCCTTTATATTGCTATATTTCTACAAATAATAACCAAACCTACTACATACATCCTTTCCATTGCAACCAAATTGTTCTAAAATTAACTTTTCACACACGCACACACACACACATGTTTGTATAGATAGATTGATAGATAGATAGATAGATAGATAGATATACATATATATACACACTTATAAGAACCTGAGTTACCCTCGCCCTCAGGGGTGAGTTGTAACAAGTGGGAGTTCTCTGGTACTGCCAGCATACTCTTTCCTTGATGCAACCCATGACTTCTTTGTCCATGCAGTACAGACATGAAAAATGCCTTAGTAAACTTCCTGCTCATCTCCCGTGGAGTTCAACAGGACTTTTACAATGGCACATCTACAGCAGATCCTGACTTCTCTCTGTCTATTTGTCTTTCATTAGAGCTCCTCTCCCTGACTTTCTCCGTTACTTGGTGATTTTTGGTGTCTGACTTATGAAATCAGTTGTCAGGTGTCAAGCGACACAACCCTGATGTATTTAGGAGGAGGAGGCTAGTGGATAACAGCAGCTATCTCCCCTGTTTCATTGGAGAAGTTATTGTAGAAGGGCTAAAATACTGCAAAATTCAACCATCAAGCAAAATTGTTGTCAGTTGGTATGTCATGCTTTGGTGTTGTTTGAAGGACATATTACAATCAAGAGCAAAGAAGGTGACAAGTTGAAAGGCCCATTAAGCCCAGTGAAGGAAAAACATCGAAAAATTATTTTCTTCTTCTTCTTTCTTCTTCTTGCTCCTGTGACAGTTAAAATCAAGTCAAAATTACCCATAATCAGATGATGGAAAACAAAACCACTGGAAGGACACCATCAGCATTTCTTAACCTATTCTGCTGTGGAAACGTACGATGAAAAATGAGGTGCCATGTGCTGGCATTCATCAAAATCCTATTTCAAAGTACCAACTTTACACTTTTTTTTTAAATGAAAAGTTTTTCTTACTTTACTACAAACACATTGATGATGGGATCATGCCCTTTTTTTCTAAGTATGACAAATATGCTGCTTGATTGGAAAAGTTTACTGTGTTGTAGTATTCATTTTGCCACTGCCAGTTTTTGTGAAATGCCTCTAATGTTCAGTTCACATTTTATGATTAGGTCTACATTCATTAACCTTTTCATTCTTTGACTGAGTGAAACGTCTACTGATGTGCAGCATTCATGGTTGCAATGCAGAATTTTGTGAACTATTTTAATCATCTTTTTACATTGTGATCAATTAGTATATATTTCTTTAAAAATATATTGTGCTCATATTTATATTTATATTTATATTTATATTTATATTTATATTTATATTTATTTTTTTATATTCTAAGGGTTAACCTTTTGCCATTCAAGATTTCTACTACCATGAGAATTTGCTGTTTAATTTGCAGTACTTGCTTGTATTTAACTTTAAACTCTACTCCTACCGCTGTGAGGCAGAGTTATCAGGTATTCCTATTTCAAGAAAAATTATTTATTTCATCCACTGCTTGCATAACTAATGGGAAGAAGTGATCAATATTTATACAGGCACATTAAACGAAGTTAGCTGAATGCAAGTTCCAGTCACAAATTTAGTGTGCAGTAACCTTTCCTTCCAAGAAAAAATAGTCAAAACAAAAAGTAAATGTTTTCATACTCTATTGCTACTGACTCCACCTGGGAAAAAAGTATGAGAATGCACTCTTAAAATATTAATCCTTTCTCATGGGCATAAGTTTGCTGCATTTGAAATGCTCAGATATATTGTATGCAGGGAGAGCTTAGGAAACAATGGCAGACAATCTCTGGCATGGCCTTCAAATTTCCACATAAAGCCTCATGAGAATTTGCAAGCCCATAGACTGAGAAGGGTGAAAGCATCAAAAGAGCTTTAATGAATGGATCTGATGGCATGTTCAGACCTGCTGGGTTTGTCACAGACAAATTTACTATTATGTGGTGGAAGTAGAAATACGCACAGAAATTCTAAGAGATGAAAATGAAGACAGAGAATAAATTACAGAGGAGAAAATAAGTTAAATATGGTATTAGAGCTTTCACTGAGGCCACAATTTGATTACTGAAGAAACTGACTATAAAAAGCCAGACTAAACATTGACTACATAAATTACCAATCATGACATTAGTCACCCTCCACAATTTTTGTACTCCACTGGAGTGAACTGAGAAGCATGGTTCAAATCAGAAAATCACTGTTAATATACAGCTTATTACAGCTCAAAAAAAAATAAGGAACTTATTGTTAAGTGCATACTGCCAAACATGCCAGCAAGGAATCAAGTTAAAGAATATAATTCCAGTATGGCATCAACGAACAAGAAATACTGGCTGCCATAGAAGCTATTAAAATATACAGCAATAGTTGGTACAACAATGATTACAGGACTGATATAATGGCATCCTAGTAATTAATATAAAATAGCTCATAGTAATGAGATCGATTCGTGGACTGTGTCAACAAATTAAACAGCATTGCTTTCCAGGTTTCCATCTTTAAGCTAAAATAAAGCACTGAAAGTATAATGAAATTTTGCATTTTGCTAGCAATTTACTAGTGTCACTTTCAATGGGAGAGAAAATTAGAGATTTGCCCTTGGGGGTCCAGAAACATGAAGAGGTTGAAATAATTCCAGTAGTTCCTCTTTGCTGTAAAACTGAAATGGGGAATTATCCCCTTGCTAATTAATTACTTCTAAGGCAATAATGAATTGTGAAGTGAAATTAAAAAAAAAAAAAAAAAAGCAAGGGGATGTAAAAGAATATAAATCAAATCAAATGTTTTAAAACCATTTTAGCATAGCAAAATATCATCATGTTTTATGATAATATTAATCTATTTACAATTTATCACTAGATGAGATTGATATTTTTTAATTGATATCTGCATGTCACATATATTTCATCATGAAGAAAAACATACTACAAACCATCAAGCTGTTGTGGTTTCTTTAGTCTAAAGATTCTATAGGCAAGATCTTAACTTCCAGACTTTTCAGAATTAAGAGGCACTTTCCTCTTTATCAACTTCAAATATTCAATATTGAGGCATGATTAGAACCATGAAGACTATTGGGAAACCCAAGTCAGAGAATAAGACAGACAGACACAGGCAAGAAGGAGGAGCAACTGAAATAGATTGACACTGAAGCTGAAGAGAAAAATCACTGACAAAATCCATCTCAAGGCTCATGCAAAGCCAAAAGCACAGCAAATTTTCCATCACTGTGACATCACCTATAAGCTCTTGGCATAAAGTCCACTCAGATGGATGGCTCAGTTTTGGTGCAGGCGTATTTCATTTGTGAACTTTTAACAATGAATTGTGTCCTATTTCCAGGAAGATGTGTTAAACAAAAGTCAGTGAGGAGCAACTGTGTTGTACTTAACATCTACATTCAACTGAGGCCAAAACTGACAAAATGCAGGCATGCCGCCTACCCATGGACATTTTGGCAAGCAGATATTGGAGGCAAAACTTTGCTCCTACATAATCTTGCACCAGTCAAGTTGTCAGAAGTGTTGGTTTTTTCTGAGTGGCTTTCTATTGCCTCATTGTAAAGCAATTATCTAAAAAAACAGCATCATCCCAAATGTCTCCAGGCTGGGCAGATACACTTAACAGAGTATAATTAAGTATTTCCACATTTCAGAGACAAATGATGCAAAACATACCAAACTAAGCATGTTTTAACCCTACTAGGTTCATCTTTGAACAGTTGATGAAAGAAATAATATCTTTAAAGTCCATCAAAATTCTACATTGTGGCAGATTGACAGAATGGTTTAGGAGACAAACACATCAGAAACTTCTGTCACCCTACCATAGTAACATTTAATTTTTATTAGCTTCTTGTCATTAACTATCTGCTTTGTAGATACGTGCTTAGTAGAAGACACACATGTGAAATGAAACAGGAATTATACAAACATAGAGTAAAGACACATATGCAATTTCACTGATAAGTAAACCCAGTTAAAAGCACTATAAGTATATTAACCTCTCACATTTTAACATACTTTACATTTGGGATCTATTTGAGCATACATTTTACAAAAAAAAACTATGATCTAATACTATATCCCTGTTAGTCTGCCACATAATTGAAAAAATAATTCAGATAATTTCTGACTCTTTCAGAATACGTTTATACCAGCACACTTGTTTGAATAGGGAAGAGGAAGAACTACATCTGTCAGTATTTTAGTGCTCTTATTGGCAGTTTTACACATAGGTTTAACATGGAATTATGATAAATTATACTGGTATATAAAAGCTGTCCATACTTGCCTGAAAGGTGAAAAAGTCAAAAAGAATGTATGTTTCTACTTCAATGTAAAAAGTAGTGGGAAAAAAATAGACCAGCCAAATCTATTATTTTTGGCTCAGGACGACTGCATGTGTATTTTCCCCATGAACTTCTTACAATACATTTTTAACCTGGATTCTTATGGAAAACAGGCTTATGCAATTAGTGTCTTTCCATGTGCAAAGACTTCACCTTTGGGTCCCCTGGTAAATCCAACCAAATTAAGCACTGTGAGAAAGCTCAACATATAATTGCACTACTACAAGATTGCTGTAAAATTTATGAGTGCATAGACAGAAATCCTTTTAATAGGCTGGTATAGTTGCGATGCCACTCTCAGTCATACTTCAGGAGTTATGGCACTCAGAAGAAGCTCCCAATGACTGGAAAAAGGGTCACTCACTCCATTTTTATAAGGACTTGAAAAAGAGGACTCTGAAAGCTGCTGACCAGTCAGCCTCAGTTGAGTGTGTCTGGTACAATAACGAAGCAGATCTTCCTGAGACTTGTGTTGAAGCATATGGAAGACAGGGAAGAAATTAGAGACTGCCAACAGGACTTCATCAAGGGCAAATTTTGTCCACCTAACCCAACGACCTTCTGCAGTGGAGTGACTACATCAGTTGAGAAGAGGAACCTATGTCACTTACTTCGACTTACACAAGGTCCTTGGTATGGCTCAACACAACATTGTGGCCATATCTTGGAGAGATATGGGCTTGACAGATGGACTGTTAGATGAAAAAGGAACTGGCTGGATGGCCGTGTTCGGAGAGATAATGTCAATGGCTCAATGTCCAAATGGAAGCCAATAACAATTGCTATCCCTCAAGCGTGGGACAATTGTTATTTTACTTCTTCATCGGTGGCACAGATAACAGGATCTCGATTTAGATTTAGTAGGATTTACAGAGATGGAGCACCTCTTATACAAGGAAAGGCTGAGAGAATTGGTTTTGTTCAGCCTGGAAAAAAGAAGACTTTGGGGTGAATTAATTGCAGCCTTTCTGTACCCGAAAGGAACCTCTAAGAAAGACTGAGAAGGACTATATAAAAGAGCATGTAGTGACAGGACAAGGGAGAATGGATTAAAACCAAAAAAGAGTAGGTTTTTATTAGATATTAGGATGAAGTTCTTTGCTGTGTGAGTGGTGAGGCACCAGCACAGGTTGTCCAGAAAAATTGTGGATGCCCCATTCCTGGAGTTGTTCAAGGCCAAATTGGATGGTGCCCTGAGTAACCTGGTCTTGTGAAAAGTGTCCCTGTCCATGGCGGCATTGTTGGAAACAGATGATCTTTAAGGTCGCTTCCACCCAAACGATTCTACAATTCCATGATCAAGGTCACTGTGAGGTCTGAAGATGATGTCAAGCTGACTGGTGCAACTGACACGCTTTAGGAAAAGGATCCTACCAGGAGCAACATGGACAGGCCTGTGGAATGAGCCCATGTGTATCTCATGAAGTTCAACAAAGACAAGTGATGGGTTCTTTGCATAGGCCTGGGGGAGGAATGAAGAGCAAATACAACAAGTGTACTGCTGGAAGCTAGAAGTTTGTCAAGTAAGAAAGGTTCTCTGGCCAGTCACCACTATCTTTCAGGTTTTTCCTTCTCCCTAATTGTTGTGGCCATTAGCCATTGATCCGAGACACACTCTGTCTTCTGTGGTTCACATCTGTGACCTCTACCAGTACCACCTCCATGTCCGAAACAGGTTTTTTCACAAGAGCTGTTAGTACCAACATTCAGATCTGTATATTTCCTGATAACGAGCAAGACTTGATATTTATTACCCAATGAACATTAAAACACCATTCAATGAACTCAATTTATTTCTGTTGCACAAGCAAACTCCTTTCTTACCAAGTTTCATGATTAAAGAACTTGAGTAATTGTCCACAAAGACTCTCGCTCAACCAAGCAGTCAGTATTTACATTAAAATTTTCAAAAAGTGGAAGATGAAGGTCAACATCCGGTTAAATTCCACTGTATTGCACAGAAATTAGTTGGTCAAAAGCTTGTGTCAGTATCCTTCTGCAATACAACCGCAATACAGCTAACATGTAAATGATGAGACGTTCTATCTCAGAGGTCCATGTTGTACTTCGTACACATCCTAATTTTTACTTGCTGTTATATTTACATAAATCATCCATTCTGTCTTAATTATTTCAGAAATTCTGGATAAATTAGTTAAAGTCAATTAATCTGCTTATGTTTACAGTGCTCCAAATCAACCTAGTTCCAAATTTTCAAAAGCCTGCAGTTATTAAATGAAATTTCATATTTGATGTTTCCATATTTCTTTGTTCAAAATTACCACAGTATTAACAACATTTGTTCACGATGCTTTGCAATAAAATGGAGGAGGGGAACGGGGTGGGGGTGATGACCAAATTAGATAATGTTTGTAAGTAAAGAACATAAGTAGAATGGCATAGCGGGAGGAAAAGAGAAGGAAGACAGAGTAACAGAAGCAGGGGAACTGGAGAGTGTTGGCAGTCATGTAGTCAGGATACACAACAAAAAATGGTGCCCATTTAAATACTGCAGTTAGTAAATATTCAGGTCTATTCATATGCAGAAAACAGCCCCGAGCAAGCTGCCCTGCATGTTTACTCTGCTCAGGTCAGACACTATGACAGTGTTAAATCACAACCAATTCTCAGATCACTCTGAAGCTTGATCCCTCCACCCCTTCTGTGTCAGATCCCTCAAGTACTTCTGCCTTCAGCTAATGGTTTAGAAGGACTTTTAGAATTAAAAGAGCATGACCATTAACTTTACTATTTGGTGATAGCTAACAAGGCAGCTGTCATGTAAAGACATCTGTAAGAACAGCTCTGATTTCAACTTACATAGACCTACCAGCACATGCAAAATAAAACTATTGCAAAATATCTTGTTTGAAGGAAAGAAAGGAGCAATTCTCTCCCTCAAGCCCCTTGGACTTGCTCCATTTTACCAAAAGTAAAATTATATTAAAAAAAATTCCTTGATGGTCCTCAGCATCAAGGATGAAACTCCAGTCCTCTGACTTGTGGTATTTAGGGGTGACACACACATTCCACTTTTCACTTTTAGATTAACAAAGTGCAAAGAATGTTATGCTTCTACAACCTTAGCCACATGAGTTTATGAACATGTTTTAAAAGACAGAAAATGTAATAATTCTTCAATGGACACACCAATACCACTAATGTTAATTTGATTTTGCTTTGTGACTGATGGACTTTTTTAATAGAAGTTGGAAAAACCAACCTGTTTATATCATTAATCTTCAACAGAAACACTTGGAAAAAAAGACCGTTAGGACCTGACATACACAAAGTAGTGAATAATTCAGCTTTATCCCTTTGCAAAACATTAAATTATAGGTATCATCTAACATAAGAGGCACTTTTTATTCATTATGAATAAAAGCACTGTTAAATGAATATCCTCCTTTTTATGATTTTGGCATTTGCAAAATTTTTCCATAGGAATAGTTTCTTCTTTAAACAAAGGTAGTAATCATTTCCCATGTAAGGAGATGAACAGAAAATGCTGTTTCTTGTGTAGTGGAATGTGCTGTCATCTATTGCTAATGGACTGTTTGCTTGAGATTTTATTTCACTAAGACTGCACAGATCTACTTAGAAATGCGTTTAAGTGTTGAATGAGTAGGCTTCATATTTCCTCACAAAAAGAAACAACTGTACTTACTTAGTCTCATAAAACTGATTAATCTAGTTTCTACACCCACATAGTGGTTCCTATTTCCCCATGTTGCAGAACAAGAGATATTTTGACTATAACTCCACAACAAGATTCAACAATAACAATTGAAACAAAATGGAAGAATGAATAAAATAAGTAAAGCAGAGTGAAATAAAATGAAACCAAATAAATCAAAGTAAATCAACCAAAAACTAAATTTAAAAAGTTGTGGATTTATGACTTTGGACTCTGTATACTATATTGTATAGACACACATACACACATGGTTGTTACTTGGTTAGAATTGAAAGAAGGCAAAGTTGTAGAGAAAAGTATTAGCCACTTTAAAAGTCAGGATCTCTTGGTCTTTGGAGAGAGTTATTTCACCTACCAATATGAGTGTATCTTATGCATATTCATAGTTGCTGTAAAAGACAAAAAACCACTTTAATGAATATGTGAAAATAAGCTGTCTCAGCCTTTATAGTAGCACAGCATCCAGAAATGTATCCAAGAAAGTTAAATGCTAAAATAAATGCTGGCTTATTCTGTGAAGTTTTATTCAACCATCATCACTCCAAAATGGAAGTACATCATCTCCAAGCCACACTTTACATAAACTGAGTGCAGGTTTTTACAGTACTTAAAGTGTCAACACATACTCTCAAAAAAGTCTTGATACCTAATTACTTGAAGAAAAAAGATATGAATATGAAATAGCCCATGAAAGATTTGTTGAAGTAGAATAGATGAATTCTATAGTCTAGTCTGCAGAACTGTAGGCCTGTGATATATAAGGACCTTGCTTTTACCTTTACTGCTGATACTGAGGAAATTGATAGAGGTTTAACACACTATCTGATTAGTAATCTAAAAAAATAGTGAATGACTTTTCCTATTAACAATGATATTGCCATTGGTAGAAACATGCCACAGAGGTTTTAGGCTAAATTTGCCCTCCACTAAATTTGTCCTCCCCAGTCCTTGCTTGTTATCAGCTTATCTTGAGAGCTTGTGCAACATGTAGCTTGGTACCAGACACATCTTCCTATGATGTGGAGTTCAGCACAGGATAATAGCAAAGTCCTATAAATACAAATGAGATTGAAAAGGGAGGCCTAAGGACAAACTGTTGGTTGTCATTGCTGCTTGTGATAGAAATATATCCTTGCAAGTGAGGAAGTTGACCACACTAAACAGAATAAAGAAAAGCAGCAAAAGCCCAAGGCAGAAACCTCAAGGGGGTGACTGAGGCTGTGAGGATGTTGCAAGCTTCCAGAATCCTAGTTCCCAAAGGACCTCTCTCTCTCTCTGTCTCCCCCACCTCTGCTTGGTCCAAGAATCTTGGTTCTTTTTTTCTCAACATTCAAACTGTAAGAGCACTTTAACCTGCTCAAAATTCACAGCTGTTCGTTGCAAACAACTTTCTTGGTCAGGGTAACACCTCCATGGTTGCATCTACAAGGTCTAAGCTGCTTGATGTTTTTATTTTGATTTAGTCAATATCGAACCAGAATTAAATAATACACACCTGTACACTTACCCAGCTTCCATAACATGGCAGTTTGTTTTCGAACAACTTTATCCACAATACTTTTTTTTCCAGCCTATTTTCAAGTCTGTTCTGTATCTCTGTAATTGCATGCAGTATCAGACACCATTCATCATGTGTGGCTAGTGTTCCAGACCAGAGACAACCAGCATTAATCTAACAACTTAACCCAGCAAACCCTAATTTCTCTGTCCAGTTTTAATTCCAGACTATCAGAAGACGTGAAGTCTTTCCTCAGACCCACTGACCAGGCCAGATACATGTCCTCCACAACTCTGCGTCAATTTTAGTATTATTTATATTTAGCATGTAGCATGCAATCTATGTTTTGCCTAATGTTTTTTTATAGAACCAGTTTACAGAAATACATAAGGCATTGCAGAGTTAAAATAGTCTGTCTGGGTTACCTATTACAAAAATGTTCTAAGGACAGTCTACCTTCTTACGGTCTCTCATATCGGTATTAATTACTGTCTCATATGCAGAGAGGTTGAATTTAGGCCTTCTCATTCTTTTCTTCATATTTCTACACAGTTTGAACCACAATGAAGCTTTTAATTGCTTTCTTGTTCAGGATATTTCCATACTGTATTTTACACCTGATATTATGTATTGTACAAAAATAGAGTCTAGGCATTTTGATAGATTATGGCATTATCAGTTCCCTTCAGAGAATCTTGTCATAAATCTGGGACATGCTTAAAGAGTTTAATTCATCCATCTTCGCTGCATTCTCAGTCATGGTTGTTTTTTACGAATTTGAAAATTCAAAAATATTTGTCAAATCAGTCATAATGTTTCATTTGTTTAAATAGCTTTGTTTTCATGTAACCAGTCATATTGAGAATGCTTACCGTTCACTTTTGTCAGTAATCTAACAGTTATTTTGGCAGATATTCAATCCATCTCACGCTTCACTTCTTCCTTGCATCTACAGAATAACATTTATTTTGTTTATCAGTGGAAAAAAATACTAATACAAAACCAACAGCTTTTTTAGTCATTATTGATGAGCATTAGAGAGTTATATCCACAGATGTTTATGAAACAAGGTAAGAATATGAATGCTTAAACATTTATTTTTAAATAAAGTAACTAATTAATAAAGTATGCATTTAGTGTACAGTAAAATAATGTTTAGAAATATTACTTTACTCTGTGAGTCTGTATTACTGCACCTAGTCAAACTAATTTGTCCTTGGAGGATGTTAGAGTATACACTATTTGTAGAATGTGTCTAAATTCTATACTTCCTTCCAAATGTATCCCCAACACAAGAATTTATATTGTATATACCGTGTGAACCTATAGTTTCAACCTGTGTTGTGACCATTTTAAATAACCATTAAAAAATTATTTTATTTAATCAGTAAATAAAATAATCCATCTTGCTCTTTGTGGCTCCTAGAAACATAACTACTCCAGTTAGAAAACAGGCTTCCCTTTACTTGCTCTCAGGGGTGAACTGAGAACCATAACACAGACCTCCTTCACAAACATAATTTATGAAATAAACTTGCAAATCTCAGACTAATCAGATCCATTTCAGAATGATTGGCCAGTAGTTAGTCTGGCAATAAAAACACAAGCAGTGGAAAATTGATCTGACTCCTCAAAGAGATGACACGAGTCCATTTCAGGGATTTAGATCCAGCAAATTTTATATCTATATTGAACAACCTAAATTTCTATTTCCTGTGAGACTAAGGAGGGTTCTGTCCTGTTCTTGCACACAGAATGTCTATTAGATGAAACACAGAAAAATTAAATAGTGTCACCTTCCCTCTGGTATTTGCTTAGCATTTTCAGCACCGCCAGGCAGTACAGTGGCACACATCCGCCACAGGACAACAGCATCAAGAGCTCATGGAAAGAGTTCTATTTTAAATTCCATATCTGCACCACATTACTTTTCAGATATAGGCTACATATTCAACTTCATTCCTCCTACGACGCACACAAACTCTAAAAGCTACCAGTCGGTGCGCTATCAGCACAGAAAACCCAGACAAAAACAAAAGCAAAGTGACCCATCACTTTGTAGAACACAGAACAAGATCAGTAAAATCATTCATATAATTACATCAATGAGAAAATTATACAAGTAAACACAAATCACCACTAGAAAAAGTGAAAATAAGTTTTGTTTCCATATTTTGGCATTTAAGTATACATTGCAGGATGAAAATTAACTAAATCTTGCCAATTCCTGTACAAAATCATATGTCTAGTAGATAGCAAATATTCACATAGAGTGACAGAAATGCAGGAAAGTATATCTATAAAAAGTTGAGCAAAACATTTTGGGCTCGGTATATTAAGCACAGACAGATTCCCCTAATTCTTATTGTACACTTTAGAAAAGATGTCACCTCAAAATAATAGCTCCAGTCAGGTTTATGCCTAGAGATTACCTTAATGAAGTGTCAGTAATAAGATCTATGAATTTCTATGATAACCCAAAGATGAATGCAGAATAAATGCATAGCACCATGGGTATTTTTGAGACTTTAAATAAACAACCAAAGGGGAGTGGGATATGGAGGGGTTTATGCTGGTTGAGATTAAAAGATATCAGTACCAAGTCAAATGCAGAAAAATAAATTTATATGATAGAAAAGGTCTTATATACCCAAAGGTTTGCATGATTTTTCTAGCTATAGCATTTTCCTATTAAAAAGAAACCCTCTGATCCTGTTACATACTACTTTTCTGTCCTATACAACTTGAGCAGTTCCATTTTGTTACTAGCTGCCACTGTTGCTACCAAACTGATTCTCAAAATCCCCAGGATTTGTTATTGCTGCATTTTTCAAATTATGATCTAGGGAGAGGAGAATTGGCACCTTTGCAGCTGGAAGGACATTACCTGGTCTTCAGCTCAAAACTGCAACATCAGAAAGTCCACATCACCTCACAGAGTGTTGCAGCAGCTGTTGCTCTTGCTACTTTTCTTAGTAAATTAGTAAACTAATTGAAAGTTAAGATTATAGAGATAATAGATAATTTATTATAACTCAGGTATGGCTCTGGTAGTGAAACAAATTGGGTAGAAAGAAATAAACTGAAAAACATAGCTTCATAACTTCTATTGGTGTCTTATTAGTAGTCTGTGTGGTTTTCTTAAAAAAAGGTAACATTTTACAACTCACGACACATAAGAACAGAGTCTTGTGTTCTATTTGTATATGTTGACTTGAAGGTTTACATTTTAGTATTTCACTTGATTTGGCATGTGGTTTTCGGTTTCAAGTGTAAGGGTACGTATTTCAAATTTTTTGAAAAAAGGGTTGCTATTTTCCTTTCTCACTGCAAAGGCAAATTATCCTTAGTAAAGCAAATAATTGCCTAGACGTGGAGGACTTTCCTTGCCAAAGCAGTATTAAAATGCACATATACTTTTACACGATGCAGTGTAGGATCTTGTTAAAATAAAGCAAGCTGGTGATCTCAGCATTAAAATCCAAAATTAGAGAGGGTGTATCAATACTACACATGGGAAATGATTCCAAGAACTAATATTTTCATACAAAAATAGAATCATAGAAAGGTTTATATTGGAATGGACCTTCAAAGATCATCTACTTCCACCCCTGCTGCCATGGGCATGGACACCTTCCAGCAGACCAGGGTGCTTCAAGCCCCATCCAACCTGGCCTTGAACACTTCCAGTGATGGGTCAACAACAACTTCTCTGCTCAAGCTAGAGACTCACAAATGTGAAATAGAGGGGTAGAATCACACAAAATCACACAGAATGGTTGGGGTTGGAAGAGGGGTCTGGAGATCATCTAATCCAACCCTCCTGATAAAGTAGGTTCACCTACAGCAGGTCACACAGGGCCATGTCCAGGTATGTTTTGAATATCTCCTGAGGGACGACTCCAGAATCTCTCTGAGCAGCCTGTTCCAGTGCTCTGTCACTCCCACAGAAAAGAACAGTTTCCTCATATTCAGGTGGATCTTCCTGTGTTTCAATTTGTGCCTGTTGCCCTTTCTGGGTTCCACTGAGAAGAGTCATCGCCCATCCTCATGACATTTGTCCTTAAGATATTTGTACGCTTTGATAAGATCCTCTCTCAGTTGCCTCTTCACCAGGCTGAAAGGCCCAGATCCCTCAGATTTTCCTCACAAGAGAAATGCTCCTGTCTCATCATCTTTGTGCCCTCTGCTGGATCTTTGCAGTCATACCTTGTCTTTCTTGAACTGCCAGCCCCAGAACTGGACCCACCACTTCCCTCAACGTGGTCATGCTTCTTTTGATTCAGTCAAGACATGATTGCCTTTCTGAGATGCATACAGACACTGCTGGTTTATGTCCAATTCTTCTTCCACTGACTGGATGAACACTCCATTCTCCAAATCCTTTTCTGTGGGGCTGTTCTCAGTTCATTCACCCCCCAGCCTGTATTGATACTGGGCATTGCCCTGACCCAGGTGCAGCACCTTGGGTTCACCTTGCTGGAGTTCAAAAGGTTCACTTGAGCCCACTCCTCAAGCCTGTCAGGTTCACCCCTTCCCTACAGTGTGTCAGCTGCGCCACTTTACGTCATCTCCAAACTTGCACAATATCCCACTGTCAGTGCCGTTGATTAAGATATTAAACAGTATGTGTCCCCATAAGGACCTTGAGAACACCACTCATCGCTCTCCCCTTGGACATCAAGCAATTTACTGTAGCTCTTTGGGCATGACCATCCAGACAATTCTTCATCCAACGCTCCATCTATCAAACCTATACCTTTGCAATTCGGCAGAAAGAACACTCTTGGTTTCACCATTGTCGAAACATCTGTGTGACACTCTAAAATCATTCAACAGATGTAACCTAAATTGGATATCTTTACTACTGCAGGCACATCACTAATCTTAGAACAATTTATTTCCTTCCCTAAATACTTTCCCTGAATATTTTGCTATTTAGAATTAGCTGTGGGTTGTTATGGGTACATTTCAGGTAATAGCTAAGTATTGAAAGCTGGCTCAGATAAGTCAAATTGCTGTAACCAAGTCATTGACACACTTAATCGAAAAACTTTCAGAGACTGTAATCCACTAAAATAACCTCCTCTTGGAAAGATAGTATTTTCAGAAAGAACTTATTCTAATATTTCTAGGTTCTCTGAATTGTTTATTCATCATGCTACATACCAGGTGAAATTCAACATATATTGTGGTATTTAATTTTTTCCAATTATTCCTCTCCCTTTTGCATCCTATAATTTTAAGGCATTATGGCTCTGTTTCTGCATATATATTCTGAGCTCTACCCCATAATTTTTGCAGTTGCAGAACCAGACAGACGTGCTATAACAGAATCTTCCAAAGCAGCCTGCCTATGCAAAATTTATACATTATCACATAAGTATAGCATTCACAGTGAATTCACTTAACTTAATGCCAGAGGTCACTTAATACATTCACTTAACTTAGATGCCAGAGGTCACTGACACAAAGAAGGAGACAGAAGGAAAAAGGGAACATCTATTTTCCATGAACAGCAGAACAGATTTTCATTTCCACGCCTGAGTTTCCAGTCACTGTCAACAACATGGGGGTAACATACATTTTTACTTAATTTTTCTATGAGTAGCTTTTCTTCTTTTGCTGGTTCAATTAATTTTTACCAAAAAATTTCTCAAACTGTTTTTTATTGCATGATTTATAGGTATGTAATGAACCATGGATAGGAAAGTAAGTCTTTTGAGTCAGCAATTGCTGACTGAAATACAATCTCCCAAGTAATTGCGGACACCAAAATGGAAACCACATTTTGGAAGTGATTTAAGCTAGAATGTCTTAAAAAAAAGAGGTATATTAGATAGCATTGCTATGTTTACTCTGTAAGTAATTGAAGTAATGTGGAAGAAAGAAAGTGGAAACTCTTCTACATAGAGCCTAGGGTACTGTTAAAAAGATTAAAGGCTTTAGCATGGAGAAGAAAGCTTCTGCTTTATCAGTAATCAGATGTTGCATCTAATTGTTGAAGTTACTTGTTTTCAGCACAGGGATTATTATCTACAACCTTGAAAACATCACATGACTTAAAGCTAGTAGACATTTAAGTTTTATAGTGTTTATTTATAATAGCATTTTTTATTGATATTAAAGTGCATATATAACCACTCACAGATATATAAACATACAAAACGTAAGGTAGGATTCATTGTGGCACTTGTACTTTTTCTATACAGCATTCAGCCAGAAAAAACTACAGAACTCAGAACTCAGGCCACACACACCCCCACATCACAAGTATAGCACCACAAAGCCAGCCTTTCCTATGTCTGTAATGTTGCAATATGAGTACCATTTGTTTTGTGCCAAAATTTACTAACACTGTGGCTTTGTAAATATTTTCTGCTTAGCAAGGTTGAGGAAGTTTCATTCTGCTGTTTTCACCTTCTGTATCGATACTTTTCATACTTACCTGCCATTAGGCCCAAAGGCAGTTAAATTGCTGTCAGAGGCAACTCAACCAACCACAAGTCAAACACTTTCCACTGTAATTTTGGCAGTATAAAAATAAATGGACCTAGATGAGAGGCCCACAAATGCACACATTGTGTGATGGTGCAGGAAGAGTCAGTAACTACTATCATATAGCTGTGACCAATTCTCTATGCAACCTCTGCAAAATAGTTAGAAGTAAAAAGTTCAAGTGTTTTTGCTGCCAAAACAGTCTTTCCAGTACTATTATTTTTGCTGGTTTTACTGATTTGCAATCCCTTGAAGAAAAAACTTTCTGTTAAAAAATTATGGAGTTCAAGGAAATCTTTCTAATTTTCGACATAGTTTTTCTATTTTCCTCCAACAGAAAAACAAAAAGTCAATCACAGTGAAACAACTAAATAAGACTTGTGTGCTAAAAGAGATAATTTAATGGATTCCTGAAAACCTCAGAACAAAAAAAAACTACTTGTATTTTAAACTCTAACAAAACATTAACAAGATATTAATTTTCTGAAAAAAATAACCTATAAATACGGGCCATAAAAAGAAGTGCTTAAGGAATTCTTTAGATTTGAGTAAAACTTCTGTGCACAGCATTTTAAAATTCCCAAACTAAACTTGGAAAATCCACAATATACAAATAAGGTGTTTCACATTTTTAAAACAATTTAAAAATTTAATAAATAAACTCAAGAGAATACTTGATCCAGAGACCTGATTTAGTCCAGAATTTTCAGAAAATCTATCTCCACTTTTTTTTTTATATTTTATTTGGTCTGGCTGGAACTGAGGTAACTTCTCCCATAGCAGCCCTCACAGAGCTCTGCTGCGAATTTGTGGCCAGAACAGTGTTGAAAACACATCAGTGTTTGAGGTCCTGTTAAACAATGCTCCCATAGAATTGATAGCATAAGGGTTAAAATGTTTTAAAATTGTAGTAGCTAGATAGGCTTTAAATAAGCATTGTTCTTGCTAAATCTTGTGACTCTGCACCTGTGTGTACCTGCAGCACAGGTAGTACTGTTACACTGTGTTATAGGTATGCAATCATTATTTAGAAATCCCATATTGGCTGATCGATAACATCATGGGATGATTGTGGGAGAGGGACTTGAAGGGGGCTTGCAGTGTATGCCTGAATGATTGCAATGAACCTGAAACTCATGCTCTGTTGATTACAATAGTACAGTGGAAATTTAATGATCAACATATGATTCTATAGTGCTTATGTAAGAAGAGAGTATAAAATGTGTTCACCCCAAACTGATGTCGGAAACAGATTTGGGTTTGTACCCCTGTTCCCAGAGCTCTTCAATAAAAGCACCTGATATAATCATTCTGTGATTATGTGTTTTCTGCGCTAACAGAATCAGGGCTGTTTTGTCACCCCCCACTCTTCAACTTCTTCAAGGCCTGTGTGGGGGAATCTGCACACCAGGACAGCTGAACCAAACTGACCAAAGGGACATTCCACACCATATGGCATTTGCTGAGCCACAAAAACTGAGCAAAGGGAGTGGGGGCAGAGCTTATTCTTTGTTTTCTGAAGCAACTGCTATGTGTTCTGGGACTCTGCTTCCCAAGAAATGACTGGACTTCACCTGCTGATGTAGGGAATTAATAGTTTTTGCTTTGCTTTTCTTCCATGTGCACCCTTTGCTTTTCTTTCAACCACCTCCGCCTTGACTCAAGAGCATTTCATCTTATTTTTTCCTCTTTCCTGCTGAGAAGCAGGAGTGATGGAGCCGGCTTTGTGGGCACCTGATGGCTTGCCAAGGTCAGCCCACCATATTTGTAATATATTTATTTCAAAAATAATTTCTTAAATCAAGTTTGACTAAGCTTCAACTGACCTGTCAGAATGTATCGATATTTAGACAGTAGCCCAGGATGAATTGTACTTCTTAGTCATAAGTACATGATTCCATAATTTATTTATTACACTATTACTAATTTCTGTTATTTCTGTACCCATCTAGTTATCTTTATCAACAAATTTCGTTAACATTTTATTGTACATTCAGGATAATTACAAAAACACTGGGATTCAATGCAATGAATTAATCTTTTAAGTAAGAAATACATTGCAACAGAAAAGCAATGTTATCAAGGTACACAGGAAAGCAAGGCAGGAAAGTTGCATAAAGGAATAATTTTTATGAGTAAAGTTTTATGACTATTCTTCAGGCATCTGTGGTTAAATGGTTTGATCATATCAACCTTTATAGTTGAATTCTGATGTATATTCATATTCTCACCATGTTATAGAATGCAGTGCTTTCCCATGATCCAATGAGTTTTTCCTGATTGAATACTACCTATATTGAGAACAGTAACTGAATCTAAAAGTTTTAAATGGAAATTATTCATATTCCTTTAAACTCTTCCAAATGTTGTTAAACAGAAAGATAAATGGTGTATTTATTTTGATATAGGACAAATTTTAATGTCATGGCCTCTTCTCGCAAACTTTGGTGACATGCCCATTGGAAATAAAAGGATTTTTAATACTAGAGAAAAATTTTCTTGAAAAGTGTCTTCCAAAAAAAAAGGAGATGATTTTACATGAATACTTGCTTAAAAGTGTCACTTCTTTCTACAAAAAATTCCATCACAAGAAAGCATTTGGTTTTGAGACAGTCAGTAAGAACATGGAGTCATCTCACCCAATGAGAATTGCAGTCTGGATGATTCAAGAAGCAGAGGATTTGCATAAGCTTGATTTTCCCATGTGGAATGATTCACCATGACACTAATGATACACGATTTCCCAAAATTTTAAATATCTTTAGAGGTTTCTTTAAATAAAGTTCCTTAACTAAAATTCACATTAAATGTTAAGACACATAATTTTCATACCAGACTATTGCAAACCTCTACCCATGTTGTCCATACTTGTCATAAAATAATAATTTTTACTGCACCACTTTGGAACAAGTATTCAAACGCCATAAAAAATCAAATGGACAGTAAATTACATAATTACACTGATTTTTAAGGTTTTCTTTCTAGGCTTAACAGCTAAATGCATTAAAAAATAAGCCAGAAGAAACTCTGGAGAACAACTGAGAACCTTGTTCTTCTGGTTCAACTTTTGGTAAGCTTCTTCATTAAGTTCTGATTTAATATTTCATACTTTGAATAATACTACCTATTATAATAATATTACCATCTTCTTTCAAGAGGTTTTACCTTTAAATTTCTGTGACAGAATGCTAAAATAGGTTTTTTAATTAGATTTCATTTGACAATGTGTGTCACAAAGGCTGAAAGGGAAAAGTAACCATTCTTTAACTGTTTAATGGTGGTAGAAATAACTAATATACTGCTAATATTTTCTGTGTACAGCTTAGAGTTTGAGTATTAGTGCTTAGCATTATAGGGCATTGCTGGCATAAGCAAGTCTTACAGAACCCAGAATGTTCCAAGCTTTTTAAGAAGAGCAATATGAACTGCATAGGACAAGATATAGCTTAATTAAACAGGTAGAGTATGGCAAACACCACAAGAAATAGTGCTCTCTCTTTAAATTCAACACGCAAAACCGAAAGTCATTTTTGGATGCAAGCACACTACATTTGCATAAAAAAGATCTTTAAATCTTATTTTATCCCAAGAAAATCAAGTAGGATTTCAGCACCATATTAGAACATGAAGACCTTGAAAGCAAGGGGAAATGTGAAGTGATGTAATGTGCTTGGTGGTAAAACACCACAGAGATTTCATGAAAATATTAATGAACATACAGAAAACCTGTGGGATAGAGATGATGGTAGGGAGATATCACAAATCATTCTCCTATGTGGTATGGAGGATAATATATTTCATCTTATATGATATGGAGGGTAATATATCCTGCATACTATATTAGAAAGTTTCTGTATTCACAAAGTAAAAAATAATGTAATGGCAATTTTTTTTTTAATTAGCTGCTCTTCATAAAAAGTAGAGTTAGTATCTCTGTATTGGCAACAGCAATGTCACAAGCATTTTGAAAACAGTATCACTGTTTCTCTAAAAATATTGGTCTTAATAATGATTGTGTACATGTTGTTAAGCAATAGAAATGATTTAAAATCTTAGGCAAACCTTTATATCTACACTTCAGCTTGTAGTAAGTTACCTTCTGTGTAGTAGTGCCTTTAAGTCAATAAAGTCTTCTGGAAACATTTATTCCAGGATAAAGATATCCTTTTCATGTTAAGTTATGATAACAGACAGGAAATTCTGCTGGGTGTAAAGAGCCATTTTTATACTAGAGGAGTCTCCTGTGGCATAACGAGAGATTACATCAGTGTAGTTACACTTCTGCAGGTAGAACCACCATAACTCTTTGTCCAGTTGCAGCATGCAGCAAAAGCTAGCAGTAGAGGATGTGTCAAGCCAGTGATAACCAAGATATCTAATTCACATTATGGATTTTGTCTAGCACATTAGAACCGATGCAAGTAGTGGAACAAACTTTATTACCAACTGAAGCCCTTTTATTTTCTTTTTTAATAGGTGGTTTTGTTTTTTTGTTTTTTTTTTTAAATCTGATAAATAGGATGGAATTCAAAACATGACAGTGCATGGGATAACCTAGGTTCCATACTGATCAAAGAACAGTGGATCAAAAGAAGAGTACAGGAGAACATTTTATATTAAACTTTGCATTAATCTAGAGTAGCGTGTTTATCTGAACACTTCTGTGAGTTCATAAGATGAAAGTTTACTGTTCAATTTAAAGAATCAGATGCTGGGGACATACCTGTGCTCTTTTACAGGCAGAATAAAGCTCACTCATTTGACTTTTGAGCAGAAAGGAAGTTACACGAAGTAAATACTTCAGAATAAAACCAGAGCTTGCAGCAACAGATATCTGCAGTGGGTCTAAACAGGACTTACGGCTTTGTTTAAAATGAATGTGCTGTCAAATACACATGAATCTTACTCACCTCAAGTAGAGCAAACTGTGTCTGCTGGCAAAATAATGTGAAGAAATCTGCACTCCTGGGTGAGGTTTGACAGAGAAGAGGTGGTTGATTCTCAGCTCACATAAGCATAAATTTTTGGAGGAAGAATCAATGCAAAGAAATAGATTCTACAAGGGACTATGCTAATATATACTTGCGGGGCATTCATCTGCAAAATCACCCTGAGCGACATTGTTGGATATTCATTCTAGAAGTAAAAATATATTTTTTAAAGCTTATGCTGCATCAAAGATCTTTGTGACATGACCTTTTATGCTTTTGACACCCCAGCACTGAACTCTTCTCCCTCCTATGAATGCTCATAGTCTGAAATCTCACTTAATAAATTAATGAAGCCAAAGGTGCTACAGAAGTTGTCGGCAGCTGCTCAATTATTAAGCAATATTTCAGAGAGAAAGCCATTATTTCTCAGAGGTGTGCAGTCTGTACTGGCCCAGTTAACTTGAGGATGTTCATTCCAACCTGCAAAATTGCTAACTATTCCTAAGCCTTTGTGGCATTTTACCAATTAATGCCCTTATTAAATGCAAGAAGGATTATGAGAGGGTGCTTTAGGAAATATCCCAAACTATAAATAATGAAATCTGCCACTTGCACTTTAATTACATTTCCCTTGCCCCACCAGAGACCAAATTTAATGGTCTTCAGAGCATATTCCAATATTTATAAACTTAAATTTTCAGGCACAATCAAAGTTTAATATGGCTATGAGATTTTTTAATTGGTGAACATGTTAAATGCATAATTGCCTATAAGTTTGAGAGGCTGTAGTATAACTTGAAAGGGAACTATTCCTCAATTTGTCCAAAGGTAAACTTTCATTTTAACACATCATCACTTACACTCAATATTTATTTGAAAATTCCTGTCAGTATTGTTAGAGTCATAGGAGTCTATAATTTAATCCTCACTGAGAAGCTAACTCCTCTGCTAGTTTTATGTTGAAAAAAAGAGAGGACTGGCCACTGAGTAGCACTTGCAACAGTGAAGGGTGAAAGAACTTCATGTAATTATTTCCAGTTTTGGGTGAAGTTGTCTGCATGAAAATTATATCTGCCCCAGGATTCAGTCTGTCTTGTCTGTTCATGTCAATGCTACTATTAAATGTAGAAAGTTTTAGGAAGACAGATAAATGAAAGAGAGGTAAAGAAATTGAGAGCTCTGCAAAATGCTGGAGAGTTTTCATGCTGTTTTGTGTAATTCCTCTAAGGAAAGAGCTGCTTTTTCTTTACTGTCTTGCCAGCCACAGCACCATTGGGATCTCTATAAGCCATACATACTTTGGCCAACAGGCTTCATTTCCAGCAGTGAAGGGCTAGCTTAGGTAAGTTTACCCAATGAACTATTCAGATAATGGAATTTTACAAAAATCCCTTTCCCCGTATGCATCATGAATGAAATGCCTTTCACAGGCCATATATTTTGCCAGTACTTCAAGTGAAAGTAAGCATGCTTCAGGAAAAGATGATGTACTGCCAGAAGTCCAGACTTCTACTACTTCACTGTTCATTCTCCACTATTGTCCACCACACCTGCTGGCGGAGGATGTTGCAATGTCATGGTGCAAGCATAAATTTAAGGTGATTTATGTTGGAGTCCTGCTGCATACACAGAAAGAACAGTAACTGAAAAACTCAGTCAATACATTTCTGTCTAAATGTCTGCTGGTAAATGAGCTTACTTGCCAAGAATCAGTGCTCCAAGCAAATTGAATCCGCTAGAGAATAAGATGGGGAAGAAACTACTTAGTCTCAGGTGCTGTAAATTAAAGGGGTTGTTAGCCAATTTCAAGAGAACTTATTTTAGGTGAACACTGTACAACAAGCTGTCTGCCTGAAATGCTTAATAAGCTTCAATTTTCTTGAGGCAAACCTTTGCTTTTAGATTTCATAATATTTTATGCAATGGAACTCTACCAAGTGTTACGGTATACTATACAAGACAGCTATCTGCCCTCATACATCACAGCAAATATGTTTCAAAGAAGCCTGCATTATCAATAATGTTTATCATCAAATGCAGCTTTCTGCTTGGATGTAAATTTTAAAAAGGCACAAGGCTAGGACTTCAAATAATTTTTAGAAATATTCTATTTAATTTTAAACCTTTCATCCTCTCATCCAGGATGCAAATATGCTTACTCTTGTCAAAGTTTAGCTCTGACCTGATGAAATTTAATCTAAACGAAATGTATGTTCCATTTTTAAGTCTTAGGATGTTGGAGCAAGTAGTTCTAACATCTTACAATACAGTAACATAATAGCAAAAAGTTTCATGCTAATGTTAAATAAAAGTGAGAATTTAAGTCTGGAAACAATCACCACGAGTGATCTTTGTGGAATTTTCTTTGATAAATTCTAAACACTTATATCAATAAGTTAACTACAGTATGTTGATGCATTAAAGAGTATATTTCACACTCTCTGAACATCCTAGAAAAATTGTTTCAAAGCTGTTACACATCTGCCACTACTTGAATAACTGCATATTAGTGGTTCTATTTTATCTATCTGTCATGTTGCCTTTTCAAAAAAGATTGAACATGTAACTCATATTACAACTCTATAAAGTAATTATCCCTTCACTAAACCAGCTGTCATACTGTCTTGACGAAGCATAGAGAGGAATTTCATAAGTCAGATGAGTTTGAGAATAATTACATCGGTAATATGGAAGAAAAAAAAAGGAAAAAGAAGAATGACTGCCTTAAATTCAAAATTTCAGTTGACTTTATGTTACTGCCCTCAACATTCAGTTGTTTCATTTGCAGCATCCAGAAATAGAAGAGGTGAAGGATGGCATGTCTTGTAAGTGCTTTTCACTATCAAGCAGCAAACTCAAAGTATAACAGTGGAATTGAGTAACAATGGATTGTAAATTTAGTCAAAAATTAAAACAATTAAACACAGGACCAGAGAGATCTCTGAACATTTTTGTTTAAGTCCTCAGTCAAATAGTATTCCAAATTCATCTCTTTAGTCTGGTATGCTTGACATTCCCTATTCTCTTGAGGTGAGGCTTTGCCACTATATTTTGTAACTTTTGATGTGAGGCAACTCAACTGAGTGATATAGTACAAAACACAAACCTGGCATCACACATCACTACAAATAAGTGTCCAAGAAGCCTCACCATCAAGAAAATTGAAAAAGCGTTTGGCTTTACTCTTTGGTCAAATAAATATTCTACACTCATCTGACCTCTTCGCCTAGTGATTACAGACAACCTTGAATACTGTTTTATCTGAGAACATCTTGTAAAGATAAAAGGCAGAATTCCAGTCAATCAGTAATATCATCGAACAATGTGGAGCTTCACAAAATCAAGTGACTTTCTTAATTCATCTATGACTTCCAAGCCCCTGGAAGCAATTTTTTTGCTTTATACTAAGCTCAGTAATTTGAAAAATGCTGTCCTAGACATTTGTTTCAATAACAGACAATTTTCTCTACTGAATAGACAAAATTCACACTTTAATCAGAGTTTGATCAGACTTCAGTTTCCATTCCTCTAAGAAGGCCTATAGTGTTCTCACTCCCTTCAAAAACATTTTTTTCATATTGAAGATTAATAACAGGTGAATAACAGACAAAAACTAGATATTATTTGGGCTCAAAAGTATTGAATTTTCCTCTGAATTAAAATTTTCATACTCTCTACAAATACATGAATAAGCCAAAGTGAAAGTATCAACAATTTCCTTACTTCAGGCATCTTCCCAGCTCTCTACAGATGGTACTTTAACTCTCTCAAGTATATTCTAGTGGAAGTTTCTTTGTGGTTTTGTTGGTTTTTTTCCGAGTTCATTGTTGTTTGCAATTCTCTTGGTCTTCACTTTACTCAGCACCTGGAGATTTAAACATGAAATTGAAGTCAAGAGTTAAAAGTTCTCCCCCAGGTCTCCAGACAATAATGAGTGATAGTATATTTATTGTTTAGGATTTCCTAGGGTGTATTCCTGCTCTTTCCTGGTTCTCCAGCCATGAAAATCTATGCCAGCCATGTAGATTCGTTGCATTCTTGTGAGTCAATACTAGAAAAACCCTCTTCTTTTTTAAGAGAGAAATGCTACTTCATAATGGCAAAGCCTAGGCCTGTTATGAACAAGTCATTGTCTAGAGTAGTTCATATAATTAAACAGGAACAGCAATTTGGGGCAATAGATAATACTACATAATGTATTGTCAACAAAGACAAATGTATTGGGAAATTTCAAGGCACATCTGCATATTTTGAGACTTGTGTTAGTGCAGTAGGGCCTCATGGAAGTAGGAATTTGGGGTGGTAGCAGAAGACTTCCTACTGAGTGCCTCAAGGAGACAAAAAAAAGTCACAACAGTCATTAAAAATCACCAGAAGGGTGTTCCCAAAATATGCAAAATGAGCTCAATGAAAAACACAAATAAAGACTAGAAAAAGTAGAATTTGCTCCAGCATTCTCTTCACATTTAAGAATTGCTGCTACTCAGCCACTGTAAGTTCTTCCTCACCCACCATGGAGAGAGGACATTGTTTTTAATTTACCACAAGATACATGTTGCTTCTTTAAGTTAGGAATAAGAAGAAAAAGCTTTTTTTTTTCCCTTTTAGAACACATTTGAATTAAGTAAATTTAAACAGCATAGTGCTGTTTAATATTCACATGTATATTCTGTTACAGTGTTACCATATAAAAAAGCAATTAACATAGAGTCAGGCTAACTTTGGATGCAGTATAATAACCCTTTCAACTTCATCACAGCCACAAGACAGGAAAGTTTTTCATTTATGGCAGATCATCTACCTCTATAGAGTTGTGAGAGGATGAGAAAATGGAGGAAAAAAGAAAAGGGAATGAGTACCCGCAAGCAACCATTTAGAAACCAGAGAAAAACACTATTTATTGAGGAAGTGAGAGAGGAAGCAGCTTCTGCTCCCTAGCAAAACCTTTTAGAAACAGCCACTAATCTGCTACCAAAGCTTTCAAAAAATGTCCTGAAAAAGGCTTAAAAAGCATTTTCACTTAGCATGCTCCCTAGGACATATTTTCATACAGAAAAGATAAAAAGAGCAATGATATGACAGCTGATTTTTCTATATATTGATCGTATCTCTTAACTTGTAAAGAGATGGTAACTTGTAAAAAACAAATCTAAAAAACAAGATCTAAAATAGGAATAAAATCTGAGACAGCTAGAAATTAGTTACTTACGTTCAATAGTTCGCACAACAATGATTTCTAGCAATATTTGCAATAATCTTTCCATTTTTTACTATGAAGAAATCAAGTTTAAATAGATACATCACATTACTCAGTGTCAAGGTACAATAACCAGGGAAAATAATTCAGTCACGAATGAATTTCTAATGAGTTTAACTTGCTGATTTCTTCCGAATATTACATGTCAGAGACTCGTGTAACAGCGCAGTGCCTGCAGTCATCTCCCTAACCAGAATCATATTGCCTTTACCTGTCATTTTTTCCCACGCAAAGCAGAATCCAAATCACCGAATATTTTTGTACACGTGATGTCCTTATCCCTGACGACACCACCTGGGCAATTTCACAGTGTAAAAAATATGTTCTATATGTCCAACCTAAACCTATCCTCATTCAGTTTAAACTCATTGCCTCTTGTCTGTCACTGCAGGCATTGATAAGAAGTCTCTCTCGCATAAATCCACTTCATATGATACAAGGCTGTAAAAAGGTCTCCCTGAAGACTTCTCTTGTCCAGGCATTTAAAAACCCCAACTCTTTAGCCTGCCTTGGTAGGTGGTTCCATCTCTTTAATTATTTTCATGGCCCTCCTCTGGGCCTGCTTCAACAGGTCCCTGTTTTTCTTGTTCTGGAGGCACCAAAGCTGGATGCAGCACTCCAGGGGGGATCTCATGAGAGCAGAGAAGATGGGTAGAATCACCTCCCTCAACTTCCTGGCCATGATTCGTTTTTTTGCAGACGAGGGTACAAATGGATTTCTTGGCTGCAAGAGCACATTGCCAGCTCATACACAACATGTTCCCAAAAAAGCACATGCTACTGCACACCTAACCTCACACACTCTCAGCTGGTGCTGTTAATATCTCCTACTTCAGTCTACTTATGACATTTCAAATATGTATCGTAAGCATGACATCATTCTGAAACCTCTTTTCCCCCAGCCTGCCACAACACTGTCCAAGCAAACGAATCAATTGTAATTTATACGTCACATACCTCACACATGAAACTGAGCAGATTTCTTTGCACCCTCAATTTCAGCAGCTCTAACTGCTGGGTGTGTAAGATTCACCACCTTAGTTCTCTTCTGGTCTTCCATTGCTTTTAACTATGCTGTGTACTGAATCAGAAATATTGTTCTGGCATCACACAATTCTGTCATGCCTACTGTTCTCACACACTGTTATGAGCAATGGAAAATATGCAATCCCATAATTTACATGGTGTTCCACTAGTGAGGACTCACAGTAGAGGCAGTGAAAGCCTATATCTACAAATATTTCCCTTATAAAAAGTATAATAGAAATTAACAGAAGTTAATTGAAATAAGCCCTGAACCCACTTGATTACAATATTTACACGGTGCTTTGACATTTAAGAATTAATGCATTATTGTGAATCAAGAAAAAAAGGAAAAGCTTCAAAGTGGAACATTTCTGATATTCTGAATTTACACATTTCTCTTTGTCCTCATGGACTTAAACCCTATTTAACTTATAGGTGAAAAGATTTTAATGCATTTTTAGTTATTATTCTCCTTACACTTCAATCCTGTCCCTCAGAAGTCTGTGGATTTGAATACAGACAACTGTTTTATCAGAGAAATATATTGAGGCTTTATCATAAGAGGCATATCAAATAAACACAGTAAGAGAAATAGAAAAAAGTTAAAAACCCCTTACCCAGCAGTCCAAAGACCTGTCTGCTTTCAGATATTTAAAGTCCATTATCTGTTTTCTAAGAGATTTCTCCACAAATACGAATCTGTCCCTGAATGATATTCTTATAAACAGCTCATATACGACATCCTCAGGATTTCTTTACTCTCTGGTTACAGGCAGCTACGTGCTGAGCAGACCTGCTATTTATTACAAAGCTCCCAACATTTTACTCATTATAAGGGCCAGTCACTTTGATGTTAGCTTTCCCCATTAAAATCCAGGCCCTGGAAACTTCTGAACTGTGTGCAAAAACATACTGCAAAATTCACAGATGATATGCAACTTACTGAGATCTCATTTACTTGATTGAAATTAAACAAATTAAACAAATTAGAGCTCAGGTTTGATAGCTGAACTACCTGCTTTTTACGTAGCACTTTTTCCTCCCACTGTCCTGTATGCCTTGATCCTTAATAAAAAGTGAGGCAATAATTTTTACTCCTATTGTTCATAAAGGAAAATCAAACCAAATCACTTGAGATAATAGCTCTTCAGTGTGGAACTTGAGAGGACCTCTCACAACCAAGCCTTGGAAAACTGAGTAAATGTGACTCTCAGACTATTCCCCCTACCAATGAATCCAGATGTGCTAGGAAAAAAACCCAGCATCTGGTGTTATTTTGCAGGTGGTTGATCAGGGAAATTCTCAGAAACATGGAGTAATCTAGAGAACATACCTAGCCATGATCTAGCCAAGAACTGAGTTGTCCTACTGTAATCAGGAAAAGATTCCAACACACATAACAGAAGATACTTGTATGCATGCCTTAGTAATCTTCCATTTTTTGGGGCCAGCTGGCCAGATAATGCATTCTGATTTTATTTTTCTGATTAAAGCCTTCATTACTACAAAGTAGTTGTCAGCAGTAATGAAGTTAACTAAGAAAATATTACTAATTAAAAGTAAATTAGTGTTCTCACACAGTCCTTATCCCATGGTTAATTATACGTTTCCTGAGGTGCTCTTTTAAGATTCAAAAAAAAAGAAGAGCTACAGTTAAATACTGCTACAGCTAAACTGCAGAAATCTGAAGCTTTACATTAAATGGACAAAGAAAGAAAAATCATGCACTCGTAAAAATCCATGTTGCAGTTCATTGAGTTACATGTAGATCAGCAGTAAACACAAAATCCAAGGAACACAGTTGTTGCAAGTGCTTTAGTAGTATTTCATATTGAATTTGCTGGTTTTAAGAACACAACACAGAGAGTTTAATTCCAGCAGAAGCAACCCTGAAAATCTACTGAGTACAACTGTTGATACTCACCAGTTCAGCCAAAAGGATGATCCTCACTTGCTTTTTGGTGTGCAAAAAGATCAACCTTCTGGTGCAATCCTTCACAGGCACAGCTGCTGCAAGACTTCATAGTTGCAGGTAGATGCAGCGTGTGCTACAGAAATACAGGTTGTCCTGAGCCTGGCCCTGTGCAGAGCCACATACTCTTCCCTTTTGAGCTGTTGGGCCTTTACAGCATGTATAACATAATATCAATTATTGCAGGTTTAAAATCGAGTGTTAAAGCAGAAAGCTATTTAAGCATGTTCATTTATATAGGACATGACCCATGGTATATTCAACAGAAAATAGTTGTCGAGCACCTTCTTTCTCTCTGGTATACTACAATTCGGAAGTACAGCTTGGAATGCCCTGCAGGTTTAATTTAATTACTGTAGCACTGACCTTTTTATACTATTAACAAATAATCCTTTGTCCCTCTAGACTAGATTGTTTATTGCATTTTCCACCCACAGCTTAAAGCACATTGATTCCCAATTACCAGTTTATAAAAGCCATCTTTTTACTGCCAAGCCATCTTTGAGGCATGACTTTTCTGCCCACCCCCAAAGCAGTTTTAAAAGTACACAGGTCAAAAGAGGTAGCAACAAGATTAATTAAAAGTTACAGGAAGAAACAAAGAGATCGAAACAAAATTAAACACACCTTAAATTACTGCAACAAGGTTTCTTTTTACCTTAAACACTTCTATTATCAAAAGACATTTTCTTACCATAGCAGTTGTATTTCCGTACTGAGGAGAATGAGATAACGTTAAGAGAATGACAATTAAAGTCACATTAGAGTGGGATCACACTAGAGATAGTGTGTTTAAAAGGATATGAAATGAGTATCATTGCTGTCCCAAAATGTAATAGCTTAATATTGAGGTGTAATATAAATTTACAGTTACAATTTCTAATCACAAGCTTTCTCCCCAGGTGCCATAAATTGACCTGGAAGAGGAAGGCAGGTAGACCTTGGTTAGGAGCTGAAAGTGTCACACTTGAAGGTCACATGTCTTGTATCCCTTCGTAGATTTCCTATGGGCTTCTTTAAAATCCTCCAATCATCAGGACAAGATTAAGATGGCCCAATGGCATTGGTTTGAGTGTTACTATACGTTTAGGAAGTTTCAGTGCAGTGTGAAGTTACCAGACCATCACAGCTTCCACGATTTCCAGACCATATAGTACCTGACAGTCTATACTACCCCTGCCCACTTCTTCTGCTGCAGTTTGTTGTTTTGGAGTAACAGCAACTATGCTGGAAAGGGCTCTTCCACGGCTTTCTCTTCACATTCATTGGCCTTATCTTGAGCTACGACCACCTAAAAGGCGAGTGTTTTCCGAGTTGCATTTTGGGGGGGGTTTTTTGGGCTGTATACCTCTGTCACCTACTGAATTTCTCATGAGTTCCCCAGTGTTTACTGAATATTGACAGGCATTTCCTAGGTATATAATTATTACGTCTTTTTCCACAATCTTTCCACACTAGCACATTTAATCTCTAAATTCAAACACCACTACCAATTGTTTCAGTATTTTTGCCTCAGAGCCAGTGCAAAATTATTATCCCATCTTTATTTGTTTTTTACAGGAAGTTATGCACTCGGTTGCATTCTAGATTACTAAAGAATCCATAATCATATTAGTCTAATAAATAAATTTATTTTGCTAACCAAAAAATAGAAAATTAATATTAAGCATAAAGGTATCAACCATTTCAATAAGAGAATTCTCTTAAGCAGCTTTATTCAAAGAACAGGTGGATGATCTGTGCTGCAGCTATGACCAAGTTCACTTGCAGGTCATTCTTACCACTTAGCAGAGGACCCAGTACTGACAGAGCTCAGGACTTATTGGGTATTTGTTAAGACTAGTTATGCCTAACTTACACACACAAACACACTCTTACATTTAGGGTCACTGTCACCTCTCTTTTCCCAAGCCTTTCACCCACTGTCACATTCCTCAGTGGTCTACTCCTGAAGCGTTCAGAGATACATTTACCCTACCCAGATCCAGCATTCATTTTCTCAGGTAGAAGGCATTCCATTAACTCCTGTGCATCAAGTTTCAGGAAAGTAAATATGTATTGTTAACACAGTACTTGCTAAAATCAAGGTTTATCCTTTGTTCTTTCATATTTTTCAAGAAACTGTAAGACACAAGAGTTCAAAAGGTGCATGCACAGCATTGTCTCTCAAGCCAGCTGTACCGCAGTAAGGGTGAGGTGAGGACTGCTCCACAGCCGGGTCATGACTGTGCAAAGGGGCTTAAACTACCCACAAGAGTGAGACAGTGCTTACAGCTGCATCCTCTCCTTTTGTCTGACACTTACTTCTTCCATAAGGCTGCATTACCCCCTTAGAGACGGCCAACGTGGTTTCACCAAGGGCAAACCATGCCTGACTAACCCAGTGGCCTCCTGCAATTGATTGACTGACTCAGCAAACAAGAGAAGCGCTGGTTTTGAATGAAACTTTTAGTTCTGCATATTTTCATTCCAAGTACATTTTGGCATGCACAAATATGGTTACAGCACTGAGGGCCAGTACATTTCTCTGGTGTTACTGGTCAAGTGTTCGTCTGACACCATATTTGACTCATTCAGTTCCCTGAATTCAAGCTGTGTGTTAAACACCTCCTAAAAGGAGTAGATGAGCATACATACCAACAATATGCAAAGATATCTATCACCCCAAAATGCTTATATATTTATCAAGATAGAGTATCAAATGTAGGCTACACCATTCAGTGGAAAGGCATAAATGAAGGAAAACACATGATGTTGTTGATGACATAGTTATTTATGAAAGTCTACCTAATTGTCTATAAACCTGAAAGTAAAGCAAGACTGCACAACAAGCTCTTTCATCACTTTTTAAATCTATCACATCTACATCTTCACCTTGGAATGATAACACCTCATGTTCTTACTTGCAATGCCAGCAGTAATCTTAGAATGGATTGATAAAGAACAACTATGTAAAGTCATATTTTTTGTTGAACAAAGTACATTAGCTACAGAACCGAAGCAAATATCAAACTTGATTATCAGATCCATCTCTTGGTGGTTTTACTGAGCATTTTCTCGGGAATGACACAATACCTCAGCTGGAACAGCTTAAAAAAGATCTTTTTAGACTTGCCACCTGCCAATCACTCGCACAGTCTAACTTAATTCCTGTGTGCCATTAATATTGTATTTGCAGCACAGCTTATCACGCTTATGGGTAGCTCTTCTTTACTATACTTTTTAGTTCTAAGGCTGTACACAGAAAAAGCTGAAACAAAGCAATTGCTGAAGATCATGACTTTTAGCAAGTTTGTGAGAAAGCCCACTGTAAATCACAGCAGTCTGCGTACTGTATACACCTATATAAACCCAGGCTCCAGGCTCCATCACAGCATCAAGAGAAAAGGTTCTCAGACTCATTCCTTGGTGAGGAAGGACAGCTCTTCACAGAATCCAGGAAGACCTACAGCATCCCACAGGAAGTTTCTTACTGTTAGAAGAGGGTCATATTACAGCAAAATAATTTAGAACAGCATTTTGTGGGCTAGTAGCAAATTCTGGTACTAAAATGCACGTCTCTCATCTCTCTTCCTCACCAGTTTATCGCTTGCCTGAAGCCACACTGGCACAGGGGAACACATGTCCATGCCCAGCGGCTTCAGTTCAGCAGCTAACTAGTGCAGAGGACAGCATGCTAGCTTCAACTGTGAAATATAATTTGAGGACAGTGCAGGCTTGCAGCCTTTCTTGTCTAAAAGCATAACCCACTATCTCACCTATCAAATAAGCAGTAAGCAGGTTATTTATAAGCTGTTCAGTTGCCACTGGAATAATGTAAACACTTGACTCAAAGAGTTATACCGCTTTATTTTGATATTGTAGTCACAACCCAAAACACCTAAGATACTACTTCACCCTATAGAATTTAGTTTGCCTAAAAAAATATAAAGGAAGGGGATGGGAGAGTGGATCTTTTACTTTATCTTACATGTAACCTTATGTATGTGAGGTTACACATATCGTGAATGCAAATAAGGGTAATTTTGGAGTTGAAATTTAGATAATATCACATTCTAAGAACATTGATAAATGCATAAGCATTAGAAGTTAACCACAAAAAGACCCATTTTCTGGCCAAAGGAGTAGACAAACTCAGGTTGGTGAGCTTAATTGCAATGCAACACCAAAACTGACTTAGACCAACCAACACTTCCTGATTCACAAAGAGAAGCAGACAGAAAAAGGAGCAGCCACAGCTGCCCAATGCCTCCTCACCCTCACATCAAGTAAAAAAGCAGCTAGTGTGTCTCTCCTGCATCCTTTTCCGCACTGCAGGGCAGACGTGGCTTTATTACTGATATGTCAAGCTTCAACAGCTGCTGTGCCAGCATCTCAGCTTGGAATACTTGAGAGAGAAGCGGGAGGGAGAGCCAGAGGGGAAGGGTAATCTCTGAAGCCACTTAATTTTCATTCATCTCACTGGAAAAAGAGCACTTACAGGAGTCATTTTAGATTTCTGAACACCTTTCTACCTCTGCCTTCAAGCAGCTTTTTTTTTCCCCAAACACAAAGCAGTATCTGACTCTTTCTGTTTAATTGTACGGCACCTACTGCACCTTTTAGCACCTACTTCTGTAATAAAAATACGAAGTTCTGAGGAGAAGAAAAGCCCTAGAGCAGCAAAACTGTACAGAACACTCACCAACAAGTAGTTCACCGAGCCATCAAAGGGCTACAGATACTGAAAAATCTGAGTACCTCATGTTTCTACCCAAGTTTGCCCTGTAGTTATGAGCCTAATTCAACTTCTTAGTTAAACAGCGGAGACTCTGCTCTCTTATTTTTACACTAGCTTTTAAGTGTTTTGTGAGATTTGATTAAGATACAGCTTCATCAACCAAAACATATTAATAACTACACCAAAATCAAGAAAGTCCCAGTTCATCACACAGCACTTAATTGTTGCCATGCCTTCCCAGAGGATCCTTTTTTCCCTTTATACTCTTTTCATCTGTTCACATGAGAGAGTCCTTCCCCCATCATGAAAAGAGCTCAATTTATACACATGAATCCAAATTTTTATCCAACCCGTCGTTTCTTCTAAACAGAAGACTAGCAGTAGAAAGATGCAACTTCACCCATTTTGAAGCAGTGAAAGGGCTTTTCTTTCTATCACATATTATTTCTCCAACTTCATCCGATACACCATCCTATCCCTACTCAGCAATCTCCATAATCATCTTTATCTCAGACCATATTCCTGATGTGGCCTGTAGCTACCACAATCACTCTGATTTTACTTGGCCTGACCTCTTTGATAGCTGATGCATTCAAGTGGTTCTTTGACACATCTGTGAGTTAACAGTGGTCGACTTTCACCCTTCTAAAATCTGTCCCTGGGAGAGACTATATATGTATTCTGGAGTCACTGCATATTTCTCAAAAACCAACACAATAACACAATTAACAATAGTGTTGTTTTGTTGGGATTTTTTTAAAAGACAAAAGAAATGCTAGTTGTTCTGAATGAACTGTTTTACTGAAAGGGAATCAATAGTTACAGACGGTTTATTATGTTAGGGACTCAAAATATGTATTCATATTTTTTATTCATAAACTATTCATATACTATTAATATAGCAGATATTAAATGTAATCATTTAGAAAACACATCTTAATAAAGGATATATATGCCAAAATTCCTACAACAGCTGCACCTTGTTCAATGCAAAACAGTTTTGTCTGCTGCAAGGCTGAATTCTGTGACCATACTACAGATCACCCTTTAGGGACTGCAAAAGAAATGTAGAATGCAATGAATGGGGTTTCTAATCACGTATTTCTCCAAATTTGGGACATTTTGTTTTTACAAATTATTTTGAAAGTAAGAAAACAATCCTGCCATTCAAGAAGAAATTATTTTAAAATCAAAGTAAATCATGCATCATATTTCAGTGGGTCGAGACACTGTGACCAGGTTGCCAAATTATTCTAAGATGCAGACAAACAATGCTCACTGTCTTCAAGGGGAGCTATGGGTTTCAAAACGCTCTAAAATCAAACCTGTTATTTCTCAAGTAAAGATTAATCCAAATTGTTTGGGGCATTTAGACTCTGAAAGTAACTGGTCATATTCTAGTAAACAGTCATTAAGTCCTGGCTCAGGTAGATGTCACAATCTCAAATGTCATAGAATCATAGAATGGCTTGGGTTGGAAGGGACCTCTGTCCAACCATCTTGTCCAACCCACCGCCCATGGGCAGGGACACCTGGATGGGGCTTTGATCATCTTGAAATCAGGTTGATCAAAGCCACATCCAGAGTGGTCTCATTACAGATTAAACCATTGCATACCAAAAATACAGAAAGCAAATAGCTTTATACAAATTGTACCACATTGGGCAACACATTGCATTTGCACTAGATATGAACAGCCCAGGTCCCAAAAAGGTTACAAACTTCAAAGTCAGGTGAAGCAACGGATCTGGAACAGAGGTGCATGGAGGTGTACAGCAGACATACCATCCCCCCTTTTACACTACATGGAAAATCCTCTGTAATTCACGAACTGCTATCTTCTTTTACCTTTTGCAAAAGTTTCCCTGCCAGATGTCCACCCCATATAACCCAGTCCAGACAAGCCTTCTGGGCAGTGGAATTCCAATGAAGAATCCAGACTCAATTTTCTTGGTTAGTTCATTTAAATACATGGCTTTTAAAATATAAATTTGAGCCAGAGGACTTATCTAAAATAACATCTGCCTAAAGGCACCTGCAAAGGATACTTAATAGATGGTTAGGAGATGTTATCTAACTATACACTATTTAAATAAATATATAAATATATAGTATTTATAATAATATGTTATAATATATCATATATAATATATATAATATGTATAGTATATAAATATAAATACATAATATTTATTATAATTTATAATTAATTATCATTTATTTAATTAATTTGACCTCTTTGCCAAAGCCAAGGTAAGATTAATGAGTAAGGGAGCAGATTTTATTCTTAAAGCCTCTTCAAAATTGAAAAATTAGGGATTAGATCAAGAGCAAGAATCAGCCGTAACACAGAGAAGATAATACACCAGTTCATTTCAGCACTGGACAAAAAGAAAAAAAAATAGTGAATAAATAGATTTGTTGCACACAGAAGACGCAAAATGAAAGGGGAGAAGCTCTCCACCTCAGTAATAACAAACAACTTCCTCTGCCTGTCTTGTAGAATATATGCATCAGTAAATATCGATATTACAATTCAAACACATGAAATATCAAGATTTTCCAGATACTGTATCTTTAGGTTTTTTCTCAGCTCCAAGCAGAGCTCCTATTTTATGCATGTATTGCATACAAGCCTATCATTCAGAGCCTGATCCTTATACACGGGATCTGATCCACAGAGTTGTGGGCAAAGCAAGGTATAAGGGGTCTCATATGTGTAAAAGACACAAAAGTCTTAAACACATTATTTAACACACTTTTCCACCAACACAAAAATACAATAACCCAGAAGTAATGTGCTCCATTGTAGCTGTAGTATATTGATACGTTATCCGGTTGTGCTGTCCCAGGTGTTCCATGTATTTTGAAATCTAGTAGTTAATTTTCAGTTGGTGACATATTGGTGACAAGAGGTGAGAAAGAGTGAGAATATAGAAGAGTTCTGAGGCGAGGCACTGTTTGCCTTGTTGTAAGAATTAAATGTGAGATTACAGAAGCGCTAAAACTAAAGCTGAGAATGCAACATTAGCTAGCAGAAATATACATACTGGTCAATCCTGCCTTCTTAGTTTCCATAAAAAGGACTACAATTACCAATTTGTGAACAACATTTACAACTTCTTGAGAATGCAAGTAATGTCTTGGAAAACTGAGATGGGCTTTTAAATATATATAAAATGAACCAGGCTCACCCCACAGTCTAAATTCAAGAAAAACAACTAAAATATTAAAACATGATCAAGATTCATTTAATAGGTTTTAATGAACAACTGTAAAAACATCTTTTAGATAATCTAATGCATAGACTAAATTAATCATTGGAGAAATGCTTTCTTTATTACAGTATTAAATAATATATCAAGTCTAAGTATTTTTCCTCATTTAATGATTTAGGGTATTTTAATGGATTATTTACCTTGAGAAAAAAAACCCAATTCATTCTGTTAATAAAATCAGAAGAGATTACAAATGCTCAAGCAATCATTTTACAGTTTCTAAAGTAATTATATGTTTACCCTGATAAATTACATTCAGTTTTGTAGTTACTTTACTATTCTGAAAGATGTCTCTTTTTTGGAAAACTGAGACCCCTAAGGAAACAATATTTGTTTTCATATACCCATCTGGTGAGTTGAATATTGACTTTTGCAGAGCAGTTACTTTCAGCCATCTAGCCTAATAGCCAGTTCTATTGTTTTGTTTATTATCAGGAGCTTCTAACTAAATAATAAAGAGGGCTTGTGCACAAAAAAGCAAATGTCGGCTATGTGAGAGCATTAAGTAAAATGCCATTTAGTCAGAGACACACAAATTTTCATAACTTACCTTCCACTTTTTCACCTGGCCTTCAAAAAATACCCAAAACAAACCAGAAAGGGGTCTCCGAAATTTCCTGAAGAGTATTTTTTTACTTACCCATATGTATAAATTAAAGAACTTTCTTTGGCATGCAACCAGTCCATTTAACAGCATCATCCTTATGTAGCTCTCTCTGCACTGGAATAAAGCAAGAACTCAAGCATGGAGCACATTGCCAGAGGGTATTTCAGGATTATATCACAGCATTCAACTTGCATTTATCTGCAGAACTCTTGGGTCATTACTTAAGTTTAACAAGCACATAAAACCATCAGAAGTCTTTTCACTGAGAGGAAAGTCACAGATTTTCTATTTGAAAGGGAAGAAGCTTCAGAGAATTCCCATGTTCACCACTCCCATACATGAAGAACCCTGAACTTTGTAGCAAATTTACAGTCACAAGTCTTTCCAGCTTACTAAGATGCTGCCCTTTGATGTAATTTTGGAAGAAAGTTTCTTTGTCTCCTGGTTTAATTATAAAATCATAATTTCATTGACATTAATGTACAATGTTACCCCCAGTGTATCAGCAAAATTATGGAATGCTGTTTTTCTCATTAAGTGTCTTTATACATGACAGGACTACATTAAGTATGTTATCTCCACAGACTATATTTTTCATCAAAATAAAATATTTGAAAAGCAAATCATTACCATTTTACACTGACAAGAAAGATTGTTTAAATTATTTCTTAACAGAAAGTTGCAATTTTCTTCATAAAAATGTTTTAATATGTGTTGTCCAAACCAGCATCCCACTGAGCTTCAGTTTTGTTCTGTCTTGCTAACTTGTATATTTACATCCCTGGAAGAACTGATCTGAACCTTCTGATTTAAAAGGTGAATTTTACCCACTGTATATAACAAAATGTAAATTAATAGATATAGGTCAAAAGATCACTAGTTGGACTATAACTTATACTGAAAAATATGAGATCATTTCTAAAAGATACCTGCCGAATAACATTCCTGTTGTTAAACTAGATTCTCTACTTGCTAATTTTTTCAAATTTATTTTTAATTCATTATTCCAGTATAAGGCAGATCATGACTTAACCATATCTGACAAAAAAAATACCAAGTGCCAAGAAAATTATTTAAATTTGTGTTTGAGACAGAGCTGCTTTTTAAAATACTCCAATAATTTGTGAAGATAAGACACAGAAACCTTCCCATGTCTAGCTACCCATCAGTCATTTGTATAACCTCATTTAATGATTCTTCTTGAGATTTCATCTCTCTTCATGCATTTCTTTTTAATTCCCTGCTCCCACCACAGTACATATTTGTAGCTGACAGAGGTGTCATTGTTCCTCTAAGACATTCATAATAATCGTACACCAAACCACATGGCCCTTGCTGAAATCTTTCCCACTTACTGAGATATCTTTCCACAAGAAAAATTTACTCATGAATGAGCATCTGATTCTTTCCTCCAATCTCAAAAACCAAGGTGAACCCTCAATTACTCTTTAAGTTAGTATCAATGGCTTTTTTTCACAACAGATACTTGTTTGAAAATACTTTTCTGTTTCCCAATAGCTTGCAATGTCGTTAGAAACACTACTGAGAAGACAGTTTCTGTACCATTTTCAGTTTAAAGTAAACATTGAAAATAACCACAAAGTGATGGGGAGGCTAGGGATGAAATTATATTTTCTTTATAGAATTGTTCCTGAAGGAATTTATTATTTCTGTATTCAAATTATGCACTGAATTCACCTCTAGTGAATGTATCTAGATAGTACATAACGATTTATCATTGACAGAAGACACTGCTGAAAATGCCGTATAGAAAGCCCTGAGCAGATAAATGTAGCTGGTAAGGCTTAAAAGGAATAAGAGCCTCCTTGTTGAAAAGGCACAGTAGATGGACAGGGATTCTGGGCACAACACCCAACATTTTGTAGATCTGTTTTTCCAGCCTATTCTAAAAGTAAAAATTAACTGACATGCATACCTTGCAAAAAATATTTTGAAATATAAATTTTAATTTATGAAAATGTTAAAGAAACCCGCTTTGTGAGTTCTTTAGTTTTTTATTTAATGGGGTCACTAGCCCAATAATAGCCATTAGGCAAGAAAAAAATCTGCATATTCATCATTGTTCTGGTCTCATTATGTGATTATAATTCTTTTAATATTGTAAAAGATGGTTTACAATATGTGAGATGGCTTCCTAATATGAATTCTCCAAAGAAGTTTTTGCTATAGTCTTCAAAAAGATCTTCACAGATCTTCACAGCAGTAGCTGTGTGAAAATATAAGTAAAACTGAATAAACTTTTATCTTGAGTTGGAGTCTTGCAGCTCAGGCCATAGGCTCATGAGCTTTTTAAACCAGCACACTGCAGAAGTAGTGTGGCATCTCCTGCCTCTGTCACTCATCCTCACTTCTTTTTCTTGCACATCCATTTTTGTGACTAGATACTGAACTGATATAGGTGAAAATGAATTTTTTTTCTCTTTCATATATAGCTGAATTCAAGAGGATGAGAAAAGAAGCAAAAAATAAAGTCCAGAGTAGAATGCTGTGTAACATATTTATCCGTATTTTACAGAAAATATCAATATATTTTCCCAAACATAATCATTATTTACTTTGAATTATTTGAAAACAAGAAAACTTAAAGTATAATAATCTAAAGATAAGTGTATTAATGACTTGCAGATCTCTGAAATTATTCAAATCAAACAGCTCCTGATACTTCTCAGTTTTCTGGACCACGCTCATTCTCACTATATATCTAAGTTAATAGGCCAATTAAAGGAGCCACTGCTTCACTCTGATGACTTTTTAATACCAGAAAAGTTGCCTGTTTATTGTATTACATCCAGTGGTATCCTATTACACTGTTAATGTTCTTAACTGATACAAAATCTATATAAAATGTATATGAGCTTTATAAATTTAACTTTTTAAAGCACATTTTAGCACTCAGCAATTTAATTATCCAAATCTATATGATTTTTATGTGATTCTTACAGGAAATAGAGGAACAAGTTACTAACTGTTCCGTATATGTCAATACCAAAAGCTGTTATTTTAATTCATTAGCACATTTTGCCTACTTGTTAATTAAATAATAAATAAAACTGCTATTTTGACTTAATTTGTTCACCTTTTAAGTCGTGAAAATTTGCCTTCATAAAATTTTCTTTCCATCTAGAGAAATATTACTTCATTCTTTATCACATTTGGGGCAGAAAGGCCTTGCCCAGGATCAGCTGGCAATGATATCAAGTGGTTCACATTGATTTACAGAGATGTGTGCTTGAGAATAATTCCAAATATTTTCTTAGTTGACTTAACACAGAACTGTGAAATACCTGTTTGAAGGAGCATGAGAATACCACATAGGCTTTTCTGGGGTTTCAGTAAATGTAAGGTTCAAAAAGAAGTATAAAAGGCAATTTATCCTCTCTTCAGTACAATTGCTGTAAAAATTATCAGGAGAATGCCAAATCTAAGCTCTAATATATAGTACTTATTACTGAGGAAACTAGACAATCTCACCTACAATGCCTACTTGTCTTTTCATAACAGTAAGGATAGCAAAACAATCCTAATGCATTTCACGTTATTAATTCTCAGAAATCCCTTCATGCATACAATTTAAAATTGCTGCTGTGATGGTAACTTTTCTTCCTTCCTTATTTCTGTCCACTCAATGAACTCATATACCCAAGTTAAAAGGGAGGATTATTCCATATCAAGGCTTTCAGCAGAAGAGAATGGAGATACTGTCTCCATCTTTCTAGGAACATCTTCAGGTTACCCAAAAACTACAGTGGAAACACAGAGAGTCACAAAGAGGACAGCAGAAAATCTGAGGCATTTTTTGCAAATACTGAGCCCATTGTCTCCACTCATCATTTACAGGGACCACTCGTATTCCTCTGGAGGTATGAAATATTTTCTTGGACAACCTTGGGCTTGTGATAGACATAACATTCCCCATGAGAAACACCCTCTATATACAATAGTGTTATAAATGTTGGAGGGTTAATATGGTCTTGAAATCCTGAACACGCCTTAAGTCTTTTACCAAATTCATCAAAACATTCTTTAATTACATCAAGCTGATCTAACAAACGTCTGGACATGAGGACTTGCCACTGGTCTTTCAAATACCAGTAGAAAAAAATAGACAATGCCAACTTACAAAAGAAAAGTACTTTTATGTTATAAAAGCGCGCAATGGAAGACAAGTAACAGTTTGAGCCAGAGTTACTGCAGACATCAGTCTGTTTAACCATTAAGGCAGTCAACATTATATTCTGCTTAATTAGACTTTACAAAAAAAATATACACTGACTAAAAGTCAGTCTCTGTGAATCATCTGAAGTCAGACACCTAAACACTGAGGTTCCAGTCTCTTCGAAAATCTCTCCATCCATATTTTTCCAGAAATAAAGGTGGTTTTTTTACTTTCCATGCAATCTTACACAGCATAGTAGTTAAAAAGTTACTTGCTACTGCTGGTGTAGAAATACTGTCTATAATTTAGTTCTTATGTCTTCATTTTCCAGGCTGTCCACACTTTTCAAATACCTAATGATTAGTCTTCAGGCCCAGGGAACAAAATATACATGTAGATGGGGGAAAAACCCCAAAACCCACAACCACTGTAAGATCCCTAGAGACTCCCTCCTGATGAAATGAGGGAATTGCAGGGCCAGATGCTGTCCAGCACCCCTTTCCTCAACACTGCAACTGCAGTTGATTCATTTTTTATGGTTTCTTCCAGCTCCCAGCTTACTCTGCTTCTAGTGAATTTTGGCTACTTATAAAGGAGAGAGGAAGAAAGAAAAGAGATACAAAAGAGGGAGAGAATGCAGAGAGTAGAGCAAGCATTTCAGTTTGTTCTGAGAACTGCTGCTACTTGCTGTCACAACCAAACCACACATACACTACAGACACCAGAAGTATTAAGTTCAAATGAAAACAGTAGCATCATATAATGTATTTGGTGAAAGATTCAAATTCCTGGCAACAGCTCAAAAAATTTTATTTGCTCTCTCTTGCAACAATGTTTTAAGATCATGTTGGAGGGTAAAAAAAACCTACTTAAATCAACCAAATCTTTAAACATGTGCACTTTCCTACTAAAGATCTTGGCCATGTAAAATTCCACTCAGCTCTTTCACACAGCCTTTTTATCTCAAAATAAAAAATTTGAATAGTTCTCAGATTTCTGTAATACTAAATTAGAATTTTTTGTTTAATTCAAATGACTTACAAAGGACCAGGAAATAAACAAGCCTGATCCCTTGGTTGTCCCAAATGTGCCGTGTGATCGCACTCAAGATGATCTTTTCCATGACCTTCATGGCCCTGAGGTCAGGCCTCTAGCTCCCTGAATCCTCTTCTGGTCAGTACGTGGATGGGTGTCACACTGGCCAGCCTCCAGTGACCTGGGACCTCCCCAGTTAGCCAGGACTGATAAATCACGGAGGATGGCTTAGTGAGCTCTGCTGCCATCTCCTTTTGGATGAAGCCCATCCACTCCCAGAGACTTATGAGTGTCTAAATTGTCCAGAAGGTCACTACCTACCTCCTCCTGGATTACAGGGGGCCTAGTCTTCTCCCAGTCCCTGTCTACCAACTAAGAGGACTGGCTGCCCATAGGATTTCTAGTGTCGGAGACCAAGGCAAAGAAAGCATTAAGTTCTTCAGCCTTTCCCACTTCCTTGGTGACAATGTTCTCTCCAAAAAAGGATAGAGATTTTCCTTGGTCCTCCTTTTTTTGTTGGTCTATTTATAAAAACACCTTTTATTATCTTTCATATCAGTGGCCAGATTCAGTTCTCTTTCCATGACCTAACAACATGCTTGTACTCTTCCTGAGTTTTGGCTGTTCCTTCCAAAGTTCTGTCACAGTTTAGGAATGGTACTCCCCAATTTAGCATTCCCACTGAAAACACCCCAGACCACAGGCCACTGGCTCACTCTTCCCCTCCCCCTTTGGTGGGATGGAGAAGGGAATTGGAGGCACAAAAAGGTAAAGATCACAGGCTAAGATAACAGTTTGCTGGAAACAGCAATGAAACAAGAAGTACGGTGACAACAATACTAAAACCGAAGTGTATGAGACAGGCAAACAATTCACATCCATGTGCTCACCATGTGGAATCCGGTGCCACCCGACTGCACATTCCGGCAGACCAGAAAAAAGGTGTGAACCCCCTGCACATGGTGTGAGGGGGTATAGAATGGCCTCAGGGTCCTGGCCTTGCCCCTCCCAGCTGCTGCAAAAGTTAACCAAATCCTGGCCAGAACCAGGATAAGGTCAAAAACTCTCTTTTTTTTCTGAGATCATGTGAAAGCTCCCTTTTCAGCCAAGTCAGTCTTCTTCCCCCATGGCTCTTCTTTTGGCACATGGGCACAGCCAGTTCATGTGTCTGTAGGATTTCCTTCTTAAAGTCCAGCCTTTCTGGACCCCTTTTCCATCAAGGACTGTTTCTCAGGGGACTGTCTGGACCAGTGCCCTGAACAGGACAAAGTCCACACTCCTCAAATCCAAGGTGGACCCCCTTCCTTAATTCATCAAGAATTAAAACTCTATCATTTCACTATAATTACTTATATGAATGTAGTTTGAATCCAAACCACTTTAAAACGTTTAGCTTTCTACTGCATAATTTTGTTTTCAAGATTCAGCTTAGCAATGCAACAAACACATCAGTAATAAATGAGTCTCAAATGGCAAGAAATTCAACTGCCTATTCCCCTTAAATAATAAAAAACTTCCAAACTGAGTGTCAAAAGTCCAGAAATTGGAAAAGAATAAAATATTAAGGGGCAGAAGTCTAGTTCAAAAGTCCATTACTCAGGAAGATGAACATAACTGTATAAAACCACATATAAAAACATTATGGTTTCTATTAACAACTCTCAGAGCAATGCTGTTTTATTTAGATGACTGTTAAAACCACTGCCACAAAGCAGTCATTTCCAATCAATGGCTGAGTTTACTTCTATATTAAATGAGTCAGAAGTTAATACTGTTGATATATGGAGCTTCCATTTCTGAGAGAAAGTTATGAGCAAAATTTCTTGGCTCTTATTATGAACATTTTTATCATTATTGAATATTTACCTGAAGAAAAGGAAAGACCTTGTTCAGGATGGGAAGGTTTAGAGACCTGTGTGTATATTTGAAAATGAGGAAAATTATGCATGAGGGCCTTAAAAACACAGCAGGTAAGCAGCAGTACTATAGGAAAAATATTTCCTCCTAAAGTTTGAGAGTTGTTAGTACAATAATTTTGGTAGCACCAAAATAATCTGCACAGCATTATACATTTATTAGAGGTCTGGGTTTTACACTCACAGGATACACAAATGCATCAAGACAAGAGCAACACAAGCCCCAGTGCTCCTGCACTGCTCTCACCCTCTCAGAGCCCCACTGCTGATGGTCAGTGATGGCCTCCTGTTTCACAGACACAGCTAGATACTTACCATGGTAAATTGTGTAGTCTGAGCTCAGACCATTCTCAGGTATCCAAGCTCCTCTGGAGTGAAGCCAGGAACCCTTTATGAATCATATTCACCTGTACAGAGCTTGGACTTTAAAAAATTTATTTTTAAATACCCCAAATTTCCATTCCAGAAAACAAAAAAAGTTACACTGAAACCATTTTAGCTGGTTTCTTCCTCTCAGTAACATATTTGCAAAAGCAAAAGATAGAAAAGAAGAGCAATGAATTTTTTTTTTTACATATAAAGGACACAGAACCTCATATTCTGTCTCAGAGTTTGGCCAGAAACATGTGTCTATGGAAGGGGCTTGTATGAATGAAAATCCTTTAGTGTATTTTCTCAAACTGAGACCAGTGAATCTACCAGTGACTAAACACAGGTATCCAAAGCACAGAGAAATAAAAAATTATACTGAACACAGCTAAGCACCTACAACATTTTGAAAGGGGGGGGTGGGGGAAAAATCATGCAGAGGTTGTTTGGGGTGCTGAGCCTATCCCTAAGATGACACATCAGCATATCATGCATACAGCACAGCGATACACTTTTCTGCCGAGTGTCTCACCCCTGCCTTAATCCTTGCCATAACGTCAGCCAGGGAAGTCTAGCTCCTCACCAAGTGCCCTCACCTACAACAAACTATCACACAAAAGCTGAGTGAAGGTTGCAGCATCATGTGCTGCCTTTTAGGACCTGTTCTTTAGGGGACTGGAAACCAGAAAGGAAGAAAGAGAGATGTCCAGAGGAGAGCCAAGTGTTAGTCAAACAGGTTGCTGGACTTTTGGCTGCTTTGCCAATTACAGAAGAGAGGTTAGGTATAGGGATTTCACAGCTTGATGAAGTTTTCTGTAAAGGATCATCTCCTTTAGGTCATTTTCCATATACCACCACTTCATTTACTTGTTCACTTTCAGTCCTTATATTGGAAGCATACAATTAAAAAAAAAAAAAAAAGAAAAGGCAAATCATTAGCGTTTTCAATAAGAATATAGCTTGAAGATGTAAGTTAATGGAAAATTATTAATGTTGAAGTGTAATGCATTCTCACTTGATTGCAACCTAAATAGATGAAATTAAGCAAAGAGTTAGCAAAATAATTCATTTAGCAGTTCAGTGCTGAACCTCGTGCCACTGCAATAATTGTAATTAATCCCACAGTGGTGGAATAATAAATTTAATAAAAACTATTTTAACATTGACAGAAAGAAGCTTGACATATGCAGCAAGTCAAGCGTCAATATCAGCTATGATCCTGAATAGAACTGCAATCTTCCTTCAAGTATTTGTCTAGGGCAGGAGAAATCACAGAGCCATGACAGAATTTCAGTAATTTGATTTATCCCAGCTGTGTGTTCCAGGTGTATGGCTTCTACTCTACTATGATTGTACTCATCTAGCTGGCCACTCCTGTGAGGAAAACCTCTTGGTGCCAAGGCTGTCTAAGTGAATTTTGTCAGTACTAAATCAGTGATGGCAACAGAAAGCTTAATTACTCAGATGACTGAGGTACTGGAACACTGGAAATCAAATTGTTGCTACTTTTGTGCTTGACCTTCTAATGGCTTACTAAATACAGCCAGGGTGCACATTGATTTTGGTATTCATGGGGTAGCAACAGAGATCACTGCAAGCACTGATGGATCTGCCAGGCCCCTCCTGTGCATTGACACCACAAGCAGGAGAAGCTGACAGCTGGACCATAGCTGAGCTTCAAGTTTGAAGCCATTTGCTTTCTCCAGGAGAGCAGATGGAGCATGTTGTGGGATCAGCTGAGGCCCCTTCTTCACTCGGAGACAGCCAAACTAGATAATAGTGTTGTGGAGAAATTATATGGAGACTTATACTGAATTTAAAAGCGAGGATTACAATTCAAAGCACATATTATTGATGAAACATCACACATGAGGCGATTTGGCCACAACTGGAAGGGACAAACAGTTGAATGGACTGTCTAAAGCCAATCTGTGCCACCAGAGACTGAAAATAATAATGTTATTTGTGGAGAAACTTGGAGGAATTAAGAAATTGTGGAAAATGGAAATGTGACCCCTTTTTACCCAGTACTTGAGTTTTATGAACTGATGGAGCACAACTACCAGTCTAATCAGGAAGCAGGTGCTAATAAGCGATGGAAGAGAGAAGAGTGCCATCATGCTAATTATCAACGTGAAAGGCAATACTTTAAGGGTTAAACAAGAATTGGCATTTTGCTGGTTGGCATCTCATCCAAAGGAAAAGGGATAAGAGTTGAGTGAACTAAAAGACTAAATGTATGAAGTGAAAATCTAATGTTCTGTAATTTAAGAAAAAAGTTGGAAACATCTTCTATAACCCTTATAAGGTGGGTTCTAAAACTGGACCTTTACTCATTTGCAGATCAATTAAACTCAAAGTTAATGAACTAGTTCATTGGTCAGAAACACAGCATGTCTAAAAAGAAAAGCAGAACACTGATGAACCAGTCCAGATGACTTATAGTCTGAATAATGACCTTGATTTCAATTGAAAACACATTTTAAAATTATTTTGTTCCTCTTCTATATTTTTATTACCAGACAACAGAATTAAAGCTAGATATAAACCACAGCAACATCATATATTAAAAGTGATCACAGTTCAAAAAGTTCTGGAAAACAAAAACATTTGCCTAACTATTGCCTAATCAGTGAAATGTTATTATGACATGAGTTCCAGCTGAAACTACACATTTTATCCACAGGAACAGCATTCTTCTCAAAGAAGGAATGAATAGATTTTAGGAAGAATTGAAAAAAAGTTAAGAAGGAAGGCCAAGCAATGCATGGCTCTACTTTGTTGTAAATTCTGGAGAGAATTTGTATCAGTAGCATGAATTAACACTAATAATCTGTGATTTTAACTCTCAGAAGGACCAAAAGTCTTCCAGCAGAGCCTTTTAATCAGTATTCAGACATTCTTCCCTCTCCTCACACAGGGTTATAAATTCAAATTTGATTTGTATTTACTGTACATCCAGTGTCATATTAATGTGCAGAAAAACTGCAATGTGGTAAACTGAACTTGACAGAGTTGAACTTAGCGTAAAGATACTTTCATCACTAAAGATACATTCGCCCTCTTTCCACTTCAAAAACATGCCATTAAGACCTTGGTTTTTATATGAGTACTCATTTCTACAAGGAAATCAGGACAGACCATAATGACTGTTACCAGCTAAACTGCATTTCTGTGCCAGCAAACTCAAAGGTTGTAGAAATCTCTGACGACACATGCAGGCTGATACTCTGTACAAGCACCAACCTGAAGTCAGAGTAAGTTGCATCTTTTAATATTGTACCTGCTACTTTTTCTCAACAATCACACACCCATACCCCAGTAAATATTCTACCGAACCCCAGGACACTTTAACCTAGGTTTACAGGCTAGATTTGGACAGAAATCAGCTATTGCAAGACATGACAGATTTCCAGCATTCTGGGGTTTAGAGAGTGTAATTTTGATTAATTTCTTTTAGAAAGGAGAGCACGAAGTGAAGCAAAGCTAAAAGCATTTGGAAGTAAACATTCTGACAGAAATGGCTGGATTCCAGATGGCACAGCATTAGGATAAGCCTCATATTTATTATGTACATGAATTATCTACTACACAAAATAATTCACGTTTTGTATATGACAGATGTTCTTTTTTGATTGTTTTTGTTATTTTTCAGTACTATAATTTCTACATTACAAAAAAACACACAAAATACACTTGCAGTGCACCTTTATCTAGGTCATATAAGTTCCTTACTGCACATACTCTCTTCCCATTCTCTCTTCTGAGTTTTAAAACAGAAGGCATTGCTTAGTGTGAGACAATGGCTGAGGTCCTTGTAATAAAAAACAATCTGAGATTTTTTTTTACATGTATTTTGTCAGTTTCCCTCAGTTCTCAGAAATATCTGCCTTGCCTAGATATTGCAGCTTAGAAGGCTGCCTAAAAACAAAGCATTTCAAGGGGAATAGATGTTGATTTCAATAAAAGAATAACAGAACACATAGTCATAAATCTAGTCAAATCACCTCTGTTGTAGATAAATTAATTTCAAGATGCATAGTCTTGTTCACGAAGAAAATTCTGACAAAAACATTCTTCCATGCCATTTTCAAAGATGTGTTTGAGAATAAAAACATTACTTGATTAAGTGAATGAATCCTTAGTGGAATTTAGAAAATTTTACAAGAGACAGGCTGCAGCAAAAGAACACCTGCATAATTACGTCTTTTATGCAAACATACAAAATTAATGAGGCCACAGTCCCACTGCACACATGATTCCCCTAAAATCTCATTTTAACTAGTACTCACACACCATCCATTTGAATTGGACCACTGATCTCCTGGCCAAAAACCTGATTTTGCCATATAATTTTATAACTTCAAAGAACATTAGGCCTACTAAGAGACAATCTTCACACCAGAGATTTTGAAAGATAACTAAGCAGGGCAGCAACACTGTGAAATGAGCAGAAATTATTTACTTCTAAAGAGAGGCAGAGGTGACACTGAAACCCAAGCTTTCTGAGCACTCTTGCCTTTGGATTTACCCACTGGACTGTCTAAAACCCATTTTAAGTACTACATCTTCCAACATTAAAGAGATACATTACAAGAGAAAATCTTTTAAAACTCCAGTAATGAGGCACTAGTAAGATCCTATGTATCCCTGCAATTATAGATATATCAATTCTTCCTTACAACCCTTTATTTAGGTTGAATCATCAAATAAAAATTATGCCACTGACAACCACAAATTGTCACAAGGGGTTTTATTGAGTGGGGGTTTTATTTTGGAGGGGATTTTTTGGGAACTTTTTCCTTGAGCTGGTATCACTCTTATAAGTTGATAAAACTTTAGCGAGATGGACAGAATTTTCACTTTTCAAATGAGAGGTAAAGTACAACTAAATCTAACTCTAGGGAATTGAAAAGGATTCTTATGATATAAACTGTGAGTGACAGGTTTTCTTTTAAAAATTTATCAGATCTGTACACCTATTGATGCATTTATCATTCAGACAAAGGAACCCTCTTCTCTTCACTGGTGAGACCCTAAATGGAGTATTTGTCTCTGGAGCCCTCAGCACAGGAAAGGCACGGACTTGCTGCAGCAGGCCCAGAGGAAGGGCACAAAAATAATCAGAGGGGAGAGACACCTCTCCCTTGAGGAAAGGGAGAGAAAGTTGAGATTAGTTAGTCTTCTCCTCAGGAGATGAGAAGGTTCCAGGGAGACCTTATTGTGGCCTTTCACACTTATAAGGAGCTCTTAAGAAGGATCGGAACAAAGCTTTTTGTAGGACCTGTTGTGACAGGACAAGGGGTAATAATTTTAAACTGAAGGAGGGCAGATGCAGACTATATATAAGGAAGTAGGCTTTTTCACAATGAGGATGGTGAAATACTGGCACAAGTCGCCCAGAGAGGTAGTGGATTCCCCATCCCTGGAAATATTCAAGGCCAGGTTGGACAGGGCTCTGAGTAACCTGATCAGGTTGAAGATGTCCCTGCTCATTACGGGGGGGTTGGACTAGAGGACATCTAAAGGTCCCTTCCAACTCAAATCGTTCTATGATTCAAAGATTTGGAGCTGCCATGAGCCAAAAAAAAAAAAAAAAGGGTACCTGTGAAGAGAAAATAGATACAGATAAAAATTCTGTATGTGCCTTCCAGTCTCCGGCCTCCTGAAATTTTATATCTCATAATGTCTCTTTAATTCCTTTTATTTATAAAAACACCATTTCAGAATTACAATCAGACTAAGACTTCATGTATATGTACTGTAATTTAAGTCATGTCAGTTTGATTTATGTTTTCATGTCTCATTGATGTTAGCTTGATTTATGTTTTTATATTTAGCTTATGCTTTGAGTATTCATTTAATGTAATGGCTCTGAAAGCCACCCTGAACCAGTTGCATTTTATATCCTAAGTAGTTGTAAATAGGTAAGTGAGATAGCAGCTTACAGTCTATGTCACAGTTGTACACTGGACTCAATAAAGGGATGATTCAACACTCTACTAGCCTACCGATAGTCCCAAAATATTTATACAATTTTGTTTCGGGAGATTCATCAGCATTGTATGCAGGAATTGAGGTGACATCAACATTTTTCATAGTTCACTGCACTGGTCAGCAAAATAAGAACGAAAATAATTTTTAATAGTTCATATGCTCTACAGTTACTGCAATCTTAGGAGATATTAATGACATTGTCCTATCATGCTGCCCTTTGTATGGATAAACAAAATCAGGATTTTCATCATTCTCTTAAACCACTATACGAAGCAAGAAATACTCCATAGAGCTCATGTCCCGCCCAAATGAGAATCCTCATTCTGTATGTTCACATTATAGTCTTAAAAAAATATTTTCTAACCCTGTAGACATTTTCTATGTTGCATTCAGGCATGATGTTTGATTAAGATATCTCTTACGCCTCTTAAGCAGTTTTGTGCTCCAAAGAAAGAGAAAGGTTTTTAATCCTTCATATTAGGCTAGGGGAGAAAGTAGGATCCTGCCAATGCCAATATTAATTGGCATCAGATTTTCTTCCTCATTCAACATCTATGCTCCTTGTCCCTCTATCACAATCATTCTCACCACTGTCATTTCACCACTTTCCAGAACATTTAGAATATCTATTTATGCCAATTATAATGTGGCAGAAAAGAATTGCATCCTTCAAGAATTTACTTGCCTTTTTTTTCAGTTATATGTTTGACATCATAAATATCATGTAATACTTTCATGGGGTTCTTTTGTTTGTTTTAGAGTTCACCAAGACAAGAAGAAGGAGGTAAAATATTTAAGTTCTTTCCTTGGTTTCCTGGATTAATAATCTACTCCACCATTAATATCTTCCTTACCCACAATCATTTGTTTTACTTCAAATTCAGGAGAAAGTTCTGCAAAGGTTTTCTTGAATAAAAGCTTATTGTGATGGGCTGGGACTCTTGACACTCACCTTACAACTTTCTTCCCCAACAGGGAGAAACTGGAGCTTAGTTCTTTTGTTTTGTGTTTCATCTGCTGGGCTTCTTCTGTCTGCTATACTTGTGCCCACTGGAGGCCAATTTCATTCTTTTCTTTTTCTGGACTGTATATTACCAAAATCTGGTTGTGAAACAGGCAGTCAAAAAATGAGGTCTGTTTATGATTCGATGTTGTTGTTCCCACAAACAGACATAAATCCTATAATCTGCTTACCTGCTCCTTACTGTGTTTTCCTATTTATTTAAAAAGAGGAAGACAACGTTTCACATTCATCATGACCATGTACCAAGAATACAACAGAGGAAATAACATGCTTCACTGACTCAACATTGGCTGATGAACTAAAAAAACCCGAAGAGCATCTCCAAGCTAGAATTAAGGTTTGTAGTTAGCATGGCATACATTACTTCTTTTTTTCAGTTTGGTACTGCTAAGAAATTTTGAGCATACAGAATTAAATGGAAGAGAGCACACTTTATTGTAATACACACTCCAAGGAAAAAAAATATGTCATCATAGTTATCAATTTTACAAAACCAAGCTGTTTCTGGTATCACAGCAGGTCACTTGATACTGAAGAAGGGTAAATGACATAGGATTCTGAGACTATCAAACAAGCAGGACAAGACATTACAGGTATCTGATTACACTGCTCACAATTTAAGAGCAGTCGATTTTAAAATTGTGGAAAGATCTATTGAGGACTTTGGGTTTGCTTGTTTTTATAAATGTGCATTATAAAGCCTTCAATCACAATTTACTGTATTTATCATATAACACCTCAGAGGAAAGCTGAAGAACTTAGAATTTAAATCCCACTTACTGGGCATTTACCCTTGACATCCAGCTTTAAATGCAGTGAAGAAAGTTTATAAAGAAAGCAGACAAGAATCAGCACAGCACAGAGCAAACATGAACTAAGGGAGATAAAGGAGAGGATAATAGAATTATCGGCCTGGTGTTTGTCTCTAAAAGTCTCATTTTTAAAGGTGCTGAGCATTTTCTACAGCAACTAAAAGTAATGGAAATTTTAATATTCAACACTTAGAGAGTTTAAATGGCCCAGCTGTGTCATAAATCATTGGATGCTTTTGTTTCCCATTTTAAGATGCCTTAAAAGTGTATTCAACAACTACCAATATTCTAGAAAGAGCAAGAAAGCGAAAACAGGTTTTCAAACCTGTGCACTCAATCGCAGTTCTCTCTATTGCCAGCAATGCCTTGGAGTAGTCTCAGAGTCCAGTGTTTCAACACTGAACACTGAGCAGCACATGCATTGTGCAATGAAAGGCACACTACTTGTGTCGAAGGGCAGTATTGTAGTTTTATGACAGTTTATGCAGTTTATGACAGTCCAGAACAAATTATATTAACATAAAATGTATAAATCACAATGTGAAAACAGCCTGAAGGTAACTGCACATTTCTTTGCTGATGCTGAAGGACAATAACAGGAAGCAGAGCCTCTGAGCTGCTGTGTTACTTTCTTATCTCTTGCTTCTAAGATGTAATTATGCTATAAACCATAATTGAGATCTAGAATTGTGGTTTTGAGTGTTACACAGCCAAAATTTAATCTAAAACACCTGATTTTCTTCTGAGGTATACTAGCTTCTTAAACAAAAGCACTTAATGGAGCACTAAAAGCTTAACTTAGATCAGTTGCTCCATGTTGTCCATCCATGTTTTTATTTCACCATCCCAAACCTGAGTGTTCAAAGAACTTAATCCTTATAAGAACTGCTCCTCTTAATTGTAATTTTTTTCTTAATGGATTTTAGTAGGTTTTAGAATACAATGGTAACATACATCTAAGTCTTTGTGTTGAAAATTGTATTTCATAATGTAAGCAGAGAAAGTATGTTAATCGGATGCTTGGCGTTCTCTAAAGCAGTACATGCAACATTCTCTAGTCTTACATTAAAAAAAAAAAATTCCACGCTGGTCTTATTTCTTTGTTTTTCTCTTTTATCCTTTTCCTCTTTAAGGCTTCTTCAACTTTTCCCTGCCTTTCAACATTTCTCTTCTAATTCTCTATTCCCCATCCGCCCCCTTTTCCCCACAGTCACAGACATTGTTAAGGATTCACTGTTTTTTACTCCTTTCTTCACATCTGCTGAGCTATGGATATTATTCTCCATGTAGAGCAAAACTTTCTTGATCTCCTGCTACGTGCACAGAAGATCTCATAGCAGCTTGTCTTCCATAGGCAGCAACCTCTCTGCATGCAAATACATGCAAATTTGTTTGCCCTCTTGCTTGTGCATCAGTCCAAAGCAGCTTTCTTCCCTGACACCGGTGTGTGCAGAGCTCTAAACACTCTTTCTTTGTATTTTTCAAAGTTGTAAGAACAGAATTTTTGTTCTTTACCCATAGTATTTCCTGAAAATGGTGACAATAGTTTTTAATCCATATTTAGTACTGAGCTTGTGGGTTTTAAAGCAAGAGTGAAGAAGCTGACAACTTTTTACATTATTTATTGTTGCTGTTTTCTATTTCTAGGGAATTCAATAATTATAAATATTTATATACATGAAAACAGCAAGCAGAAGGAGCAAGCTGGTTTAGCTGAAAGTTTCAAAAATGGTCCAGTTGCCAGATTTCCCAGAGCACTGGGGACTGATTACCACAACAAAAATTTAGTTCCCACATGTAGGTGCTTCAGTCTTTCTGAATGACCAGAATGTTTCACAGCCAAGACACATTTTTCAGAACACTTATTCCCAATCTGCAGTCAAAAACCTACCTGCTGCTATAAATTTAATTTGAGGACATAAGAGGCTATCAACAGCTCACAAAATCAGACCCCTGGTGAAAAAAAAAAAAATTACTTAACCCTATTAATTAAATTACTAAAATATTCAAAATGAAGTTTAATTTCTTCATTTTTCTAATTCTAGTTATTTCTACTTTTTTAGAATAAATGTTAATAAATAATAATCAACTAAGAGATTAGATAGATTGAAAGAAATAAATAGAATTAGGAAAAAATTCTAAATGTAAATTTCTGACAGAAACACACTCATGCAAAAAGGTAGCAACAATTACAATTGTTTGGTGTTTTTCAAGACAATAATGATCTATGAGTTCCATCCTTTTTATTACATAGATACCTTTTGGACATATTTTATGACACAGGTTGTAGACTAAAAACAACCAAACAACATTTTGAGAAGATTTACCTTAAATTTCTGTAGACATTTTAAAGAGCAGACAAAAATCAGTTGGGAATACATTAGAGCCGCATACAAACAAAGGAGGAAACACACAAATAACAAGTTAGTAGTTTATGTAATAACAAATTACAGTGCAAAAATGCCTTAGAATGTGTCTTCTTCCTGGCCTATAAGCCTTAAACCACTAGAAGAAAATCTGCTCCCTACACACAAAGAACATGTCTGTAGTCTTCAGCTGGAAAAAGAATATTGCGACTCATAAATGATGGGACATTTTATTTTTCTAAAGGCACAAGACAAACTGCAATTCTACCAACACAAAGCAAAGGAGTTCTTTATAACTCAATACTCTGAAGAAAGTGTGTGTTTTTTCACAATAATGTATATTTGTCCTGACAAACAGAGAAATGTTCAGCCTAAAGCAACTGGGAGAAAGGAGAAAAAGAAAACACATAAACTTCAGCTTTTGAGTACTTTCCTTAAGATCCACTGGTTAATCTGAGTTTTTGAAGTTCACTTGAAAGAACAGCAGTCCCTTGGAGAAGCACCTAATCTGTTCATGATAGATCTCATAGAATGAATGTTTTTAACATCTTACTTCTTAAAACTTAATACTAACATCTCAAAGTTGAGCAAGTACATATAATTTTAGAAACTCAAGGACATTTCAAAGTAGATCTTCTAATTCTTCAGAGGAATAGCTGAATATATTCCATCATAGGTTGAAGGGAAATTTCCAGTAAGGAGGAAAAATGAAAATGAGAGACGAGTTGTTGATGTCTGACCTTTACGGCTTGCATACGCTTTGCAAAACCATCCCTTGTCCCTTGAGCTATGAATGAGCTCTGGAAAAAAGCAAGGTGGTTCCAACTTGCATATGAAGACCCAGGAAGGGACCAGTGGGACCAGCGGGACCAGCTGTGGCAGCCGAAGCTGAGGGTGGCAGACCATCTGTGTCCTCACCAACAAGGCACAGACCCAGGACACCCCCCTGAGCAGAGTAGTGCCGGGCGCAAGGCTGGGAACAAGCAGGCAAAGGATGAGTGCCCAAGCTGAAATATATCTGCTGAGCAAAGTCAGGAGGGGTCCAGGGAGGGTCCTTACACACTCTTCCCCCCAGCCACAGAGGCACAGGAAATCACAGCAGGTATGATTTCAAATGGCTTAGCAATTTTCCAGAAAAGAAATTCTGGGAATAGGTGCACCAGAACTTTTTGGGTTAATGGGTACATAAATGGAAAGACAGACAAAGTAAGAAATCAGGAGAAGAAATATTTGACATTTTATTTTTAAACCAGTTTTAATTTATTTTTTATTGTTGTTCAGACTAATTAATCTTTTCCGTTTCTAGAGATTTCCTCAGAGAGAGAAATGAGTGCTACATGAAAGAGAGCATACGCAGTGCATTAGCTGAAGGGAAAGCTTTGATCGTGGAGTGAAAGTTAACTTCACTGGCCAGGAGACCCAAGTCTATAGCAGCTCAAGAGATGCATTGTTCAAGAAGCTACTTCCACTTTTCAGGTTATAACAGAACACATGTTCAACAGTAAAAATCATGTTATTGTAGGTATATGTGCAAAAGATTAGGATATATGTATTTTTCACAAGCTGGAACTGATCCAGCAGAGGATAACACAAACCCATTCTTAAAAAACTCAGTCACTCACAAAAGTTCATATACCAAATACTGTCTCTATGACTTCTGTATGGCCTACTCCACTATGACTGATGAGATAAGTAGAAATAATCTTTCCTGAAGCAAATATTATGAGACAGCAAAACATAAATGTAATGTCTTCTATTTAAGACATTTTATTACAGAGTACTTGCATTTACATGTCCTCTAGAGTAGGGCATAAAAGTGAAAGGTAACTACACAGAAATTTTAGAAGTAGGATACCTTGAAAGAAGATGTCTGATTTCATTAAAATGTCTGGATTTTACAAGCAGAGTCAACATGGCAGAGTAGATACCCATAGTAGTTCCCCAAGATCTGGGGAATTAATCATGTATCTGAGCTACAAAATTGAAACACCAAACTGAAAGTAGTTTTGTTTAATGCTTGAATTTGAAGCATTGCAATCAAATGCAAAATGTATCAACCCCAAGTACTGACAGTATTAGTTTCTAGAGTACTAATTAAAGCTACCTATTGGAGAATTCTTTTAAAATTAGCTAGCAGTCCTACTTTTGAAATAACCCACCATGATCTTTCATTCTTTGCTAATATTTTGTTCATTTCTGATTTGCAATGAGCACGAGCTGTAAATTAATCAATTGCCATGTCTTTATTTATTTTTGCAAGTCCCCCTGTAAAAGTAGAAACAATAACTGTAAATCATGATCATAGCAACAGCATTATTTATTGGGATGGATAGGTAGCCAGCAAATTCCAATAAAAGAAAAATGAGAAAGGAATAAAAACTCTTAAGAGTATTGCAAGAGGAAACTCCATTCCACGAAATGTTCATTCTTCATGTAGAAGTCTGTAAAGTTTTCTCTTCATTTCCAGCTTAAACAGGAAAGGACCCCTTCAGCCAGCAGAGGAGTTAACTATTGTCAACCTAGGCATGTTGCCCACTACAGGTTTATACATTTATAGCTCCTTGCTTACAATAAAATCAATACTCACGGAGTAACTGACTCAGAATTACCATTCACAGCAATCAACAGGAAAGACGTGTTGTGCAATACTGCAAAAACAGCTCACCCCAGAGGCAAGGCACTGGTTCAAAGCTCATTATACTTCTTTCTCTAAAGTACAACCTCAGACAAGGCATCTGTTCCAAACTAGGCATTGTTAAAGTCTCTCATCAAAGGAGACATAAGGGAGGTAAGAGTTCAATGGGATCATAACAATTAAAGCGTCTAATATTTTCCCAAGACACTTTACATCATGTAGCCTTGTCTTCATGTATTCTTCCACACCTGTTTCCTGGTCTAGTTTTGTTGCGGTTTTTAGCATTCAGGTAAGGAAATTTGGAACTTAGTTTTCTAGATGGTTTTGTTACAGACTAGGAACTGCAGGTGACCTATTGAAGCAAAAGGGTTTGGCTTATTCCTTTTCAATGGAAAATGCTTCAATGTAAAGAATCCATTTTCAAGACATTTCACTGAAGGACAAAAAACCGACATAGCATGTGTATTGAAGGATTCATATAATCTATGCAGCTGCATTTTCAAATTCTGACAACTTTTTTTACTCCCCAAAGTGTTTATTCTGTTTCTGTGAACATGAGGAACCATTCCACTGAAATCAATGAAATTAATTACAACTTTTGCTAGAATAGAATTAAAATGGAATGGAATGGAATGGAATGGAATGGAATGGAATAGAATAGAATAGAATAGAATATAGAATAGAATAGAATAGAATAGAATAGAATAGAATAGAATAGAATAGAATAGTTCATTTGGAAGGAATTTGCAACAATCATGTAGTCCAACTACCTGGCCATTTCTGGGTTGACCAAAAGTTAAAACACATTTTGAGAGCATTGTCCAAATGCATGTTAAACACTGCCAGGCCTGGGACATCAACCATCTCTCTAGGAAGTGTGTTACAATTTTTGACCACCTTCTTGGTAAAGAAATGCTTCCTGATATCCAGTCGAAACCTCCCCTGGAGCATCTTTGAAAGATATCCACATATTCTACCACTAGATACCAGGGAGAAGACACCAGTGAAACATCAACAAATGACCTCACTAAGATGAAAAACAGCCCCCATTTTAAACAATAATTAAAACTGAAGTAACAATCCTGCTTCACCATGCAAGGAAAGTAGTAAAAATATACAAATAATGTCTTTATAACAATTTTAAATATATTTTCCTCATTCAAAAAAAATTTTACTTTCTTGATTAAATTAGCTGGGCAACCAGTACCATTTTTTAAATTGGACAGCTGTATCTGATTACTTGTGCCAGTTCAATTCTTTATTGTGCAATTAATCTAAGTTGACTTATCCACCACATTAGTAAGGACCTTGATTTCTTATGTACAGATTCCTTCTGTGAATTTAGATCCTTCCATGACTGAAAGACTGCAGAGGCATAGCAAAAATCTCACATTTCTGCCCCAGAAGAACATTGAAATCTGCAGTTACCATGGGATTTTGAAATCTGAGTTTAAAAATATTAGCGTGTTTCAGGAAAAAAATAAAATTTAAAAAAAGATAACTGTACCACTCTGTGACCCAGGTGTCTGTGCTCTGGTACACCACTAGAAGCAGATGTATTTCCCTAGGCACCAAAAAAAGTGCTCTAGCCTGTAAGTTTGTCGTACCTGGCAGTTTTACAGAAACTCCTACATTTCACTACATCCACTATAACAGTTTTACATTTTTACTTTTATATTTCATTATATCCAATTAAGAAGAGTGTATTCAGATTTACATTTTGCCTTTTTAGACCATCTTCTATAGGCTTAAGTACAGAATACAAAATTATTATCAAGTTCAATGAGGGCATTTATTTCCCAGTTTGCAAGATTTTTTGGGGGGTGCAGGGTTTGACTACTACTGCTACTGGATTAAATAAAATGGAAATCCATCAATATGCTTCTATAAACAGGTAACTGGATATGTGGTTGATGCTAAAATCTGAAAGGAAATTCTTAAAGTGCTAAATTATTTTTGACACTTAGGTTTTATATTCATTTCCAGAATCAGAGAAAACGGTACCAAACTTAGATATTGCCAGGAATAGTCAAATCACTGAATCATATTAATGGGAAACAGCTTTCTAAGTGGAGAGAAAAACAAGTGGAGAGTCTGCTCTGAGACTCACTTTCTCTGGATCTGCTTGTCTCTAATTTCACTTTGTACCACACTCTAAGGCAAGACTAGTGAACAGGTGAAAGTGGAAATTGTTTAAAAAAGCTTTAAAGTGTTAAACCACCAAACTCTTTCAATTTAGTTCAATGCTATGCATCAGATTCAGGCCTAAAAACTACACATAATAATAAAACTTTTACTAGATTGGACTCTGATGTTTTGGATACATTTATTTTTATGTTAGGCTATACACATACTCAGATGAACAGAGATATTGCCTACAGCATAAATAAGGAAAAATATTTACTTACACATATTTATATATATAACTTTCAGGTTTGAATGCATGTATCTTTTTTCATGCTCAGACAAATTTCATTTTAGCATCTTTAGAGATGTTAAATGAAAAGCATTTACAAAAAAAATGCATGTCCATATATTTAGAAATCCTTGATATACTGATGCTTCCACTGACTTTTAAAAACTAATATTCTGAAGACAGCCAGTATCTAATATGGTGTCTTTATCCTCAGGAATTAAGAAATCTCAGACACGGTCTATTATCAGAACAAACTGACAGAAGACAAGAACAGAAAAATGAGTTTCTGGGACTATCATACACAGCTGGAGGATTATTACAATCCACCTGTGGATTATTACAAGACCTGGGATATGCCCAGTTTTGTCACTATCATGTGCTGATATGTCCTATATGGTATATCAGGAAAAATAATTTCAGAAATACTGGTTATCATGTCTTCACAACTGAAGGATCTTTTCACCAGCTACAAAATGGTGTTTCTCCGTGGCACCCTGGGACATTAATCATCTTTAAGTAGATAAGAAAGTGCTCCAGGATTTAAAAGAAACATTTTTAATATTTATTATAGCTATTGGAAGTCACCAAACAGCTACATAGGTGAATGGGAATGAATGGGAATGAACATTTCATGGGAGACATCAACAATAGATACTGATAAAAATTTGTGCATAAGAATGTTTTTCCACAATCAGTAGAAAGGATTCTTTCTTATTCCAACAGTTTAGAATGGTTTTTCTCGAAAAATGAATGCCAGTAGTTTGTGTTAGTACACCATCTTGTGGATAACTCGTCTAATTGGGAGTGTTGCTGCAACAGCCAGCAGAGTGTCCAAGTGCTGGAAGTAACAGGATTCCTTCTTATTCACCCCATGCTTACAGTCACAGCAGCTCTCTCTTTTATATGCACCACGGCTGCTTTCCAAATCTGCTTGTGAAGAGCTAAATCATTGAATGTGAAAGAAGATGTACCTATACGAAGACATATTAGTTATTGTTAACCTGGGTTTGCGGGAAATTCGGGTCGCC
>VXAD01015544.1:191789-240943 GCA_013399195.1 Dicrurus megarhynchus | reverse complement strand
CCATGGATCCACCTGTAACCCATGGATCCACCTGCAGTCCATGGATCCACCTGCAGCCCATGGATCCACCTGTGCCCCATGGATCCACCTGTAACCCATGGATCCACCTGTAGCCCATGGATCCACTTGCAGTCCATGGATCCACCTGCAGTCCATGGATCCACCTGTAACCCATGGATCCACCTGTAACCCATGGATCCACCTGCAGTCCATGGATCCACCTGTAACCCATGGATCCACCTGTGCCCCATGGATCCACCTGTAACCCATGGATCCACCTGCAGTCCATGGATCCTCCTGCAGCCCATGGATCCACCTGCAGCCCCTGGATCCACCTGTAAACCATGGATCCACCTGTAACCCATGGATCCACCTGCAGCCCATGGATCCACCTGCAGCACCTGGATCCACCTGTGCCCCATGGATCCACTCTGGAGCTGGGGGACGCTCAAAGCATGTTGTGACCCCGTGGAAAAGACTCTGGAGCAGAGTCCTGGCAGGAGCGGTGGATCTGTGGGGGAAGGAGCCCGCACTGGAGGAGGTTCCTGGCCCCCACTGGAGCTGTATTCATCATAGCCCAAACATCTGCCCAGCTGCTGGACTTCAAGAAGCTCTTCTTGGGTACTGAAACTGGAGCCAGGTGAGGCTGTGCTGTGTCTCTTCACGCTGCCTGACTCAGCGTGGCTTCGGTGTCTGCACATCCCTGGCTGTGGCGATGTTGGCAGACATCGACTCGTTAGCAGTGAGACTCAGCAGAACTGGGGCCTTGGGGGATGTTTTCATGGAATCCCAGGATGGTTTGGGTTGGAAGGAACCTTAATTCATTTCCCACCCCCTGCCATGGGCAGGGACACCTTCCACTATCCCAGATTGCTCCAAGACCCATCCAACCTGGCCTTGGGCACTCCCAGGGGTGGGGCAGGTGGGTCACCTAAATGTGTTGTAAGAGGGGAGATCATGGAGCAGCTGCCATGACCCTGCTCTTGGAGCTGGCTCTGCTCATCCTTTTGGATGAGTTACAGCAGAGCATTGCCAGGTCTTCATTTTGGGTGGAAAAAAGCTTATTTTGAGCATTATTTAAGAGCAGGTTTTATGACCAAGGTCTGTGCTCTGCAAGCACCGAGCAAGCCAAGCCAAGCCAAGCAGCCCAAGCCAAGTTGTCCTCAGTGCTGTTGTGTTGGAGAAACAATCTCTATTAACAACTTGACTTGGCAGTTTCAATATTTTGGGGAAAGAAATATTTTTATTCTCCCACCAGGCCCTTCTCCAGCCATTATTGGCTACTGCTTTCCTGCACAAACAGTTTAATCCCTGTGATGTTCAGGGCACTGGACAAAAGTAAGTTCAGTAAAACTTACCCTTTTCCTGATAAAGCACTTGGATTCTATGATCTAGGTGGGAAAACCACAGGATTTTATGTATTTCCTTTTTTTTTTTAAAAAAAAGCCCTTCACAATACAATTAAAGAAACCATGTTGCCACAGGACTGGAGAAAAAGTAGTTTTGTTGCTTGGAAACTGGTGAAAAAGAAAGAAAGTGAGAGGTCTCCGTGGTCATTTCTCAGGATGGAAATGAGTCCATGGTTTGGTACAGCAGAGCTGAACCTCATCCCCAACCTGGAGGAGCAAGAGCAGCCCCACATCTCCATTTCTGCAGGAGAGCTCTTCTGGGGGCATCAAGTGCCACACTGATGGCAAGAAACTCCAAAACGCTCTCAGAAAATGGAAAAGAAGAAAGAAGAAATGGAAGAGAAGAAAGTTTCAAATGAGCTTTGGTGCAGGAATAGATAAAGTAAGGAAGGAATAAAATAAAGGAGGAAAAGGATTTGAACAATTCTCGTGCTACGCCGAGGCTGGAACTGGCACCACAAGCTGGGATCTTGGACTGCCCCCAGAAACCACTGGCTCAGTGTGTGGCCAAGGTGTGTTCAAGGTGGTAGCTAAAAAGAGACAAGAAATTGTTATTTCTCAGCCCTCCCTGAGCACATCCAATGCTCGAGGCATCACTTTGCTGCTGCAGGAAACCCTGATGTGTCCTTGTTTCGATCTCCGAGAGGGGTGTGGTGGTGCTGGAGAAGAAGAAAGAACAATTAAATGACCACTGGGATGGGGCAGCTGCTTTACAGGGTGAGATGGCAGCTCAGGATTGTTCAGCCTGGAGAAGGGAAGGCTCTTGGGAACTTAAGAACCAGGGGCAGCAAATCCTGAAGGTGATGAGGTCAGTGAATGTAAGATTATTGATCAAATTACAGAGATCGTAGAATCCTTTGGTTTGGGTTGGAAGGGACCTTAAAGCTCATCCCGTTCCACCCCCTTGCTGTGAGCAGGGACACCTCCCACTATCCCAGGTTGCTCCAAACCTGGTCTTGGAGTGTTACCTCCTTTTGCTGCTGGAAAAGACCAATAGGTTTGATAAACTCACAGAAAAATGGGGCAGTTTCTGGAGCAGAGTCTCCCAAACGCAGCGAGAGGCACTTGGATCACTGCTCACCGCCTCCAGACTCCATCAGCTGGGAGCAATAAACTTCATCCCTCATCCAATACCCAGCCCAAACGTGCATGAAACGGTTCCAGAGCGTTACCTTGTGCAAAGTCAAGGATGGGATTCCTGTGACAGCTCCGAAGGGCGTCGGTGTCACCCCCGGGTTTGCCAGGTGTGGAAGCTGCATGGTCTGCCCAGCACGGGGCTGGCAGCTCAAAGGCAGCTTTGCATATCAAAGGAGAACGCCGTGAGAAGCAGCTTTTCATTAGTCAGGAAGTTATAAATTGATACCTTGATTGAAATAATTATCAAGAATTACAGGAAATACCCAGAGATGCATTTATATTCAAGAGAGCCTCCAGGGAGTTGGGGAGAGTTTGCCCCAAATAGGAGTTTCTGTTCAGGGATGCAGCACTGCAGAATGAAGCCCCACCTTTCAAAGCCCCCATTATCAGTCCTGTCTTTTACTTATTTTCTTAGAGCAAACCAGATTCTTAATTTTTTTTTTTTTCTTTAGATAGTCCTGATATTTAAGGCTGCTGGGGAAATGCTGGAGTTGCAAAGCAGATACATAGGAACTGCAATAATTTCACAGCCCCTTCGCTCCCCTCTGGCTTTTAGGTCCCTGGAATCCACAGGGAACTTTCCATCATAACAGGAGTATCCAGAGAAGCTGGGGCTGCCCCTGGATCCCTGGAAGTGCCCAAGGCCAGGCTGGATGGAGCTTGGAGCAGCCTGGGACAGTGGAAGGTGTGCCTGCCCATGGCAGGGGGTTGGAATGGGATGGTTTTTAAGGTCCCTTCCAATCCAAACCATTCTGGGATTCTATGAAATTGGTAAGGTGAAAAACAAGAAACCATCTTACTCTGTAAACGTTCATATATAGGAAATACCCAGTGAATTTTCCTCCCTGGTCTAAGCCATGTTAAATAATGCCCCAAACAACAACAACAAAACCAAACAAAAAACCAAAACAAGAAAAAATCCAGGATGAAGATCACACAGAATTAATCTGATTTATATTTTTGCCCACAACCCCCTACTAACTGCTGGTATTTGTGCTGAAATATCCAGCAGAGAAGGTTCCCTGCCCATGGCAGGGGGGCTGGAGTAGATGACCTTTTAGGGTCCCTTCCAACCCAAGTTATTCCATGATTCTATGATCCTAAGGACACAGGGGTGAAGTGAAGGCCTCAAAGAGCTGTCTCAGGGTGGAAAGCTCAGTTTTTCAAGGATAAATTTACAGGGTGGGTTTAGAAACACGGGCTCCGAGGGCAGATATGGAAAACAAGACATGGGCACCTTCGGTTTTGTAAGGCCCGAATCCAGAAGCTCCAGTCAGACAAGCTGAAGTTCAAATTAAATTAAGATGCCTGCCAGCCCCTGCTCGCATCCCTGCAGCTCCAGCACAGCTGGAAGAGGGAAGATGGCAGGGACAGATGACACGAAGCCGAAGGAAAGCAGTGCTGGAAGGAGGGAACATTGCTTGGAGGAGTTATTTATGATCCGCCGGGAAAGCGAGGCGATACACAGCCTGGGACTCCCTGGGGATCTGTCCCAGGCCTGGTACTGCTCAAAATATTTTTTTAATAATTACTTGCATGAATAGAAAATTTGCTTCTTACAGCTGCAAATGATACCAAGCCGGGAGGGACTCGGAGAGCTTGGGAGGATGGGCTGGGACTTCAAAACAAGCTCGATGCAGTAGAGAATTAGCCTGGAAAAAAAAAAAATAGTCTGCAATTTAGGAGAAACAAAGGGAAAATGTTGCTTGTGTAAGAGGAGCTGGGCTGCAGAGCACAGCCTGGGAAGGGAATGGGGGAGCAGGGATCCCTGCCTGGGATGAGCAGCCCTCCTTATTCTGAGGGAAAAGCAGCAAACTGCAGGCAAGGGCAGGTGAATTTTACCTGCAGGACACGTGGAGTGGTGATTTAGATCCGTGTGGCTCCATGGATCCTCACCTGGAGTGTGTTGGCTGCATGGATATGGGGATCTGGGGGTCTGGGGTGTTTGTGGGCTGGTGGTGGAGTCCAGGGAATGATCAATCACAGAAGCTGAAAAAAGAAATCCAAACAAACTCACCCAAACTCCAAAACCCCCTCGAGCTGCCTCAAAATAATCAAAGGATTTGGAGTTATTTGTTGCAGAGAAGACCAGGTTTGGGCAAGAGCTACCTCACTGCTTCAGACCTTTTACAAACATTTAAGGTGGACTTTTCCCTTCTATTTAAATATTTACAGGGGCCTGGAGTGACAGGACAAGGGGGAATGGATTCACGCTGCCAGAGGGCAGGGATGGATGGGATATTGGGAAGGAATTCTTCCCTGTGATGGTGCTGAGGGGCTGGAATAGAATTCCCAGAGAAGCTGTGGCTGCCCCTGGATCCCTGGAAGTGCCCAAGACCAGGTTGGACAGGGCTTGGAGCAGCCTGGGATAGTGGAGGGTGTCCCTGCCTGGGGATTAAAGGTCTCTTCAACCCAAACCTATTTGGGATTCTATGATTTTATTAGAAGGGAACAGGTCGTTCTCTTCCTCTCTGTGACCAGCAGTGATGGGTTTATGCAACAGAAAAGGAGATTTAATTTAGACAACAAAAAAAAGTGGGGGGTTTTGTCTTGGTTTGTTTTTTGGGGTTTTTTTATAGAGTGTGTAGTTCAGGCAATTTTGGTTTTGGCAATTCAACTGCTCAGTATCAGCCCTGAACATTTTTTGTAGATTGGTTGGATAAGAACTGCTGGGATTTATACAGCTGGAGCTGATCCTGACTCTGCACAGGAGGAAACTGTGCAGAGCTGAAAAGGTCCCTTTTTGCCATGTTCTCTGGCACAAACTCCTTGTGAAAGGTGTCAGCTCAGAGCTATTCATGGAAATGAAGGATGAACATGGAATCTATGCAGCTTCCTGCAGAAAGGCAGTAGGAAATCCATTGCTAAAGCTGTATTTCTCCATCAACACGTGGTTTTGTTACAGACAGGAGTTTTGATAAAACCATTTTTTTTTTTTTTAATTTTTTTGCTTTGTTTTCCCTCCTGGTTTAATGGAAAGAAAAGAAGAGAGGTGTATTGCTACACTCATGAAATCAGAAATCACACCGGAGGCACAACGAGGCAGCCTGGGTTTGAGATGATGTCAGCTCAAATTCCCAGATTCCCTGCTGTTGACCAAATTTTCCTTAGACAGCTCTCACTCCAGTAATAACCAACCCTGCCAAGCCCAGAAGGGAATCACATCTTCACAGCAACTCGTGAGCTCTCAGGAGCGCAGAATGGTCCCAGATGACACTCGGTGGCTTTGGTGGCACAGAGAAACCAACAAATCCACCTCAAAAGTCTCTGGAAGAGCTCCCACTCACCAGCCCTGCTTCCCACAGACGAGAACATCGAGTCCTTGGTATCCTCCCTCCCTCTCGGGCTCTTTTCCTGCTTAAAATGAACAATTCTTTGTCACGAGGGAAAGATCTGATCTTTGAAGAAGGGAGAGGTAAGGCCCAGGGGTCAAGAGCCCATGGGCTGAGGGTGGTTCCTGTTTAGCCAGAGGCGAAGAACCTGTAGGTCTGTGTGGAATAGGAGATTTCTAACATGTTCCCTACAATTCTCACAGAATCATGGAATGGTTTGGCTTGGAAGGGACCTTAAAGATCATCTTGTTCCACCCCCTGCCCTGGGCAGGGACACCTTCCACCATCCCAGGCTGCTCCAAGCCCCGTCCAGCCTGGCCTTGGACACTTCCAGGGATCCAGGGGCAGCCCCAGCTTCTCTGGGAAACTTGTCCCGGTGCCTCGCTACCCTCACAGCCAAGACCTTATTCCTAATATCCAATCTAAACCTCCTCTCTGTCAGTTTGAAGCCGCTCCCCCTTGTCCTGTCACTCCAGGCCCCCGAGAAGTCTCTCTCCATCTTTCCTGCAGCTCCTCCAGGCACTGGGAGGCCACAAGGAGCTCACCCTGGAGCTTTCTCTCCTCCGGGCTGAAGGATCGCAGCCCTTGCAGCCTCTCCTCGGTGCCAAACGGCGATGCCACGTGCGGAGCAGCAGCTGCTCTGTGCCAGGGACGCTCCCAGGAACACCCCTGGGCAGCCCTGATCGTGGGACACCACAGGGACTGATCAATCCCCACAGGGGAGGCACTGGGAACGAGGGAAATGAAGCAACAGTGGGTGTTAATATAGAAAATTGGCACTGCTACACAGACTTTAAAAAAAAAATAAATAGTTCTTTATGCCAAACATGCATCCCTCTCAATGGAATGGGTTCTTTCTTGCATTCTTTCTCAAACATCCTGCTTCTGCAGGCCCATGAAGCTCTGCTGATTGATTCATCTCATGTTCCCAAGAGCCAGGTGTTTCTCCTGGAAGTGCAGCAATCCCTGCTCTCTCCCCTTCACGAGGACCTTCCTAACCCTCCTCATGCTTTTCCATTTGCCAAAATTCCCTGGGGTAAAGTTATGTGGATGCTGCCCCTGTGGGTGGCCAAGGCACCAAGAAGAGGGGAAGGACCTTCCTCATCCTCCCTCACAGGATGCACCATGAGCTGGAAGAAACAGAAACCCCAAGAGGGAGGGCAGCCCCTTCCTGTCTGAGTGAAGGAATTAATTAAGGAATTTTGCAGCCTGAGGCCAGGACTGGGACATAATGGCAGGGTGGGAGCTACAAGTGTTCACAAGCTGTGTTGAGCTCAGAACTCTCCGTGTCAGAATCCCAGAATCCTTAAGGTTGGAAAAGAGCTCCGAGATCGAGTCCAGCCATTACCCCAGCACTGCCCTGTTCACCACAAACCCTGTCCCAGGCGCCACATCCACACAGCTTTTGAGCACTTCCAGGACTGGTGATTCCAACACTCCCCTGGGCAGCCTGTTCCAATGCCAGAAAACTCTTTTTCCATGAATATTTTCCCTAATATCCAATCTAAACCTCCCCTGGTGCTAATTGAGGCCGTTCCCTCTCCTCCTGTCCCTGTTCCCCCGGCTGCCCCCTCCTGTCAGGGAGTTGTGCAGAGCCACAAGGTCCCCCCTGAGCCTCCTTTTCTCCAGGCTGAGCCCCTTTCCCAGCTCCCTCAGCCTCTCCTGGGGCTCCAGCCCCTTCCCCAGCTCCGTTCCCTGCCCTGGACATGCTCCAGCCCCTCAATGTTTCATGTCTTGAGGGGCCCAACATTGCACACAAAATTCCAGGTGCAAAGTCAGAGAATCCCTGGGATAAGGACATCACTTTCCTTGGGCTGCACCCCATTCTTGCAAGGACAGATACACAGCAGGAACATCAATTAATCCCAAATTAATGCCAATCCCTTCTTCGTGCATCCACCATGGACAAATTTATTACCTTCATTAAAAAACCTCCCTAAACCTGCCACAGCCCCTCTGATTTCACACATGCAACCCCATCCACTTCCCAGGGATTACATGGATAGGATGAAATTCAGGCCTGGGTCCCTTTAATTGTTCAGATGATTTGTAAGCACTTTTAATGTACCAGGTGGAAAATCATTCCTGTTTCACCACCACCTAAAAAAGAATTATTTACATGGATGTGAAGCAGGGGCGGGGCAGGCAGAGCTTGATCTCCTCCTGATTTAAATCCCAGGCAGCGTTCCGTTTGGGAATGGCACCAGATGGGATTCCAGGGTGCAGCTCAAGGTCATCCAAACACCGTGCTCTGCTTTGAACTGTGAGTGGGATCATCAGGAACCACACAAAGCCAGAACAGAAATTTAATCCACTGCCACGGACCCAGGGATCCTCGGGAAGAGCACTGGGAATGAATGTTCCTTCCCCTCGGGTTCAAGGACACAAATAGCCCTTGTTTGGAAGTGACAGAGAGGGAAAAATTGTAGGGAAATATTGTAGGGAAAGTGTGTTTATGCTGTGGCTTTGTAAAGGTGTGCTTTGTAAGGAGCTGTTGGAAAAGAAGATGGTTCATTTCATATTGTCTTATTTGAGACAAGGCACTCACCTGCAACTGGAGACAGAGCCACTTCTACAGAGCTGCTCCACAATATCCTGTGGATACCCTAATCCCAAAACAACCCCAGACCTGCACACCCAACCTCACTTAGAACTATTTTTTTTTTTTTTTGGATGAAATCACTCCTAATTGAGCACTAATTTCACTTCATTGCAGGATTTCAGACCTGTTTTAATCACGAGCAGTCCACACCCGGGTGTCACCACTCTATTTTTACCAGGCACTGCTCCAGCCCTGCCTGCAGCCCCGCTGCTGGTGTCGGCTCAAGGTGACAGCGTGACCTCCATGGCAGCAGCACCTGAGAGCAGCCCCGGGATCCCCAGGATTGACTCCTGCAGGGAATAGGCTCTGGAAGCATTAAAAACATTGAGTTCTTGAAAGAAAGGTTGGTGACTACCCTTAGCACCCTGTGAGGGAGGGGATTCTGCCCCTTGACCCCACCCTGCAGTGCTGTGTCCAGCTCTGGGGTCACCGGCACAGGAGGGACCTGGAGCTGCTGGAGCAGGTCCAGAGGAGGCCACGGGGGTGTTCCAAGGGCTGGAGCCCCTCTGCTCTGGAGCCAGGCTGGGAGAGCTGGGGGTGCTCACCTGGAGAAGAAAAGGCTCCAGGGAGAGCTCAGAGCCCCTTGCAGGGCCTAAAAGGGCTCCAGGAGAGCTGGAGAGGGACTGGGGACAAGGGATGGAGGGACAGGACATAGGGAATGGCTTCAAACTGAAAGAGGACAGGGTTAGATGAGACATTGGGAAGAAATTCCTGATTTTCTCTGCACTGGCACAAGATTCCCAAAGAAGCTGTGGCTGCCCCTGGATCCCTGGCAGTGTCCAAGGCCAGGTTGGACGGGGCTTGGAGCAACCTGGGATAGTGGAAGGTGTCCCTGCCCATGGCAGGAGGTGGAACTGGATGGGCTTCAAGGTCCCTTTTAAGGTCCCTTCCAACCAACCCATTCCATGGAAAGCTCGTCCAACACTTCACTCTTCTATCTGATCTCTGTGGTGGTGCCATTCCCCCTCCAAGGTCAGGAAGTGCCAGGTTATCCAGATCACACTGAAGACCTCACCACACACCAAGGAACCACTTCCCCTCACCCTTTTCACCTCAGACCAAGGCAGTACATCCTTCTCTCACGCCAAAGCCAGTAATTCCACTGAAATCCAGTTTCTGTGGAACAGAAGGTCTGAAAGACTAATGGATCAGGCTGCAAGCCACTGCATCTGCTGCCATGGACTAATACCACATTTCCAATATGCTAAGGAAATGATGTGGGAATGTGTATTTGGGAAAGAAGGTTTAGCAAAGTGGATAAGCTCAGCCCATTCCCAGATTTCCGTGGAGATCCGTTAAGTGTTTCTCTTCACCAAGGAGAGGAACCTTTTATAGATCTCGAGGAAACGGCGAGACCTCAAATCACTTGGAAATTTCAAAATATTTGTTCCTCCAATGACTGTTATATAAACCCAGAGCTTTGCTGAGGAATCATTCCCCTACGTAGGTCAGGAAAAGGAAAAGCAACTTTGTGTCTGAGTCTTGCAAGGGACAAAAGCGGATACCGAAAGTGTATTTCTAATGTCCCTGCCTGTTTCCTTCAAGCAGCACCACGGATTTTTCCAGATGTAGAGAAAACAGCATTTGCAGATATGTACAAAAGTTTATTTTACAAACAGCAACTACTTTGGAATAACAAAATTGCAAAAACATAGAGCAGCGTTAGAAAACCAGCTGAGGGGGACATTTTCTATCTGAAGCACAATTTAACAGACTTCACTAAGTAAAAATACCCCCCCAACCCTTCCCTCAACCCCTCCCCAACCATTCTCTACCTGATGGAATTTCTTTATAAACCTTTGACTAAAGATATGAAAGACTTTAGTGACAGTGCAGTAATTTTTGATAACTACAGTTAATTATATTGACCTTTTCCTGGCCTTAAAGAGTCAAATCACATCTGAAATACGATAAAAATCTGATTCTGGAGCAATATTTTCACTAATAGGTATTGAATATAATGGTTATAATTGTAGATTTTGTTACACCATGAACCCTCTAGTTCTAGTTTCTTAGTAAGGGAAAACCAAGTTACAATTGTACTGAAAATGATGAAACTACAACAAATATCACTGAAATATTTGTTCAGGACTCTGAGATGGCTGCTACTGTTAGAAATGTGTCTGTAAATGTATCCTGACTTGGGTATTAAATGTATTTAATGCTAAAAAGCATAAGAAGTTTACAGAAGGGCGGGAAGGTTGCGTGCACACACTTTGTCACTAAACTCCAGGGAAGGGGTAAGGGCAGAGTTTTGGGTACTGCTAGAAAAGTGGAAAACCTCCACGGCCAATTCAGTTTCAGGAATGTGCTGTGGGTGGACAGAAATGGAGGGAATCATCACCATCTCCCTTTGAACTTGCTTTCCACGTTTCACAAGTGTACCAAAAAATCATCTACCTTGGGAGAGCTTCATTCAATCAAAGAGAGAACGAGCTGATGCCTAAGCGAGAAATTACCACTTTTAATTTTCAAAGCTACTGGGTCCTGATGAGAGTAAGAAAAATAATTTCCAACATTTAAAAATGAGAAAATGAAAGCATCTCCAGATATTACAGAAAATCAGTAATGGAAATTGTTATGGTACAACAGTGCTTGTTAGCTCTAATCAAACCACGTTTGTTTTCTCTCTACAGACCCCCAATTTTCAGGTTACATTATGCCATTAAAAATTCTGGTCCTCAGTACCCAACTTTCTAAGCCCCCCCCAAAAATTTACAAATTCTTCTAAATCAACTCAATCAGAATATTGCAAGAATTACTCAGTGGTCTTCGGCTTGAATCTATTTATTTTTTTGCAAACCATTGACCTGTAACATAAGAGTCATTTTTGGTATTAAACTTTACTTTGAAAGTGTCGTCCATGCTTTTTAGGAGGCATCCCAGTATTTTTGTAGTCCTACTTTAACAAGATATAGTTCAGTATCTGCAATATCAGTATCTGCTATTCCCTATGGTGAGTGGGGTACAGCTACAGAGGTTTTAAAAAGGAACCTTTCTGGCTGGTTTTCTCAAAAAATTACTGTCATGTCAGCTTTTTAAAGAGTGCTTTGGACAAACTCATGATACACTCATGGTTTACAACGTTCCAAATGTGCTGGAGGATGCCAAGCACTGTAATAGGAACTGAAATCAAAGTCAGGAAGTGTTTAGAAACACTTTTTTAGTCTCTGAAGGACATTGCTGTTTATCACAAAATTCATCTTTTAAACATAAAAAGTTTAGACAAGTTGGATATTAAGCTCCAAACTCATTCATCACACTTTTGCTCACTGCTTGTCAGTTTGACAATTCCCACTGTGCATCATCTCACCTTTTCCAGCAGAATTCTGGAACATCACAGTTCAGGAGGGATTAAGACAGAGTGGCAGGCTTTGTTTTCCTTGCCTATATCCTGTGTAGAATGCAATAATCAACAATCAAGACAGCATGGAAACAGCTTCCAGCAATAAAAAAGCATTTTCATCAACTAGAAATGGTAGCCTTTATAAGAAATTGACTTCACAGTTTAAGAGTTGCTAATGTATCTTTCCTAAGGTGTTTATAAACAGACTTGAAGACAGTCCTGACTGCTGCACCCAAAAAGTGGTGGCAGCAATTCACCTAAGTGTCGTTCATGGCTTGGAAAAGCTGATTCAAGGAAATCAAACTGGGTTTTTATATTATTATTCTGTAAAAGTTGCATTTGACATAAAAAAAATAAAAAATAATATCAGCTGTCGAGCTCAGTCCTTGTCTCTGTAGGCAGAGAGTTGAGTTCACTGTTAAACGGGAAAGTTTCAGCTAATTCAGCAAACAACCTTCACTTGTGACACTGTCAGAACAGTTTTTTTGAATATAACACTGAAAAAATTCTGGAACGCTCTCAGCTGTATCTGCTGCTCTCACTGGGGCTCCTGTTGTTGGAGTAGCTGCGATCGCTGTCGCTGTCAGAGCCGTAGGACCTGCAGGATAAAAAAAAGATTTAAATGCCTCAAAGATGCAGTTTGAGCCTCAAATTTAAAATTGAATCATGTAAAAAAACCTGGCAAGACAGACATAGAAAAGAAAACATACAGGGTCATATTTCTTATACTGATGTAGTTATTAAAGGATACTCAAAATTGAAATAATCATTAACTTCACATGGTGAAAACTCTGTATAACTCAAAACTGTTGGTAACTTCTTGCTTTCTCTGCTACAGCTAAAAACCATCCAAAATAATGTTTTTATAAATGCTGAGCTAACTGAGAAGTGTATTCTAACAAGTGTAATTTTATACTGCAAGCACTTCTCAACTAAGATAATTTCACAAATCCTCGAGTTATGTATTTTATTTTCTTGTTTGAAGGACGGTCTTAAAAATTAGGCCCCATAACCACAACAGAGGTGTGTTTGTGTGTCTGCAGTGTGGAAATTGTATTTAAAATGTTTTGGCTCCTCCAGATGAATTCCTAGCTCAGCACCTGGCCAAATGTCAACACAGAGCCCAGATGGTTTCAGACAAGCCACAGGACACGTTCAAATTACACAGAATAAGCTTTCAGAGATTTTCCAGCCTCCTGCCTGTAAGGGAAGCTTTCTAAGTGAAAGGTGAGCATTTCCTAACCCCACACTGCTTCTCTGAAGCTTCTCAACATAATAAAGCAATGGTTTTTAAAGTTTATTTCCACATGCTTCATTAATTTCATTAATTTTCCCTCAAACACAAGATGAAAGTTTGCTCTCACCCATTTGCACAAGACAAGTCCATTAAGAGTTGGTATAAAGCTGTGAAAAAATTCCTATGAGGAGAGGATGAAAATGCACAGTAGTTTTAGAGACCTGTGTGATTTATGACTAACAGGGGGAATGTTAAAAGGTATAAAACAAATCATCAGTGCTATTAAATGTATCTCCAACTCTCCATATCTCTGATCACTGTGACATGTGCTCACTTACACTTATATAAATCTCCTGGACTGAGTAGAATAAAATTTATTCTGAACTCATCAGATTTGCAGGTAAAAATATTCTTTCAAAATATATTCTACGAAGTTAAAAATTAAATCTGGATTGCAGCAAAACTTTTAACTTCCCTTCCAGATCGTTTTAAATCCGCTTCTGCAGCGTAACCAAAAAGAATTTACCATCCAGTGGAATTCTCTGCATACCAGGCAGCTTTTAATCCATAACAGAACACTTGATTTAAATCTTGAGAGCTATGTGGGCTTTAAGAAACACTTGACATTGTTAAAAAACCCCAAATAATAGAATCACTAAGGTTGGCAAAGACCTTCATGATCACCAAGTCCAATGGTTAACCCAGCCCCACTGTCTTCACTATTAAACCATGTCCTGAATGCTATTTCCACAAGTTTTTAACACTTCCAGGGATGGGGACTTCAGCATTTCCCTGGGAAAATGTGCTAATTTGGAATGCATGCATACAATGAACTGGAAATCAACCTTTCCTTATCCTGGTTGTTTCCCCACCCTCATACTTAGAATGTCAGAACTTCTGACTTCCTCGCTCTGATTTTAATTAGAATTTGGTTTGAATTTTTACTTTTGCTCAGTGTATTTCTTATTCTTATGGGGAAAAACCAGCACACTGGCCTTGTTAAACATCCTCTGTTCGTGTTCAGCAAATCCTTGTGCACCAAAGCAGGGCCAGACCCACCTGGATCTCCGGTCATAACTCCGAGATCTCCGGTAGCTGTCGCTCCTCTTGCTCCTGCTCCGACTCCTGCTGTAGTAACTGTCATAGGTGTAGGACCTGCTTTAAAGGGGGGAAAACAGTAAATGTGAATTCACAGTTTCTGGTCTCAAATGCTATTTTAAATGCTGGTTTAAAGGATATTTATATAGATACATAAGGGGCTGCATAAAAATTCCTTTTTAAGGATGTGGTAAACAATTCTACACTTTATAAAGCTTTCAACACAACAACAATCTTCAAAATAGCAGTAAAAATCTCAAATTTTATTAAAGACAAAGACATACTAAGCATCTATAAAGTTTTGTGCTTTTTCTCTTTTTTTTAGATGCAGTAAAATTCTCGTTTGCTGCTACTTGTGAAAACAAGCAAAGCAATTCCATTTATAACTCAATTTTATTTAAAAAAACAAAAGCAAATGTGTTCACTACTACTTATAGAATTATGCCAGGATGGTTTGGTTATTTTCAGCTTTTCAAAGTGTCTTGTGTTGATTTTTGCTTTAAGTTGCCATCATGATATTATAATAGTATAATAATAATTATATTATAATCATGATATTATAATAACAGATCCCTGGAAGTGCCCAAGGCCAGGCTGGACAGGGCTTGGAGCACCCTGGTCTAGGGAAAGGTGTCCCTGCCCATGGCAGGGGCTTGGAACTGCATCATCTTTAAGGTCCTTTCTAACCCAAACCATTCTGGGATTTTATGAGATAAAAGTAATCTCAAAAAGTAATTTTATCAATAAATATGTATTTATATATGCATTTATATGATAGCATATGCAATAAAATATGTAGTCTGCATGATATACAAAAGTATCATATATAATAATTATATATTAAACTGTATTTTGAAGAAATATAAATGGAAGTACACTAGTACTACGATGATTTGATGGGCAGCACATTTCTTGCAGAGTTTGTATGAAAGTACAATCCATACCTGGATCGACTGTGGTGACCGTAGGAGCTGCTCCTGGATCGACTCCTGCTATAGCTCCGACTGACAGAAACAAAACCACAGAGGGCTTTTTAGTCAACAAAAACCAAAAGCACTGAAGAGAGCAGGGGGAGAGGGGGAGCAAGAGGAGGAGAAGACGTTTGGCACCACGTGCAGCTGGATGAACTCACCTACGACTCTTGTAACTGTGGTAGGAACTACTCCGGCTTCGGGAGCGATCTCTGCTGTACCAGCCCCGGCTTCGGCTCCTGGAGTAGCTCCTGGATCTGCAACCAAGGAACACCAAGAGACAACATAATTGAGGAGAACAACAGCAGAAAATGAGAACCAAAAGAAGCCACGGATCTTTAGTTTTCTAGCTGAATATTTATTCCATACTTGCTAAATGATAGGGCCACTAAGTTGATTCAAGGGCTGGAGCCCCTCTGCTCTGGAGCCAGGCTGGGAGAGCTGAGGGTGTCCAGCCGGGAGATCTCAGAGCCCCTTCCAGGGCCTAAAGGGGCTCCAGGAGAGCTGGAGAGGGACTTGGGACAAGGGCCTGGAGTGACAGATCAAGGAGGAATGCCTTCACACTGACACAGATTGAGATGAGATACTGGGAAGAAATTCTCCCCTGTGAGGGTGGTGAGGCCCTGGCACAGATTCCCAGAAAAGCTGTGGCTGCCCCTGGATCCCTGGGAGTGGCCAGGCTGGATGGGGCTTGGAGCAACCTGGGATAGTGGAAGTTGTCCCTGCCCATGGCAGGGGTTGGAGCTGGATGATCTTTAAGGTCCCTTCCAACCCAAACCACTCTGTGGTTCTATGACACAGGACTGTTCAAAACAAAAAACCACAACCTTAAAAAGAAAAACATTCCTTGAAAATATAAGAACTTTCAAGTTACCAGGACTGGCTGTGGGAGCAGCACAAACTTCTCACCTGTATGAATATGTAGAACTTCGGGATCGACTTCTTGAGTGACTGTAGGATATGGACCTTGTTCTGTGTCTGGACTTAGACTCAGATTTACTTCGTGACCTGCTGAGACTCCTGGAAGCGCTGTTGTCATCTCTGCTTGGAGATTCCTCCTCGCTGGAACTTTCCTGGTTCCTTGGCCGCCGATTTAGCCGGGCTGTTTTCCTCACTTCATCAAAAAGGGATCCAGGCCTTACTTTATTCTTTGCTTTTATTTCAATTCTTAAACCTGCTGGTTTAGGCTCTGGTGCTGATGCTACACTTTTAACCTCTGTGGTTGTACTAATTGTTGCTGGTTGTAAGTTACCAACACCTTGCAAAGGCTTCCATTTATTGTCTATCATATTGCTTTGTGTATTTTCAGTAAATTCACTTCTTAAACTACAGTCTTTAGCACCAGACACAGGGACAGAGTTATTTTCTTGCCTTCCCGTTTCTTTTTCTTCTTTAATATTAATAAAGTCTCTGATGTTGTTTCCCAGTTTGACAGGATCTTGCTCAGGGGTCTCAACCTGTAACTCCTTTTTTATACCAGCGCTTAAAGGTTTAGCAGTGAGAATGACAGGAGACAAAACGTCCACATCCACCTTCCCTGGAGAGTTACGGTCCGGGGTACAAATCTCCATGTTGTCATCTGTCTGAATAACATCTTCCAGCCCATTCTGGTTATTTTCTTCAGCTTGTTTAATCTCACTCTTGCAGGCAGCCACGTTTATTCCTGAGTTTAAAATACCAGTTGAAGTGCTCGTTTCAATGGGCTCTTTATTAAGGTTGCTGCGATCTGGCGAGGCCTCACACGTGGTGTTTTTATCTAAAAGGTTTTCATTCACACATGACTTTTCACCATTTCCCATTTTATCTGTGACTATTTCATCCTTTTCATAAACTTGTTTTTTATCCTTTATGTCCCTGCTAAGCTGCTTTTCTTTTTTATCATCCTTGGTAACCGGCTTTTCATTTATCTCATCATCCTCTTCTTCCCCGAACTCAAGCGGCGGCTGCCAATGAAACATTTCTTTTCTTTTCTGGACTTTGTGTTTTTTCTCCTTTTTGCCTTTCGATTTTTCTTTGGCTTTTTTGGAATGTGATTTTTTAGGAGTCTTTTTCAACCCATGTTTGTGTTTTTTTGACTTGCCTCGAGTGTCTGCTGAGCTGGAACAAGAACTCTCGGATTCAGAAGACGACAACTGTTTGCTTGTCTTCCACGCGCAGTCAGAACCCAAAAAGCCCTCTGAGGAATTGGATTGTTTTTTTATCCTTTTGGTAACACTAAGCTCTGTGTCAGACCCTGAGGTGGCCTCTCCTTCTTCTTTACCAGAGGAGGGTCTGGAATCCCCCCTATTATGCCTTGCCTCTCCTCTTTCGGAATTCGACTCCGAGTCCCATTTGCTACCTGAGTAGGATTTGCGTTTTGTTTTTGCACCACCTCTGGGTTGCTCCGAGCATTTCTCCTTAGCAGCTTTCTTTTTAGAGTGATCAGAATCCCGCTCACCCTTGGCTTTCTCCTCCCCTCTCTCAGAACTTAAGCTATTTTTATCCTGTTTCTCAGCATCCCCTTCTAATGGAAAACGGCCTTCTTTTTCTTGGACCGCTTTGGCTTTGGCAGAGCGCTCGCTGTCGGAGGAGAAGTCTGAGGATGACAAACTGTCACTCTCCTTCAATCCTTGGGAAGACTCGTCATAGTCCTTTGGATGCTTGTAAGGCAAAGTGCTTTCAGAGCTCGTTTCCTGCCTCAGTTTGAGGCCCCGAGCTTTGGGATCGCTGGCTGTGGATTTCCTTTTGTTCCTGTGCCTGTCCTCATCGCTGAGGGAGCAGTCAGACGTGGACTCGCTGTACCCTGACCTGTCACTGCGGTATTTACTTGGGGACGGTGACCTGCCAGAAGAAGGAGATTTTGTCCTAGAGCTCGATGGACTTCTAGACCTTGTGTAAGATCTCGAGTATGATCGGCTCCGAGAGGACCTGCTCCTTGACCTCGGCCAGCTCTCCGAGCTCCTGTCACTGCGGCCTTTGGAGTAACCGCTCCGCTCGCTCTCGGAGCTCCTCTCCTGCTTGTGATAGGAGGAAGAAGTGTTGGCCTCCTTAACGACCACTAAACTGTAATTAGTTTGGGTGGGAATTAAGTGGGTTGTTTTAGCTTTCATCTCCTGAATTCGCTCGTACGATGGCTTCCAAGGCTTCTGCCCAGGTTTCCACCTCGAAGGCGGGGGACTGTCACTTAAGGGTATCACAGGGAGGTTTTCTGGGACAACTGGTGGCACAATAACTTTGTCACTGGGCAGTATCACTGCTCGGACAGGCTCAGCAGTCTTGGTCAATTTAGTGTCATTTAACCGTGCTGAAATATTTCGTGGGGAATTGGGAACAGTTTTTTGCTGCCTGGGGTTAGAACTTGACCGTGACCTACTTCGAGAACGCAATGATTTAGAGGCTGATCTTGATCTAGAACTTCTTCTGGAGTAAGATCTTGATTTAGATCTTGACCTGGATCTGGACCTGTAGTACGAGCGAGACCCTCTGCTTGATAAAGACGATGAGCTCTGGTCTTCCTTATCAGATTTAGACCAGTCTCTCCTGGATGAACGTCTGGAAGACAATGAGGAAGAACGGGATTTCCTCTCACGATCACAAGATGATTTTGTCCTCCTGTGGAAGGAATGAGAGGATTCTACATCTGAAGAAGCGGACGTTTTCTTTTTCTTCGTTTGCTTGTGCTTTTTGAAATGCTTCTGCTTTTTAGATTTCTTTTTATGCTTCACCTTCTTCTTCTCTTTCCTGTGCTTCTTGTGATGGCTGGAGTATCTCACAGTGCTTACATCAGCATAGCCGTTATGTGACCAAGACCTGGATCTTCGCGATGCACTCCTCTCATCCCATCTGCTCGTACAGGGGTCACTCAACCTGGAAAACAAACAAATAAACCCCAGACTAAGTGCAAATTCTTTAAAAACCTTCAGATAAATTACGTATTTTTAAACTTAATTTTAAATAAGTTTAAATAAACCCTAACACACACACACATTTTGTACCAGACAATTGTGTTTTGACTGGGTTTTTACACTGAGTTTAAGATACAGAATTACATCACTATCAAGAGCTACTTCTCTCTAAGAAGTAAATCAGCCAACACCAGCAAATTTTGCATATTGTAGAACCCACGTAAAGAGATTTAAAGTTTTAATTGCCTTAATCTGCAGGACTTTGACCTCTACAACTAGAGGATCCTTAAACCACATTTAAGTACAAATTTTTAAGTATATATCAGTATAAAAGAGAACCAGTAGAAACATTTGCAATTATTCACTGAAGGTTAAATATAATATTTTTCAGTTTTCCTTTTGAGATTTATCTCTCATAATTTGATAGAAGCTCATATTTAGTATCAAGTCATCAGAAATTCTGGAGAGCTGACTTCCACCCATCACACAGTTTGCAACTGCTGAAAGAACATAAAACTAAAACAATAAAAGGTTGGTGGATTTGACTGTTTCACTCCAAAGAAACCATGTAACCCACTTTGAGGATAAGGAAATCACCGATTCCTTAATGTTGGAAAAGACCTTGAAGATCTCCAAGTCCAACCATCAGCACCATCACCCAGTTCAGCACTAAACCACGTCCTCAAGTGCCACATCCACATGTTTTCTGAACACTGCCAGGGATGATGACTCCACATCTCCCTGGACAGCCTGTTCCACTGTTTTCTGGGGAAAAAAATTTCCTAAAATCCAATCTAAACCTCCCCTGGCGCAACCTGAGGCCATTTCCTCCCACCGCGGTACACCTACACAATCAGTCAGGGCTCGTCGAAGGCCAGGACGTTTCAAAGCTCTGCTAAGGCTCTTACTTGTCTCCTTTGCTCCACTTCTCCCCGCTGGGCGCTCGGTACGTGCGCAGCCTCTGCATCTCCTCCTTCCAGTGGGGAGGGGTCTCGCTGCTCTCCTCATCGTCGGACTCGGAGCAGGAGCGGGATCGCGGTGGGGTGTGATAGCGCTGGGACAGCAAACACACACAGCTGCAGGAAGTGCTTTCTTACATAACTACTGCATCTTTTCATTCTCAGAGCAGTCTGCAAAGCCTGAGGGAGGCCAGCAGCTCACCCAGTTTTTCAGAACATGAAAGGAAGAATCAAGGAAGAGGCCATGGATTCCCTTTTGGAATAACACAATTACTGCAGATAACCACCCTTGTTTTCAGCATACTGAAGCACAGATGTTTCACTTAAGTCAGACGTTTCATGGTTTATAGGAGTAAAGACAAACCCCATTTCAAAAGTCACTGCTGCTCAACTCTTCAGAAATGGGAATCCAGATTAAGTCACTTTGGAACAATTAAAAAAAGAGAAAACCAAACCAAAAAAAAAATATCACAAAAAACCCCCCAAACTCTTTCACAAAAAAGAGCAACGAAGCTTCACATTTAAAAAATTATGCTTAGGCAGAGCATTTAAGTAGGCAACGAGAGCCACTTATGCAGTAGAAAAAGAACTCCTCTAGTATTGCTAACTCATTATTTTCCATTACCCAGTGGGATACACACTTAGGTAAACTCTGTCAGGAAATCAGATGCTCCTTGACTCAATAAAAGCACATCTGGATTTGACTCAATTATTTTGAGCCACTTACAGTAAAAATGGGGGAAAAAAGTGTTGTCCCCAAGAAGAAAATCACAAAGATAAACATATTGATTTATCCAGGTAATTACAAAAGGCTTTAAGACATCCTTCTTATATAAAAAAATATAAAAGCCACTCAGAGCTTCCTTATCAGCTGAGCTGAAGCAATAACTACTTAAAAAAAAGCTTTTACAGGAGAATGGCCTAAAAGACTGCAAGGGTGTCATGGACCTCCTTAATTCTCACATTTTATGCTCTGGAGTCTTGCGGAACCTACAAACAAATATTTTGAAAAACATCAATGAACTCCACCTGGACAGAAACTGTGCTAATAAAGACTATTAGAGATGGCAGAAAAATCTGTTTATCCAAGTGCCAGCCCTAAATGACATCTTTTTTCATTCTTAATTTTGCTCAGAGGGTGCCAAAATGATGAAAAACAAGACAGAAACCCCAATACCTGGCAAAAGCCAATTCCATTCAGCTTTAAGTAATTTTTCCCCAACTCTTTATTCACATAAATATTTCAAAACATTTCATTTAAAAGGCTTCCTTCAGTGGATCCCACAAGTTTCCAGGACAAATCCAAGCTGTCAGATGCAAAGGCAGCTGTCCCATTTCATGTCCAGGCTGGTGAATAAGGGGCTCAAACACTCCAACACCTTGGTCCACATTACAGCCATCTAAGGTGTTAATTTTGTAGCTTAAATTAATTGTACCGTGGGAATCAGTGGAAAAGTACTTCCCAAATCCAGTGGCTATTACATAAGAAAATCATGGTCAGAGGAGTCTCAGTTCAAACCATTCTAATGAAACTTTTAATTAGAATATATGTAGACATATTGGTATCTGTACATACACTTTTTTTGAGGACTTCCACTTGCAGAAACACTTTGGCAGCACCAAACCTTGGTTTGGTTTATGGTTACCCAAATGCCAGCTGCTAAACTGATCCAGGAAAAGATTCTTGAAGGGAAGAATATGCTCAGTCATGGGAGGCTACAGTTTGTAATGCACCAGAATTAAATATACAAAAAGATTTTCTTACTTTCTTCCCTTTCTACTGACTAAAAACAACAGCACAGCTGTGCAGCACTTTGGGATCTGGATTGTGGATTATTAGAGAAAAGGAAAACTTTTGAATTTTACATCAGAAAGGGCTGCAGACACTCAGGACACAGCTTGCTGTGTTACAGTCCTGATGCTCAGAGAAAACAGCCAGGAAATCCAAGGAGTGGAGGAGAGTAAAAGCTCTTGTCACTCCTCATTACTTTAGAGATGTAAATCTGACTGAAATGGTTTCCATCTTTAAAAAGAAGTAATTTTATTCTTATATTTGAAGACTTCTCATAGCTGAGATTTAGGCATTTTTTTTCCCCTCAAGCAATCTTTAAGTAAAAAGACAGCAACAGGAAGGATGGAAAAAAAGTGTTATAAAATCAACTACCTGACAAGATTTCAATGCTTTCTAAACTAGAATCTACAACATGTAAATAAAGTGTCATACAAAGCCTCCAGGGAAATTCAAAGCTCAAAGTCAGGGAAGACACTCTGGGTGAGAGGAAATAAAGAAATAAATAAAATTGTCACATACTATTGTGCCTCTTCCTTTAATTTTTCGTCCAGATTTAGAGACTGATGGTTTCTGGTCAGTCAGAACTGGCGCAGCATCAAGAAGCTTCCTACATAAATTAATAAAGTATGAACTTACAAGGAACAAAACAATTAAGTTGCAATTAGTTTAAGTTAAAAATGAGAAGTATTTATCATCTTATTCATTCATTTCTAGACAGAACTAAGAATTCAGTGTTTTTTTCAAGAAACAAAGCAGGAGAGTTCTGCAACAAAAGGCAAATCAACATGTATTTGTTTTCAACCAAATGTGCAGCCTGATCTCTTGACACAGAAAGAAATGCTAACAATGAACTTGCAAAACACTGTCACAAGAGGTTAACTTGTGTTTGGGGCACTAATCCTGAAGACAGCATGAAGAGTTTCAGGATCTCAGGTCAGGATAGTTCACAGGTTCTAAAGCTTGGCTGCTTTCCTTTCAGCTTATGTAATATCCTCCAAAGTAGTTACTGATCTTTGGGAACGTGAGTGGTGTTCCAAGAAATGACTTACAGGCAACTTTACCATTAAGGGAAATTAAAAAACCCAACACCAAACAAACCCAACGCTGATTTTAGAGGTATCTGGTACTGGAATGGATTAGCTCAGTTACAAAAGCAGGGACATTTGACAGTGGAGGTACAAAACACATCGAAAGTATTTAATGAACTTGTGACTTCCTCTGTAGCAAAAGAAGAATATTTTCTCTTATTCTCAAATTCTGATAAGTCAGGAAATTCCAGGTGACTGATTCTGAACCAAAGTTTCTTAATCAGTCTAAGAAAGATGAAAAATCACCTCTCCCAATCCCAAGTTTCCCTTGCAATCAAATATTTCCTGTGGTTTGCATTGCATGATTACTTCTGAAATTATTCACTAATTTTTTTTAATTGAGTTTAACACGTGATCCTTAAAGATCAACGAAACCACCTCGAGATCTCACTGAAAGCTCCTGGCACAGGTCACAAGGAGTATTACAAAGGGAACTGTAAAAAGGACAATGAAACGACCTCATGCAGAATTCTGCCACTCCAGCCAGCAGCAGCAGGAAGAGAATGTTAACAGGAATATGTCATGCACAGTTTTCACCAATCAGAATAAAAAGCTCGGAGTTCCTTACGGTTCAGGCTCTACATTGACAACAGGCACATCTCTTCTGAGCAAAAATCTATTTTCAGGCACTGGGGGGATTTCTTCAGGACGTACCACGGGCTTGTCCCGCTTTGTGCTAACGTCGACTTTGTCTGTGACATCGCTCTTGTCAGAAAGGCTGCTAAGGGAAAGAGCAAGGTGAGAAACCACAATTAGCTGGAAAAATCCCTTTTCCAACTGAATTCCAAGACAAGATGCATCAAATTTCAAGTTGGATTAACAACTAAAATGTGTTGAACAACCCATTTTAGGCTAAAGGAAGGATGGGCCACTGTTACTGGAGAGAAAGTTCAGTTCTTGCTTTCCAGCAAATAGTTTTGCTGTTCATTTACAACTTGTTATGAAATATTTTTAAAATATAATCAAATGTATGTACAAATTCTGCAATTTGCATAAAGTCTCACTTTTACACAGGTGTGCTGAGCCCTGAATAGTTTCACATGATGGGATTTAGTCATTTCACCATCACTCTTGCTTCTATCCACAAAGATCTTCAATTATTTCATGGAAAACTCAGCAACAAGCTCAGCTTTAAGGTTTTTTGCCTGTTTGTTTACAAAATCAAGCACCAACCCCCAAACTTCAATAAAAGCATTTTCATATTTACTGCTTGAGCACTTGATGAAAACAAAGCAGAACTCCCCAGATTTCACTGCAAATCTTAAATTTAAGAGACCAGTCACCGTCTTTGGCTTGAGGTTCGCTTGCACCTTGGATCCTCTTTCTTCCTCTCCTCCTTCCTTCGTTTCCTGGACTGTTTGGTCTTGGCTCTTCTTTTCCGCTTTCTCCTCCTGCTCCTTTCGTTCTCAGCCTCACTCTCAGATGAGGATTCTGAAGAGCTGGATGCACTGGAGGAGGACTCTGAGGCTTCTGAGTCAGAACAGACTTTCTTCTTCTTCTCCAAAGCTTGAACAGATATTTTCAATTTACACTGTGCACGTGCATGTGCATGTACAAGCACAAAGCATACAATTTTACAGATGTATAAATAGACAGATGTGCCATTTTAGAGGAGCTCCGTGAACTTTTTCCCAATGAGTTGCATTAATGAATCATAATAAAAATTCATCTAATTGTGTCCGGTCTAATTCTATGTTGGTATGATACAAATATTTTCCAGCAAAGACAGAATACACAGAGAAGCAAAGATCACTTAGAGTAAAAAAAAAATAGGTTCTTTTGGAAACAATGCACAGGTTGCAAACCAAAGATGAAGAACAAATTAGTTGCAGGTTCAGTTGTGTAATTTTTGCTTTTAAAATTCTGCTATTTTCTCTTTTCTGCATCCTCACACTTTTACTATGGCTCCTCTTGACTTTCTCTAAAGGACATAAATAACCACCTTATCCTTAAGTAAAGTCAGAAATTCAGTAGAAAATGCAAACTCGTAACACTCCACTATTTCACAGACTCTCCAAACATATATTTAAGATCATTTATTCTCTACGAATCTTCATGAAAAGGAAAATAAGGTTGACCACATATATTGCATATATTAACTTTACAGAATCTTTAAATAAACCTTTGCAAAGTGCACAAAATCCAACTTGAAGAAAAGCACAATTTTGTCTCCCTCTTTCAAAAACAGAAAAATAACTTTTCATTCCTTTTTGTCATGTCAACCTCGAACATGAACAGGGGACAAATTCTGAGGGCAGAAAACCTTTTCCTTTGCTGTGCCTTCTTCTCCTACACCAAGTTTGTGTTTTACAGGCTCTCAAGAATTAATTAAGATTCTACACATTTACCATAATGATCTTTAGCTGTTGGTGTAGTTTTTGTACTCTCTGAGAACAGCATGAACAGCATGAATTCTGGGAATGCTGGCACTCACCATCCTTAGCTGATCTGGTAACCAGCACCCCGCAGTCAATAACGCGGACGTCGGCGTAGGGCCTGCTCGCAGTATCAGTTTTGAGATTTTCTATTTGTTCTATGACTTCAAACCCGGAAATAACCAGTCCAAAGACCACGTGCACACTGCAGAAAGAAAGTATTTATAAAGTACAAAACATCTCTGAATCGCTGTAATGATTTTCCAGTTCATTTCAAATTTTAAAAGTCAGGCTGAGATAGAAACATTGAGCTCTTAATGCATTAAGTAAGATTTTTAAAAAATGATTTTAAGTTTAACATTGACAACAACGCAAAGATTTTATGCAATGTGATACAAAGATCCACTCTGACACCAAGTATTTCCCTCAAATTGAAGCAGTCTCCTCTCCTTTACAAGGGCAGTGTAAACAGATCATAATTCCTAATCCACCCTTCTATTTTTGCAGTTTTGTGCAACAGAGTTCAAGAGCCCATCTATAAACATGACAAAAGTCCTCCCCGGAGAAGAAGAATTCATAGGTCTCTACAAACCCAGATACAATTCCCCCCTGGCATTGCAGGGACAGTTAAAATTAAGGAATCCTCAGTTTTGTTCTGCAGTACCACATTTTTCTTTCCCTCTTCCATTTGCCCCATAAATTTTAGGGATAAAAAGATGCCCCAAAAGAGATGACTGTTCAAATACATTAAACTTGACAACTCAAATCCCAGATTTATAGGCTGACGGCAGCAACCAGTTTTAAAGAAATAATCTTAGGATTTAAAACAATTCAAGTTTTTGTCCAGCTCTAGGAGATAAGTTGTGACTCGAAATTTTTATAGAACTGAAACTTTTGTTTTCCATCTTGCCCCATTGTATAATCTTCCACAGAATTAAGAATTTGTTTCCCCATTGTTGTCTACTTTCAATATAACCTTCAAACTTCAGCAATCATTTCAGAAACTGGAAAGGATTCTTACCCATCGAGATGAGGAGCAGGTTTTGTTGTTCTGTTGGACAAACAGCAAGATGGGAAGATGGTAAAATAAAATAAAATCAGGGATTCAGATGAAGTAAAAGAGGAGAATGACACAGGAAAAAAAAAAAAAAAAGAGGTGAAGGTAAGACAAAAATAGTGCAAAAATGCAGTTAAATACATGGAATTAACAAATTAAAATTACAGATTATTCAAACAGGCTTTCTTAAGCTTTTACATGATATTTGTTTGAAGTTTAGCTAAGTGTGCATACTGAAAGCTGTACCAAGGATCATTTCATGCATGCAGTAAACAATTTCCAAGTAAGTGTCTTTAACTACATATTTAATGTAACTCTATGGTTTTTAATCACAGAGAAGATACAATTTGGTGATAAATAATGGGTGACCAGTGGGATTTAAATGTTTCTGAGCTTGTTAGCTTCTTAGATTGCAAGGTCACTTTAAAGACAGTTTATTCAAAAAAAGAAGAGCTATGATATGTGAGAGATTCTCTGCTTCCCCTCACCTCCCACCACTTCTCACTCCCCTTTTACCTGCTGGGCCTCCTGACTCACAATACAAAGCAATATTTCTGTCTTAAGTCATCAAACACTTCAGCTCAAAAAACTCACAGGCTTCTCAAAATCAACAGCAGACATTCTGTGCCACCTACACTTCACTGATAAATGCAGATTTCCTCCCTATTTTTCAGCTTCTCACATTGAGCCTGAATGGAAAATGCAACTGCATTTTGTACAAATCTTTTGGATTCTAATGCTAGGAATCCTTGTCCAAAACCCAAACAAAGTTACTTCTCCAAGTGAGCCTGAATTCCTGCTGCACAGGGGATCCTGCTATGCAGAAATATTGAGTAAAGAACATCGGAACCTGCCCATACATTGGGGGAGAAATAAAATAGAAATCATTTTTGAAGTTACTTTCATATGTGAAAGCATTCTTCCTCTCTCTCCTCCCAAGCACTATTTTGCTTTTAAAGCCTTCTTCCAATGAACTCCCCTCTCTCAAAATAAATGATCAACCACGGGTGATTTTTCTAAAATTACAATAACACAGATTTGGTATGAAGAAGTCAGCTTTTCACTGCTAGAATAAAATATTACTTCTTGAACACTTCTCTCTCTCGAGTTTTGAACTATTAGCTCACAAAACACTGCAGTGCTGCAACACATCCCAAAAGGTGGAACTGTGAATCAGGAGTGTTTACACTCTTGATTTTTTCCTTTTTTGTTGTTTTCTTTCCAAATGTCGACCAGACCATCCACTTCTGTAATACTAAATAATACAGAAAACTTCTTTGGGTTAACACAGGGGAATAAATGCTATTAATACAACATTAAATTTCTCAACAGCAGTGGGTGTTCTTTGATTCTCCCTTGCTAACACAGTGTATTGCTACAAAGAGAAAAATCCTTACAGCTTCTGAAGTTCTTGAAGCAAGAGTTAACTGCATTAACAACCTGCTGTTAAGTAAACAGTTTAAATGGGTTTAATTATAAAGCTGATTTAAAGGGGTGAAAAAACCAGAAGTGGGTTACTTCAATGAAACCAATAGTATTGAAGACTTAAGTGTTTAGAATTAGCTGGAAACAGCAATAGGCTCAAACCCAAGCTGGGGAGGCTGCAGGTGCTCCTGCCATGCTGCAGCAGCATTTGAGACCAATTAAGCAAATTACCTAAGCAGGAACTGCCTTTAGACTGGTCCTTACTGAGCAGAGAAAGGGAGGGTTGGTCCATTAAAACCCATGCAGAGGCTTCCCCACTCCCCTGGCAATTTGAGAGATAAATGGGCAGGGTTTCTCTCCTTGTTCACCCAGTGAGAACACGAGGAGGAGCTTCATCCCAAAGGAAAACCTTCCTGATGCACGACAAGGAGCTGGGTGGCTGAACAGTCTCCTCTGGGAGGCAGAACCCCAAATCCGTGTTGTGCTTTTGAAAGTTTTCTCACCTCGGTGCAAGGGCTGTAACCTGACATTTATTCTGCAAAGGTGCACTTTAAAAGAGCATTTCAAGCTTTTCTGCATCAATCCTTGAATATTTGCTTTGGCTTCAGAACTTAACCACAAGCAAACCTACCTCCTGTCTTGGCACTATGGAAACCTAAAGTCATGATGAGTTCATCCCCCAAAATAATATTTTGTTAGAATGTTTCTATACAGAGCTCTCGTAATTTAAACCATTCCAAATCTGCCTTATAATAGATCCTGTTATGCAAGTTATTTACAGAAGGACAAACCCCTTTCTTCACTCAAGTTTAAATTGGTTTAAGATACTGCTGAAGAGAAAAAAAATCATCTTTTTGATAAAAGCACGTTCTCACCCACCCCCCCCAAAGAACCTCAGGCCTAACAAAGGGTTCAATGCACATAACAATATGATCAGAAAAACAAGAAAGATAAAAACAGAAAGAAAAGGAAAGGACACAGCCTTAGAGGAATGAGACATTACCTTTGGAGCGCACGATGTAACACTGTTTCTGTAAATTTTACACAAAAATGGCAGAAATAAATTGTAATACATTTTCAGACAAAACTGAGTCTATGTTTTATTAAATACAAGTTTAAAAATTAATATTAATCAAGTTGTATGCAGAACAAGGATGCCTAAAAGAGGGCTCTAAATTTTCTTTAGAATAAAAGGTACTTTGAAAACTAAAGTTCTCCTTAAAAACAAAAAAGAAAACTCAAGACAAAACCTGCTTGCAAAACTACTGCAAAAACAAACAGAAAGAGAATGCCCCCACTCCCCTCTAAGTCTCAATCCAGCAAAAAATGCCCAACTTTAAGCAGATGAATAACCAATTCCTCTGGTTTATTCACATGCTTGCAGGGGTTCTAAGGCTCTGCTGAATCCACTCCTAAGCAGAAACTTCCCAGGCTGGCACACAAACATTTGGATTCACAAAGGAAATGTGTACAGCCAGGAAATTCACAACTTCAGACATTTCCTAATTAGCTGACATCTTCCCCCTACAATGAAGCTTTCCTACAACTAAGACAAATCAGTGTTTTCTCTAAAATATGTGCACTGATTGCTTCTGTTCAGAATTTTAGAACAAAAACCACATTGCAGGTGCAAAAAAGCCCAAACACCTGCAGCAGATGATCCTGGATTTGTCCTCTGGTGGAATTCTGAGCAGCAGCAATGTTTTAAAACTGCATTATCAGTTGAGCTTATCCATAGCCCACCCCTCCCCTCCAATAAACTATTAGTGACTAATTATCTCTGCACAGTCAAGCACTGAAATGATCTTTTTGTTACTGATTACACAGAAAACTATCCTGGGAATGTTTTCACTTTTCCAAAAACTTTTGATCAAGCCAATGGGACCTGCTTGTGTGAGAAGTGCACGTGTACCAATAATGCTCAAAGATAATGCAACATCAGCCCCTTCCATCTGATATTTTTTCACTGTTGTATTAGTCAACTGTTCAATAATTAGCTCAAAGGTATTTATATCAGTTTAAAAAAAGGAAATTATTAACTGTTGATTAGAAAAATACCTCGTTTGGGACACCAAAAAGATATGAACTACTTTTAATGAGCTGGTAAGATTCAGAAATAATTTGTAAAATCAAAACAAGAGCCCTCACAAATGATTTTATCTTTCATTTAGCAGATCAAAGTGGTTCCTTTGTTTCAATTTATGAACTGGGCATGGCATTCACATATTAAAACATTTTTATAACAAAAAATCCTATTTAGTTCTGAGCAAGAAAGCAGAGCTTGAGAGACACATTAAACCAACAACACCCTCAATAAGGGAAAAAAAAATAAATCTGTCAGTAATAGGAAATCTGACTCAAGTTTTAAATAGCTGTGGAACACAGAGGCAAGAACTCCAAGCATTTGCACTGATAAGGAACAGAATCCAGGACTCCTCTTTAGGTTGCACTAAGGGCTTATTCCTCAGCAAACTCCACAGCTCAACAAGGCAGTAAAATTAATTATTAGGCAAAACTTCCCTCTTTTAACAAAGAGGTTACTTTGTTTTGCTTCCTATTGTTGTTTTACTCTTCCTTCTGCAGGGGCACTTCTGGCTTGCTACAAATGTAGCTGGGCAGATTTGGTGTGACAGTGGAAGCGGAGCTGAGCCCGTGGGAGGATCAGGAGTCTCATTAATGTTACTTTATCCACTCATTTTCACCACAACAGCATTATTTTGTACTGTGAATTTCCTCACTGGCAGGTTGGGAATGGCCACAGCCATGACAGAATGCCTCTAAAGAGACAAGATATTCCCAGATCAGCTCAACTGAGAAGGGAGCACATGGCTCCAGAAGAACATCACCCAAAGTACAACAGCCACTGAGCTGGAATATCCAGGAACAGCCCAAATATCCCCAACCTGACCCTAAATCAGAGCCCTGAAGACATCAGCTCCATCTGTACAGTGCTCTCGATGTGCTCCCCCAGTAACTACTACTGATGCTGGCAGCAGCAATTCAAAGCAGCTACTGGAGACATGGAAAAAGAAAAGATGATCCTGGAGTGCTTCCTGTCCATCTCTGCCCCATCCTAGGGATTCCATATCTCAGTGCCCACATGGAAACAGGGCAGTTACAGATTAACATCCCCAGATGGTGTTTAGAACACTTCCAAAGTCACTGAGGGTTCTACAAGAAGTTATTCACAGAAAAAAAAATCAGAGTGGGGCTCCCTGAAAACACAAATGGCCAGTTTATAACCTGGTGCCTGACAACTCTCTTCAACACAAGCCTGCAATGAACTGCTACACACCTTTGGGTAAAGAAAACTGAAATTGCAGCATTTCACAAATCTGAAGGGATTCTCTCTGTATCCTCGCTGCTGGACTGCAATATGCTGTGTTCCTCCAGAGCAGGAAATGTTTCTCAGGCACATGAGAACAGACTTGGCCTACTTACAGCACATGTGCATGGAACTCACAAACCTCCCTCAGCTACACATTCTCCTTCCCACCCAACTGTTGCTCCTGCTCAAGTAAAGGAAAAAAAAACAGTGGGGAAAATCAGTCCACAAGCATCAAACCCAGCAGCTCCGATGTTACACAGAAATCCTTCTGACTCCTCTTCCTACCTCTGCACTTTGCCCCTCTCCGCCACTGCTTTGATTTCAGTCCATGCTTTTCCCTGGAGCTTCCTAACAACACTTCCACCTCCTTCTCCCTGCCCAGTTCTCATTGTTGCTTATAAATCTTCCAAGCTCTTTCATGCCAGAGAAATTCCTGACTAATCCAAGAAACATGATGATTTTTTAGCATGGGTCGGATGCCTGTTTACATTAAGATGAGTCTGGAGATTCTGTTTCAAGTAAAACTGACCACTTTAAATCAACTTTTAACAACTTTTAGGCATTGCAGAACATTGTTGTGCCTGGTTTGTTAGTGTAATATGCCAAAGAGACATTTGCTTCCTGATTACTTCCTGTAAAGACTCATTATTCCAAGTACAACTTTTCTGTGGTGAGCAGGGCATTCTGATGAATTAACGAAACTGTTACAGTCAGGATCCTTGCTATTATTCTAGCCCTACCTGGACAAACTGTTACATGAAAGAAAATCACTTATTTGCACTCCCTATCAGCTACATCAGATGTGTACAAGATACAGAGTTCTCATCCCTGAGGTGATCTCTGAAAACAAATGCAGAGCTCTAAAGAAGCTCAGATGAACTATTCCCTTTTCTATACATTTAATCAACGAAATTAAATATATACAAATATTTTTTAAAAATCTGAAGGCTACCACTGAAGATTGCCTTTCACACACTTTTCAAGTGAAACATTTGAAGAACATTTTTCCTAATGATACACTACAGAGAAACTGAGCATTACTTGGGAGTATAAAAAACCACATTTTAATTTCAGCTTAAAGTGTAAAGGAAGAAAATATTTTATTGAAGAAAAGCCCTATAGATGCACTGTATATTCCCTAAAGTAATCAGAGAATTGCCACCCAACAAGACTAACTGCTTTAATAAACTGCATTTTAAAGTGAAGGCAGAAACTGCCTAGATAAAACCTTCAGCAGCTGTTTCCCACTTGGATTCCTGATTCCCTTCCCTGGCTCCAGGGCAGGCAGGTCCCTTTTCAGACATTACAGGATACCCCAGAAATCTGCATGGGCAGGCAGGTAATGCAAGAGCTCCAGAGCATCTTCAATCTGAAGGCCACGGAGGACACCCCAGGAGCCTCAAACCAGCTTTGGATTCCTGCAGGCAGCTCAGGTGAATTCAGTTCATATGGAAATTTTTAGGTCTCTTACTCTGCCTCAAATCCCACTGAACTCACACTTCTCCTTACAGGGATTTTATGAAAAAAACCCCAGAATTCTTCAAGAAATCTGCATCTTTCAAAATACTTCTCTATTTGATGAAAGTGCTTTTAAATCCTCCTCATTTACTGTCCTGTATTCATTATAATTTAGTATCCAACACAACCTTGGGTTGTTTTGGTGTGTAGGGAGAGACCAGGTGTTTAAATCTAATTGAACAAGCTGAGCCTACCAAGCATCAGGGAAAGAAGATGACTTTGGAATCAAATGCAGGAGAGAAAAGAAACTTTAGAGCCCTCAAATGACAGCTGCTTGACTGATGTGACATCATCAGGTTTTCACGTTTCATGTTCAGATAAGCTTAAAAATGGAAAATTATGGCAAGAAACCCAAAAGCAAGTCATCAGGTAAAAAATAATGAAGCAATGCCTTCAGAGAGCTTATTAAGCCAAGGAGTTGTATTTATACAAACTGTTCTCCATATTAATGTGCACACATATCCTTTCAGATTTATTGTAATGAAGCACAACATCTAAAATTTCCTTTGAAGGGAAGAGAAAACAAGCTTTTGAAACAATTTTATCTCTGTGAAAAGTCTGAACAGCAGTAACTGTGAAAGACTTTCTTTTAGGTTCCTATGCATTTTCCATTTTCAGGACATTTTTTAGGAAAAGACCTAAAAATGTTTCTTATCTGAACTACATCATATCATACTGAAGATCTTTTTCAGGCAAAGAAAAAAAAAGCAAGATTCTTGAGGACAATTTACTCCTTTACTGAAGATAGGGAAGCGCCATTCATTCTTATCCCCCAAGAAAGATGGCAAAGAAAAAAATATTTTTTCTAGTTAAGTGACTATCCTAAAATTTCCTTTTGAAACCCCAGTGTTGTTTCACAAAGTGTTTCTAGACTAAAGTTATCAACCTGCTCTTTCCAAATACAAACTGTTAAACATTAACAGGAGGCAATTTTGAAAAGGGAGTTAACAAGAGGAATAATCACATCAAATTTTGCAAGCTTAAAAATTCTGATACTCAACCTAAAATACGCCTGCTTTGACCAAGAAACCCTCAATTATCAGAGTTGAGTATTTTACTTATGAGTGAAGGGAAATGTGTTTTCTGTAATTTCTATAATTTGACAGAATATGGTTACTAGAATGGAATTTTTTTAAAGGTAATGAAGGAAAAATCTGGTTATTAGCACATAATTTTACATGGTGTTGGTACCAAAGTAGTTGGTATATGCACAAGTAGACAGAATTATGCAGAATATATATATTTAAAAAGCATGTCAGGAACAAACACTCAAAAAAATGAATAATAGTAATTATCACAATCAAATAAAAAACCCCAATAAACAAAATCCCCGCTCATTCTCCTCCTGTAAAAACAACAAACAAAACAACTCCCCAAAAGTAAATCATAAATCATTTTTTAAAGAGCAAAACCATACAAACCACCTCTAGATCTCATCCCCCTTAAATACAATGCTCCACCTTCTCATTTGCAGATCATCTGGTGAGATTTGGCTGGTGCACACACAAAGCCAAAGAATCTATTTTCTGGCCACTAAGAACTGAACATAAACCGTATTTTTAGGGAAAAAAAGCTACAAAGGAGGAACATCCATGGAGCACCAGCTTTAATCCCAATGAATGCCACAAGGAAACTGTGATCTCTAACATCTCCTATTCAGTTTCCACTGCAGGTCCCACTCACTCCTAGCTAAGATCAGATGGATAACATGGATATGGATAATTTAGCAATACCATCTTTCTCATGAACAGCGCTTCTCTGTGTAAGAAAAGCTCGACTGTGGGATCACATCTACTCACATGAAAAATTGGGAACCATTGGTATGTTTCCCTCGGTTTGCCATTGACAAAAGGAACGCTCTGTCATGTTTGAGAATAAAGTTTTCATCTGTTTGAAGAAAAAATATGTTTGTCAGATTTTCCCTGGCAAGGGAGGCAGGTTGTTTTCTTAGTAACTTATGGATGCTCTAAGGAGAAATTCTGCTGCTGCTGGAGAAATGTGAACAGGTTGGAGAAAAAAAACAATGATCAGGTTTAAACACGTCTCTTCAAAGTTACAGTTGAGACAAAGCATTCATTGTTTCTTAAAGAAAATGGTGCAGAGATAGTGCAAACATCTCTAATTAAAATTAATTAGGGTCATTACGAGTGTCTTCAATAAACACTAGATTATGGATTTAAATCCAAAATTATTTGGGTAGGAAGGAGGTTGGCAGAATTACTGACATTCTAAAACAAAAATTAACATACATCATACTGTTATTTACACTCCAGGTGGAAAGATCAGGAGAAAAGCCATTTATTTCCCTGGTATGGCATACTAAAGGATGCCACCTCTATCCATTCAAAACTGGAAGTCCCAAAACAGAAAAGGAAAAAAAAATTCTCTGTATCTGAATCTAAGCATAAAATCCATTAAGACTAAACTCAACATGCATTTTATATTGCAGTGAATTAAAGAGGAGTGCTGGTTGTACAGCAGAAGACAAAACCAGATCTTCTCAAGGTCATTTCCAAAGATAAAAATATTAATTTGAATGTACAAAGCTATTAATTTTTAGATCATCTATCAAAACACAATCCTGCATATTTAGCACTCACCATGCTGAGAAACAAACCCTGAGTAACTTCTTAGTAAATGGATCTGTACGAGCCTTTCCTTGACTAAAAATTTTAATACTCCCAACATCAAACCACGACTCTTTTTAAAGAGCAACTTAATTTCGTGCATTTAACCAGAGCTACTTGCAACACACATGGAACCAGGGGCTGTAAATAAATATATGCAGTGTCTTAACATTTCAATATCACAGTAACCACCTGGTTTTCAAGAAATTATTGTCTGTCTTTAAACAAATACTTTATAAACTCACCATTTTCCTTCCAACAGATTTTTAAGAGAGGTAAGTGTACATTTATTTACCAATTCTTTGCAAGGAAAATTACTTGTGTAGCACATAAATAAAGCCAAACCCTTTCAGAAATGAACCCTAAGCATACAAACCTTGAGCAGGGAAGGGGAGGAGAAGGGACATTAACAAAAGAAGAAATCACTGTTTAGAGCTGGAATTATGTGAATTCTCTCTCAGAATAAGTCATTAACCCTCAGAAAGGTTAGGCACAGAACTCTTCATTTCTCCAAGCAACACAGATATCCATCTACAAAGGGACTTAGCAGTTGTCTATATATTTACTAGGGAGGGGACAAGGGAACAGAGTTTGAATTTGTGTTACTGAGCTTTTGTCTCTTACCTTTTCATTTTGCAAAAGACCACATTCTCTATAAACAAAAGAATATGTTGACAGTTTTAGGCAGGAAGATAGGAGTTTATTCATGAATAAAGTTGCCTAGCCTCCATGCTGAAAGTCATGTTTAACCAATAATGTTAGCCTTAATTAATTGTCAATTTAAGTTAAATATTAACAAAAAAATTATCTGGAAGTCATGCATATAAAAGGAATTCTCATGCAACATTAGTTTCATGCAAAAGGTGATCTATGAGTGGACCTGTTTTCATTAAGTAGTTTGGGAATCAAGACTTGTTTATCTCAGAACTGAACAAAGAATCTGCAAAGACATATTTGCTCTTACCTTTAAAATAGCCACCATAAATAGATTCACCTCCTTTTCCATTACCTACACATTAAAAAGCAGCAATTAAAACTTTTGTTGCCTTTATACAAAAGCTGGGCATAACATTTCACCAGCCCTTGACTCTCAAAACAGGATATTCCCTCCTCAAGCTCACTGGATCAGGCACAGGATTTCAGAACACAGTGAAAACAGACATTTTGGTAAGGACAGGTATTTCAGGAAAGGATTTACTGCAGGGAAAGAAACAAGAAATCCCGGAAAACTCCTTTTGGAGACTTTTAAAACATTTCTAGCTCATTCACTGCTTTATTATTAAATTTAAACTTATTCAAACAGTTACATTCCTGTACCAACAGAACATCGCCAGGGTTTGCCTCTACTGCAAACACAGAAGTGAAAGGAAATTAAGGCTACAGCTTGGATTGGAATTGTTTTAGTAAGATGGAACATCATAAAACCCTCCAGTGAGGAGTTTTTAACACACTTTTCTGAGCAAATATTACAGCAGTCGAAACATTTTAGAATTTCAAAAATTAACAAAGAAATAGGTGATCTATGCTATACTTGACAGCAAATAAAATATTTTAATGGAACCAATACTTTCATGGTATTTTCTAAAGTTTTATATTATGACCACGAATCATAACATTTTTTTTAACAGTTTTTAAAGCCCACTTTACCTTCGCTGAAGTCCCCACCCTGAATCATGAAGTTTTTAACCACACGATGGAATGTGGTGCCTTTGTAGCACAGCTTCTTTCCAGTTGTTTTGCCAATTCCTTTTTCACCTGCAAGAAGGTGAAACAAAAAGGATCTACAGATTGTCACGGAACAAATTCCAAGGGTTTTCCCTCCCTAGTTCTAATGGATATGGGAGCCATCAAAATAGCAGAAATAGATAAAAAAGATAACACAGTCCTACCTGATGCCTTTTACAAGGGACATCTCAGGTGAAAATTAGGCTGTTTCTTAAAATAATTTCCACTTGCCCACAAGCAGGAATGTGTAAATCTACTCAGGATAATTTATAGTAAGACAAGAGTCCAGGATAATGGTGGGTTAACTATTTTCTGTGGTTACAGCTACACTCCTATGCAGGTTACAGACTCCTTTTCAAACCACTCACACATCTGGATGAACCAGATGATTCCCACAAAAAAAATGTGAGCTCAAAACAGGTTTCAACTCAGTTTCAATGTGATCCATGCTTGGAAAAGTGGGATTAAGCTACTCCAAGCTTCCACACCTTTACCAATCCATGCACAGTGTCAGGCCACCCTTTAAGGCCAGCTCTAGATCAGGTGGACTGGTGATTTTTGAGTTAGGTGGTCCCAGAACCTCAATTTCATTAGCATTTCTTCCAAAATTCAGAAGAGAAGCTGCCCTGGGGATGAGGTCACTACGACTGGGAGGGCTGAGGTCCTACGTGGTAGGTTCATGAGGGATTTATACTGGTCAAGAGACACTGACTCGAGCTTGCCAGAAGAGGGGAGCTGACAGAACGTGGCAATTAACAGCAAAAGGTTGTAATAATAATATTATACACTGTGCAACAGTTAAACCCCCACATTATCCACATCTACAGGAGATGCTGTGTAATGAAACACAAATCAACAGGATAAATGACAGGAAAAATAACCCAAGGTCCAGTTTGATCCTATCACTGGTAATGGAACATGTATTTGACACTGGGTTAGAGACATTTAACCCAATAATCTGCACCATGTAGCACTCTCAGAAATGCAGGTACACTCATTACCCAGAGCCAACACTCCCCCTTCTGCAATCTATTACTTTGCCACCCCAAATTAACTGACAGCTCAATCATCCCAGATTTGCCATTCCAAGCCCATCACTGCCAGGATGAAGGCAAAGGGCAGTTTGTGGCACAAAACCCACTCAGGGCATTGCTGTTTATCATACTTCACTCATGAGAGTTATTTACCTGGCTCTCCACACCCATAGTCCCAAACCATGCCTCCTCCTACCCCATTTTTGTTTTCCACACGAGTTATGCAAGCAAAGCTATTTATTACAGGGATGTACACACTCCTCCCCAAAACATGCCACTCTTTGCTACAGCATTGAAAACCTCTCATCAAACAACACCATGGAGTATCTGCCTGCATTTTGGTCACATTTCAGGATGTCCCTCAGGGCTATGGATAATCCCCTTAGAGAATGGGATCCTGCATGGCACTTGACCATGTAATTGAGCTGGTACACTGAGATGGGAGCTTTGACTGTGCCAGAAGTCACAGTCCCTTTTTTCACTCCCCTTTACAGTACTGACAGTACTTTCCCAGTCAGGTAAAAGCCACACCAGTTGTTCCACTGGTAAGAGCTGCAGCATTTCCTCAAGCTCAGACATTTTCCCACAACAGTCAGTACAATGCCTGTGAGCTCAGCTTCTCTTTTGTTTCAGGCCAAATATCAGCCTTATTCTTTTTGCTCTAAACATGCATGAATTTTGTCTTGAAAAGAAAACTCATTGTCCTTGAGCCTCATCTACTTACACCCTTCCTGCCTAAGCAGCTCTTTCCATGCACTGCATATCACTTGGAAATGGGATAGCAGAGGAGAACTCAGCTGCCCTGGTAACACCTGGACTGGCAGCTCAACATGACACGCTTTGAACTGGGTGCCAAGTGGTGCCTGTTTGAGATCAGAAGGGAAGCTCCTGACAAAGCACCACAGCAGATGGGGCCGTGTTTATTCCATAGGTGGGCAGGATCTGCAAGTGCCAGTCTGCAACTCCAGCTGCTGGAATTTAAAAGCAAGAGCCTCTCTCTGTCAGGGCAGGGACCTTTCCAGGGGCCAAATCTACTTCTGACAGCAATGCCAGAATCACCCTGTCCTCCTCCATCTGTCGAAAATACCCTGGCTTGATGATGGCTTTATGCAGACTATATGGTCCAGAACAGGACAGCATCCCCTCTCCATTATGATTTACCTCTAGGTGGGCACAGGCTTTGCACTGGCTGTGGTTTGTATTGGTACAAACAAATAATTGTAAGTAACAATAAAAATCTGAAATATCAGCTACGTACCTGAGCACAAGCAAAGGAAGTTTTTACAAGTCTTCGGACAAATGTCTGAGAAGAGCTGAAACATAATTCGACCAACTAGAAAATATTTAAAAAAAAAATTGAGTTTTAGAACTGTTTGGAATAAGAAAATCTGCATACAAATCATTCTGTGTGTTTTAAAAATGTAATTTTCTGAGAAAAGGTTATTTTATCAAGCAGAATAGGAAAACATCTTAAGTATGTGTATATTAAAACAAGCAGCAAGAAAGAACAGTAACATAATTGTATAAAAAAGGAACATTAAGCAATATCATTACATCCAATTAATCAGAAGTCCTAGAGATTCCATTGTGATTTGAACCTGGAAAGCCAAGCTGATTTACTAAAATAGTTTATCATGTCAGATCTTTTCCATTTTGAAAATGATTTCCCATAAATACAGGTCCTCAGAGAGCTGGAGCAATTCCCTCCCCAATTACTGTGTTTATACAAATACATTAATAATCACATTTCCACAGTTTTCCCTGTGATCATTACCTACAAAGTCCAACTGGCTTAGTTCCATATTGTGCTGGGGATTACAGATGCATTGGCACTCTTGGCCTAAAATCCTTCAGTTTAAAAAACCCCAAATGAACCAAACAGGGGAGATGGGAGGCAGGCAGGACTAATGCTCCACCTGCCAGATGAACCAAATATTTTCTCTTTTCTGCTGGTGGGAGTTGTGCTATGCACCTTACAAAACCATTAAAATACTGCTGAAAAGTGGCTGAATAGAAAGAAAACAGTTTTAAAACTGATTTACATTTTTTATTTCATTTTCCAAGATACTGGGATGTATAGTACTAAAAAAAAACCCCAAACAAATCACTCTCAAATACATGAAATCTTTAAAAAATACATAATTAATAAAGAAAAAAATTGGTATCTCTGCAGGTTGTTAAATAATCCATAGAAGCCACACTGTTGGGCAGGATTACAAGACCAGTAATAATCTGTCAATGAGCACTACACTCTAGTGGTGCACACTGGTAAAACGTCATCATTTTAAAAAGTAACTACTCCAAGAGTAACTTCTCTTTTCTTTCCTTTAAAGAAAAGAAAAATTGAAGTTCAAATGTATTTCATTCAATACTTAGTCACCAAAAATAATTGAGAGGCTCCTAAGAAACTGCATTCAATTTTAAGGCTTTGCCCAAGTATATACAATTATAACAAGGTGAACTGTTGGTTCAGAAAGGAAGAAATAAAATAACACCACTTGTACTTGATAATCTTAGATAAAAATTCAAGATGCCTTGAGCTGTTGAAATGTCTGCATCTCATTAACTGCAGTAAGAATGTTCTCTGAGCATTCATCATTACAGCAGGGACATCTAAAGGAAATGGGTAGGGAAAGTGTCCAAAGAATGAAGAAATAGGGAATATCCAAAGATCCCCCATCAAACAGCAGTTCTGGAACTACCACTGTGACACAACTGCTATTTGCAAGTGAGGAGACCATTCTAAGCTGTGAGGATTGAAGATTCCTTCAAAGAACACAACAGAGCAGACAGTTTAGCAGAAGAGTTATCAATTTTCATTACAGCCCAGGAGTTCAGGGGAGCACAAGTCCCATTCCCATTCCTCTGCTGCAAAAGCCCTGAATTGAACAGCAACCAAGTGCTTTAGAGAGCCACATCCAGATTTTACAGAATCATGGAAGAGAATCCCAGAATGGTTTGGGTTGGAAAGGACCTTAAAGCCCATCCAGTGCCACCCCCTGCCATGGGCAGGGACACCTTCCACTATCCCAGGTTGCTCCAAGCCCCGTCCAGCCTGGCCTTGGACACTTCCAGGGATCCAGGTGCAGCCACAGCTTCTCTGGGCAACCTGTGCCAGGGCCTCCCCACCCTCACAGGGAGTAATTTCTTCCCAATATCCCATCTAAACCTACCCTCCTACAGTTTAACACCACTCCCCCTTGTCCCATCACTCCAGGCCCGTGTGCATATGTCCCATGCCCCTCTCCAGCTCTCCTGGGGCCCCTCTAGGTCCTGGAAGAGACTCTAAGTTCTCCCTGGAGCCTTCTCTTCTCCAGGCTGAACAGCCCCAACTCTCTCTGTCTCCGCAGAAGATTCCTCCTGCATTCACTGTGTGAAATAACACACGACACTTTCCAGGGAAAAAGCTGTCACTACCCTCATTCTACTCTCCAGCCCAGCTGCTGCTTCACCGAGGTGCCAGCAGCCAAGTAACTGAGGGGTGTTAGTCCCTGCAGGCTCCAGAAGGGACTTTTACCCTGAGGCATAAATTGTAGAAGGATTTTGGTTGCAAGCCCTACTTACAAACCCACCACATTTAGCACCTGAAGCAGCAGACATCACCACTTCCATGTTCCACTGGAAGAACTCATGTTCTTGCAGATGACAAGGCAGAAGATGGAAAGAGACATTCATAACTAAGGCATCGGTTTCAGCAGTATTTTTCAGCAGTGCTTTGTCAATAACAAAGTCTGCCAGGTGCTCATAAAATCACAGAATGATTCCTGCTGGAAGGGACCTTAAATCATCCAGTTCCATGGGCAGAGACACCTTCCACTAGATCAGGTTACTCCATGCCCCATCCAGCCCGGTCGTTTTATGCCCTTCAACTCCTACAAATTGAAATGCACATATTGAATATCCAAAGATTACAGATTCAGTTTGTAAGAGAAGGGCTCTCTCCTCCATAAAACCTGGAGCACTGCTTGCCCAGTTCCATCCAGCCACAGAAAATGCTGCCGTCTGCTCCTGAGACACAAACCACACACTGTGTATCCATCTGCTGGGTTACTGTCCGCATTTTACTGCAACTGCATGAATACCATTATCACTGAAAGGTTATATTTTCCACTGACAAACAGGCAATTAAATGTGCCAGAGAAAGATCAAACACATTTTCACACCTTGGTCAAAGATGCATGAAAGAACAGCTGCTAAATAAAAAAATTAATAAAAGTATGTATGATTAGAACCTACAAATCTTTCTCTTGCCTCATCCCTCACAAAGAAGAAAAATCTCATTTTAAACTTGGAGCTGAGGTATATGCTGATATAACACAGATAAAAAAAGCATTTGAGATGCTACTAATTTCCCCAGATTTAGACATCTCTTCTCTGAAATGATCCACCTTCAGTGCAGAGAATTTCCAATGCTTTCTTCAGCTTCATTTCCCCGATGCAAAGGTTAAGTTATCTGACGAGGGAATAAGCTCTCTGTGACTAACCATAATATTTGAACAGTAAATTAAAATAAACAAACAAAAACTGCTAAAAAGAGCCAGTCAAGTAGGCAAAAGCTGCTGACAAACCTACCCAGAGTCCTCAGTCGGCTTTAACCAAGAAATGAGCCTGCACAGACACCTCAGTTCCAGGCTAAGTAAAAACTACTGGGATTACATTTGCCTATTATTTATGAAACATAATTTGATAAAGTATTATTTGTTAGCAGGCTTTGAACTTACTCTTTAAAGAATTAGAGTAAGTGGTGAAAGAAATATGTACATTAGGTACAGCAAGTGATGCCTATAAAAAATCCAAGCTGTTTGGAAATTTGATAAAGTGCTCTCTGCAGCTAATGAGCTGTACCAACTAGAGAAACCAGAAGGCAAAATGACCAGAAATAATTCAATTTCAGAACTCTGTCTTCAAATTAAAAGATAAATTTTTTTTTCTTTTGTTTTTGAACTCCCTAACAATTTTCCAGCTGAAGAAGAACTAGTACTTGATTCAAATTAAGTGGTAAAAACTCATGGTAGGAATATCCATGCTATATTGAAATAAGGGCTCCTGCTAGCAAAGTTTATTAAAATAATCATTGCTTTCAAATGTTTATTGTTTCAAAGGTAAATCCTCCAATTTAGCTGCTTAACTTTTTTGAAAAAACCTTAGGAGCCAAACACAAACTGTTTCAAGTTATTTTCCGAGTAGCATGAACTGTTTTGCTACACTTTATTACGTTTGGACCACACAGGTATCAAGTTCAGCTACAAACTCCCAAAATAACCACGGTTTTTCAAAATTGTATCTACTGGATTCTCTCTTTCCTCAATTTCTAAGAGTAAACCAAGCAAGAGGTACTTTTCCCACCCTATCAGCAGGAATATCCTGCTGAAGGAGAAAGCAGGGATTACAACCACTAAGAGTGATGCACAGGCCAGGATGGCTGCCAAGGGCCCAAAGGCTCAGACAGATTTGCATCCAATTTTAAATAACAGCACACTAAAAGGACCCTATTTGAATTCTATTAACTTGTTTATCCTTAAATCTGTGAACGCTGATGCAGATAAATTAAAAAAAAAAAACTGCTTCAAACTAGAAATGTGGCTACAGTTTTCAAGGAAATAAAAGCTTAGTGTGGAACAAGAATAGGTTTTATTTAAAATATGAGTTTCAAGGGATGCCCCTGTTCCCCTGCACAGGGATCTGTAGTTCTGACACATTAACACTTTGTTAACACCTCTGTGCCCCACTTGCACTCTCTGTAGGGAAAACCTCCATAAACTTCTCTCCCCAGCTCTCTCCTAAGCCCATTCTGCCACAAATACCTGAAACTCCCTCCATTCCCTTCCTTCGTGGTCTCCACAAAACCAAACTTATTTCAGTACTGCACACAACAAACATTCCTTGGGTTCAGTTTCCCAGGGACATGGATGTGAGAGGCAGCACTTGGCCTTCTCCTGGCAGAGGAGGCTGATCAGTTTGTCTTTTATTTACTCATCCAGCTTGTTCCAGACCTCAAGGGGAGTCTTCAGGGACTTCATTTCATCCTGCACTGACAACAACTGTTCCACATGATTATTCTGAATAAAATTTTTATTGAATCAGTTCCTTTCAAATCTCCATCTTACCACCCTGATAGGGGTTTTCTCCATACGGGATCCCCCTTGGCTCCTGCTGTCCCACACAACACTGGGTTGGTCGCCCATGGGCTCATGGACAGCCAAAGTTCTGGGTTCATGCTGCTCTATTTTTTGCCAATATACAACTTTTTCCCTTCAAAAGATTAAAAGTTAATGTGAGAATAGTTCTCTCTTTAGGAAAGGCAACAAAAACCCCACAAGGCATCACTGGGTCTATTACTGGAGGCACAATACAATGACTTTTGCAGTGGAGCTCATTTCACATAAATTCATAGCAGCTGAAATCTCAAAATGCACCAAACTCCAGGCAAAAGTGACTAGAAAGAGAGAAGTAAGGAAAGACTAGACTGGCTGATAAGGGAAGGGACATACTCCAGGAATGAAAGAAACTGAAGTGGAACAAAGGCAGGGGTCAAACAGTAACAGAAGACAGGAGAAAAAAAAGAAAAAGAAAAAGAAAAAAAAAAAAGAAGAGATATGATAAAGGAAATTATTCTATGAATAAGAATGAAACAAAGCAAAAATGAGTAAATTTAACATACTTTAAGATGGATAAAGCCAGTCAGGGGGTGGGGTGAGGAGGGGAGATGTGGGAAAAGGATCTTGGATGGCCACAGGAACTGCTACAGCAGCCAACTGCATCTGTGACATCCTAGTGGGACATCTGTTCCAATTATCACGGTACCTGAAAGGCTGGAGCTTCACACAGATTTTGCCTCACAGAGTAAAGACAGAATTATTTAAATAGGCATCTGCTGCCATCCCGAAATTCTTGGAATACTGTAAGCAGTTTAATCCTGTGTGCACACTGTGTGTGCCCAAATCCACTGGTGGGGGGCCCAAAAGAAGGGAGAAGCACTGTTTGTGCCAGTATCAAAATAAATGCTTCTTCCTGATTTATTTTCCATTTGCCCTTTAAAAATTATGAGCCACAACCTGCATTCATAAAAAAAAGATGCTTAACAGGCAACTTATTAAAAGCAGCCTAAATTTAGCCTTAAGAAACACCAAGCCAACAAAGTTTGCCCCACTGCAAGAGGCAAGTACATGCTGGCACTGAGTTTTATTCCAAGATTCTGTAGCTGTAATAAAATATAGACACAAAAGCTGTAATAAAGCTTCAGGAGGCACAGCCAAAGCAAAGATATTCACTCCTGCATTTTCTAAGGGATTTTATTAGAGCAAAACTGACCTGACTTTTAATTGCTACAGGTATCGTGACACATACTGGGCAAGCAAAGCCTGGAAGGGGAGAACCAAGATTTGGCAGCTGCGTGGGGGGAACATTTTTGGACTCCCAGCAACCTGCAGTGTAAAAAATGACACAGTTTTGTGTTCTGCAGGCAAAAAAGACGCTTCCAGCGCTGCAAGAGGCATGTCCTCTTCTCTCTGCATTTTGTGGAAATGTTAGTTCAGCTTTTTAGCACACACAAGGTGGGGGCAAGGCCTTTTTTCTTGGCTAGCAACAAAATGCAGGGCTGTTCTGCTCCCCACTTCTCCCTGCATTGCCTAAAAATGAACAAGCACATCAGCTTATTTACTGAAGTCAAATAAGCAAACTGCTCATTTGGAAATCTGCTGGCAGCTTAAAAGTTAAAATGAATACCTCACTAGTGCCAGCAGGAGAGCACATCTCTCAGAGTTAGTGCCTGGTGTCGTCTGGAAGCACTGATTTACCACTTGATTCAGCTTTTGAAGGTCATCTTAAAGCTAAGAGAGCAACGTTTAAGCTTTTTAAATATATCCTTAAATCCCGAGACAGACTTGCATGGTGAATTAATAAACAGGCACCAGAATAAAGTCCCAGCACACAAGTCCCAACACCCATTTTACAAACTGACATTTTTCCTGCAAAAATCCAAGCCATTAGTCAGGTGCAATGAAACCAGCAGGGCTCCAAGTTTGATGTGCAGCTGGGAGACTCCTGTTACTTTCAAGAGAAAATAAATGCAGACAGGCGCAAACAGAGCCAAAGCCCTGGGTCTGCTCCAGGTAACCCAAGCTCTGCACCACCAAGAACACCAACGCTGCAATTCCTCTCTGACAGCTCTATCAGTCACCAAACCCAAATAGGTTTGGGGGAAAGGAAGGTAATCCACTTTCACTCAAGATGCACAGCTCAAGGCTGAGGAGGGGATGAGGCAGGAAGAGAGATTATGAAATGGGAGCAGCAACCTGTGCAGGAAGAGCAGAGAAAACAGCGCAGGGAGAGTTCCTTCAGATGGAGTCAGAACAAAAAACCCACACTAAAACTGAAAAGATTAACAGCAAACGAGATGAAGAATGAATTGTCTTTGCTATAAATCAATCTCACCAAACTACCATTCCTAACTGGAAACCAACCTAACCTGAAACAGTTTCAGTTGTCTCATTCCATAGTAAATCCCACTCGAAATTAAAGCAACGGAACATGTTAAAACTCCATTTACATCACCACTTATCTCTTCACTGGAAGTATTCAGAAAACACACTGCCAATCAAAATAACTCAGATAGGAGTTACAATAGCAACAGATTTACAGATACGCCCTATCACATCTCTGAAGTTAGAACAGAACCTCTCTTTCGAAATCGTGGTGAAAATAAAAAGCTAAAAGGGTTTCAGTTACATCTAAATGCAGCTGAAATTTGGAATCTCGGAGATATAAGCTCTTAATTCAAAGGTTTTCAGAGAAACATTGAAGCAGAAAATGAAAGTGAAAGCGTAATGAAGACATCACATACATTCATTTTTCTGGAGACAAGTGGTAGCAAGATAAAGCACGGAGTATGTGTGAGACAACTAATATGCATTGATAAATGCATGTTCAAAGAGATGGGTGAGAAAAATCTCCACTCCCATCTTTACAGAGAGGGGAAAACACAAGAGGCAACCAAGCTGCTATTCCAGCATTAAAACTCACAGCCTACCACTTCTGGGCATTACACTTGCACAGGGAAAATAGGAGTTAAAAGACGGATTTATTTTCATTATCGGGTTTTTTTAACAGGCCAGCTAGTGAGGTGTTCTGTGCTTCTATGACTGAATCCCCGGTTCTTCCTTTACATTCAGAAGACGCATTTTGAGCAGGACAAGGGAAGATTTAGCCCAAATAACCTCCTAAGTTCCTTCCCAATTTTAATTGCTGTATCACTAAAAATACTTATAGGAGTAAATATCCAGTCTCCTCACAGCCTGCCCCGATTTTCCATAGTTTATAGAAGTGGCATAACAAAGGTATAACAGAAAAGGTACAATACATCACCAGACGGCTTTTTACCTTCAGAACAGTGTTTACCAGCCCTGCCAAACCTTTATATTCATGTGTGCAAATAAAAATCGATCTCAAGGGAGAATAAGGAGCATCCAGCACCCCAGAAAACATCCGAAGTTATTAAAAAGTAACTCAAAAATAACGCATCAATGGCCAAACTCGCTGCTAGCGGCTTGGGCCCATTATTCAGGCAAAAACGTGATTTAAAAGCCCCAAACACAGCCTTACCTGGCTCCCTGTTGATCTCTATCTCGAAGAAGCACTGGGGCCGGTCCTGCACCCCCNCGGCCTCAATGGCCGCGCCAGGCCACGCCCCCTGCCCGCCCTGCCCGCCGCGCTTTCCCGCCCTCTGCGTGAGGGGTAGCGGGGGGCGGTGCTGGGAGGGGACGCGTGATCGACCTCCCCCGTGCCGCGTTTAAAATGATGACTGTTTAAACAATAATAATAATAGTGATAATGTGAAAAATAAATCCAATTCTTAANTTACATCTAAATGCAGCTGAAATTTGGAATCTCGGAGATATAAGCTCTTAATTCAAAGGTTTTCAGAGAAACATTGAAGCAGAAAATGAAAGTGAAAGCGTAATGAAGACATCACATACATTCATTTTTCTGGAGACAAGTGGTAGCAAGATAAAGCACGGAGTATGTGTGAGACAACTAATATGCATTGATAAATGCATGTTCAAAGAGATGGGTGAGAAAAATCTCCACTCCCATCTTTACAGAGAGGGGAAAACACAAGAGGCAACCAAGCTGCTATTCCAGCATTAAAACTCACAGCCTACCACTTCTGGGCATTACACTTGCACAGGGAAAATAGGAGTTAAAAGACGGATTTATTTTCATTATCGGGTTTTTTTAACAGGCCAGCTAGTGAGGTGTTCTGTGCTTCTATGACTGAATCCCCGGTTCTTCCTTTACATTCAGAAGACGCATTTTGAGCAGGACAAGGGAAGATTTAGCCCAAATAACCTCCTAAGTTCCTTCCCAATTTTAATTGCTGTATCACTAAAAATACTTATAGGAGTAAATATCCAGTCTCCTCACAGCCTGCCCCGATTTTCCATAGTTTATAGAAGTGGCATAACAAAGGTATAACAGAAAAGGTACAATACATCACCAGACGGCTTTTTACCTTCAGAACAGTGTTTACCAGCCCTGCCAAACCTTTATATTCATGTGTGCAAATAAAAATCGATCTCAAGGGAGAATAAGGAGCATCCAGCACCCCAGAAAACATCCGAAGTTATTAAAAAGTAACTCAAAAATAACGCATCAATGGCCAAACTCGCTGCTAGCGGCTTGGGCCCATTATTCAGGCAAAAACGTGATTTAAAAGCCCCAAACACAGCCTTACCTGGCTCCCTGTTGATCTCTATCTCGAAGAAGCACTGGGGCCGGTCCTGCACCCCCATGGCCGCCCCTCGGCCTCGCCACCTGGACACAAAGCAGAGAAGGAGCCCCCGCGATCCCTCCCTCCGTCCCTCCCTCCTCACCCAGGGGTTCAATTACAGCGGGGCGGCTCCGCCTCAGCCCCGACCCCGAGGCGGCGGGGGAAACTCGCTCTGAGGGGAAGCGGTTCCTGCCGCGAACACGCAGCCGGGCTCGGCGCCGTCAGCGCGGCCCATCCCCTCCTTCCACCCGCTTCCCATCGCTCCCCATCCCTCCCTTTTCCCGGGGTTTTACCTGGCGGCTCCACCGCTTTGTNTGGGAAGGGAGTGGCGCCATGAGGGGATGGGGGCTCCGCTCCCTCCTAGACATGGCGTGACCAAGCTCCCCCGCTGCCGCGTTTAAAACGATGAATGTTAAAAAAAAAAAAAAAAACCAAAATTTTA
>VXAD01015544.1:180539-191745 GCA_013399195.1 Dicrurus megarhynchus | reverse complement strand
AAAAAAAAAAAAAATCCAACTCCTAACTCATGCTTTCCCCCTATGGGAAGTGTAATCGCCTGTAAGTGGTAGGCTGTGAGTTTTAATCCTGGAAATAGCGGCTCGATTCCCTCTGGTGTTTTCCCCTCCCTGTAAAAATGGGAGAGGAGATTTGCTTGCGGCTCGGAGAGGAGGAAGGGGCTTTACGGAATACATAACGGGAATAAATAGCATCATAAATAACCTTTGCAGAATAAACACAGTGAATAAATAACAGAAAAAATAACCTTTGCAGAATAAATAACCCCCATGGTGGGGTATCTCACTGCCCTGACCCCTCACCCTTATGGCCGTGCAGGCTGTGGAGCTGAGGGACACCCCCAGCTCCATCACCCCTTTAAATTGAGGTGTCTAAGACGACTCTCCGTGAAAGTAAAATATTTTTGCGTGTATAAATATGCCCTCAGAAGATTATGTATGGAAAATGTTCCCCGCAATGTGTTCCCTCAGGATGAGAACGTGGTGGCTGCCCGGGATCATCCTGCCCCTTGCTCAGCCTCAGCCTTGCCGTGTCTTAGAAACCCCCAAAAATTTAAACCAAATACATTTTAATGATTGCAGCAGGCCATAGGTTATTTATTCCGCGTTGGGGATGTTGGACCATGCTGGAGTGTGGAAGTGGTAATGGGAAATTGAAGCATCAAACTGTTCAGGAAGGAGAATTAAAACTGTAAATCCTCAGCCTAACACATCCTTCAGGCCAAGTTACTTCACACCGAGGATGTCCAGAAGCTTAAAACAGTTTGGTTTATTAATTTAATTTGTATAAATACTCTTCTAACAGTACCTTTAGTAATTCCAGAAAGAAGTTTTGTTTCTTTCTAACCAGGAAGGAGACAATCCTCAGCACTCAAAAAGCAAATTATTTCCAATGCTTCCCAGAAGTTGTACAAACCAGAACTCTGCAGTAATTTTACCTGGCAGCAGTATCTGCAATTATGTCCTTGTCTGAGGAGAAATTCAGAGGTTTTAGATGAAAAAAAAAGCCCTGCTGAGAATAAAGTAGCAATGCTGAAATCACAGGATATTTTAGCTGTTGGGAATGCAGCAAAGTGGGATTGTTTTAGATGTAATTTATCTATAGTTTAATGGTTGCTGTCACGATAGTGTTTGAGCATCTCTTGAAATTTTAACAGCCAGATTCTGTCATTCTTTATTAGCTCTAATAGCCCATGATTGTGCAAGTGGTCCCTCAGGAATCCTGTCACTGGAGTTGTCACACTGGTTTGCTGGTCCTTGGGGATACTTACAGGGTAAGCTGTCAAAAAATGTGGAAAAAAAAAAAAAGAGAAGTAGCAAGTCTAGTCCTAAATTATTTAGCTGTGAAATGCTCTTGCAAAGTAGAAGGGTGTTATTTGCCTCACTTTGCCATGGTAGCTGAGAAACAAAGCTGCCGAGAAGTTGAGTTGCAGGAGGTCTGCAGGAATTCCTTGCCAGAATTAAAATTTGAAAGCACATCTCTTTGATTTCCTTAATCTTCAAATAAATTATTAATTCCCTTTCACCTGCAGTTTCTTGCTTTTCTGTCCTCACAACATGAACTTGCTAGAGGCGGATGAGCAAATAAATAAGCAAAAAGTCTCACAAAAGACATGGAAATTTGCTGCTTGCTCTTGATGGAAATAGCAAAGATCGTGAGCAATAAAAAAAAAAAGAAGTTAATTTCAAGCCCTGATTATTTTAATAAAGAAGCAAATTGGAAAGAAGTTCTGATCCCTTGGGAGATAAGCTCTTAAGATCATGTCTAGGACTGGAGCTGATAAATATGCAGCTTGGTGGAAGAAAAAGATACCCAAAAAAAGACTTTCTGAAGCATGTCTGAGTCCGTTCTTTTGAAAGATGAAACACTGAGTTACAAATGAAGATTTTTTTTTTTCCTCGTGTTCCTGTCTGGGAGCTGCTGCAGATGCTGCTCTGGTCACATCCTGTGTCCATTGAAAGCAGTGACAAAGTCCCCTTTGATGGCCGTGGCTCTGGGTGTAGGCGGTGTGAGGGGGGTCACACTCAGCACGGTTATGAATAATTGCTTCTGTATCATTCTAGTTTTTGATAAGCCATAAATTTGTGAAACACCCTCTTTTCATAGGCTAAAATTTTACTGGTTATTTTCCAGTCCAACGCACAACTTTTGCGCACGCCGAGATCCACGGATCCAACTTTATCCTACCTCAAATCGACTTTACAGATTTCTTGGTGGTACAATTCATGCCTAAGAATCCACGTTGACAAATCTTGGCTGGAAGCTGCATTCTTTCCTGACACAGAGCCCTCTTGGTCTGGGAGGTTGAAAAGTAGGAGGATGCAAAGCCCCTGTGAAGCAGCTCCAGAGCCTGCGGGCACTTTGGGGTAAAACTGCTTGGACTGGGGCACAGACTTTAATTTCCAAAGTGTCTTTGATTGCCTTAATAACCGTTAGTCTCCATGTGGGCATGAGAGCTTGAACTAAGCAGCTTTTGTTTAGGTATTTGTGGAGGCTTTTCCTTATGTTTTTTGCAAATTCCATGTGTGGAAGCTGAGACTGCAATGGGAAACGAGTTTTTTTTTCTGAGCAACAAGTTGTTGGTAGAGGGCCTAGTGCCTGAAAAACCTCTGCTCTGCTCCTTGCTGCTGAGTGTTTTCCTACCTAGTTTGTTACTTAAGGAAGAGAAGGAATTTCCAACAAAGCTTTCCATTATCTGGGGCATTTGGGTTCAGGAGGTGGTGCTCAAAATAGTTTTGTGAGACAAATTCACGGCTGCTTGTTCAAAATCTCACTCTTCCCTCTTCCGTGCAGATTCTGCTCCACGAAGGATGCAAAGTGTTGACACCAGGAGAAGAACTGGCTCAGAGCTGTTCACGGGGGTCACTCAGGTTTGGAGCATTGAAGGATAAAAAAAGAGCCAGCAAATTCTACATTTAAATTAAAAAAAACTTGTGTTACTGAAGAACAGATGAGCACCTGGAGTGTTTCCTTCAGTCAGTCAGTCAGTCATGCCAAGCCATTTCTTTGGTATTTGTTAGGAAAAGTAAATATTGCAGACCAGAATAACTGAAAAGGGGCTTTAATTACGCCAAGCCTCAGTGCTGAGCACACACGAAGTTAAAAGTGAGAGGCCGACAGGGAGTTTATCTGTTAAGCAAATGGAAACAGCAAAAAGGGGCTTCATTAAAAAATCCTCAGGTCAGCATTTGAGTTTCGAGAGCTAAAGAGGAGGAAACAGCACGTCTCAAACAGAACTTTTATCCTAGGACTTTTGCTGGGAAGGAGCGTTGATGTGGGGACACGCTTGGACAGGGTACAGGGATATCTGTAACCTCAGACATCCCAACGCTGCCTGTGGTTCTCTTCACTCAGGCTTCCCTTTCCCCCGGGATTTCCTGTGAACCCACTTAATACCTGAACCACTGACACACTTCCCGAAGGATTGCTGAGCATCCCCCCATCCTGCCCTGAAGCTTTAGAAGTGTTTCCATCCCTGGCATGAGTAGGTGGCCCCATCTGCTATCCAGGCAGTAAACAGAATTTGTTAATGACTGCCCCAGCGTGATAGAAATATCAGCAACTCATTAATCCATTATGTGTGAATTGCTTAATGGGGCAGGGAATATTCCTGTGCTTGTGGCCTCTTCAGGCCTTGAAATCCACATTTTTTTCCGAGCTGCTGCAGGATGATCCCTGCCTCCACAACCTTCCTGTGAACCTACATGCTTATTTTGCTGCCCTCCTTGCATTAGAATGAGTTCTCCCCAAACAATTCTACAAAAATACCTCAATTTTGTAAATATTCTACTGTGTATAGATAAAGGGGTTGAGGATTTTACACTTCCTTAACCACTAAGTGCCTGATGTGTGGGTCGGCGTCTTGTGAACGTCTCAAGATCACACTTGGCTTGATCCCAACCCCAAAATGATTATTTTTTTCATTTACCTCAGGGGGGTTATAATTCAGAATTATGAAAAAAACCCACCCTGATGTCTTGCTAGCAACCAAAACTATTCTTTATGCAAAGGCAGAAGTGTCTTACCTCATATCAGACATGATTTACCCACTCAGTAACACTCAAACTAGGTCAAAAACAAGAGGTTTGTTTCTACAGCACATAATTAACCAGTGAAACCTGGTGCCGCAGGAGATTGCGGAGGTTAATGATACGATGTCTGGTTCTGCATGTGGAGTCTTGCGTGGAAGCCCAGTAAGTGGGACACGCTACAGAACAGCAGCACAAGGGAGTTTTTACCCTTTCCAATAAAATTAGACTGTTTGTGCTACTGTGTTCTTGCCATCTCCCATCTGTTTCCCTGTGCCTCTTGTCTCTCCTATTAAATCCTGAGCTCTCGGAATGGGTGACAACAGAGGGCTTTTGGTAGGGACTTTGACAACCTCTATCGGTCTGCTGTCGGTAAAAGGAATAAGGCAATTTTGCCTAAAAGCCTGCTCTTGTTCAGAAGTGACACCGAGGCAGAGATTAGAAATAAAAAATGGTACTGAGCAAGTAGAAAAGGAAAATTCATGTGTATTGCTGGAGGCAGCCAGACAGCCCTGTAAGAGGTTTGGTATGAAGTGTAATATCCCCAGGATCACTTCGATTCGAACTAATATTTAATTAATAGCTTTTTGAGGGGAACATGGCACGATGATTCCTCTCCCCTAGATTTTTCCCTTTCTTTTTTCCCCTAAAATTTAATTTACCTTTTTGCCTTTGCATTATTAAAGACGTGTAAACCCAGCTCGATATTCTCACCCAGCACCATCTGAGAACACTCTGTTATGCAGCTTGAAACGCTTGAAACTGAGTCAGCTCAGGTGCTTCAGAGCTTGTTAGCTTCAGCTCAGACAGCTTCTGCAGCCTGGTGCCAGCGCCGTGGCTCGCAGGAGGGATTGTTAATTAGCTGAGATGCAAATGTACGTGGAGATTCAGGGCCCTGCCTGTGCTGGGGACCATTGGGGCAGCTCTGCAGAGCGGCAGAGATCCATCACTTTGCTGTGCTGAGCCAGAAATGACTTCACATAGCGCTGGTGGGACACCTTGTCACTGCTGTCCCAAACTTCCTGCTCCAGGGGTGTGACATGTAGCACAGAGAGGCTGGAGCTGGCTCTGAGCAGAGCCAGCTGAGCTCTGCATCGCTCCGAGACCCAAATTGGCCCCGGAACAAGTGCAGCTCCATTTGTATGCGCTGCTGATCCTGAACCGTTAAATCATATGGAAACCACGCTGACTCCACACAAAGCCATCTCGGGGACGGATAAATCCATACAGCTGCCAGTGCTTTAAAAATAAAGAATTCAAGGCACAGTGCGAAAGGAACTGGGCGAAATGTAGTGGCCCCTGTGAGCTGGGAGGTCAAACTAATTGATACAGTGCTTTGTTCTGGTGTTAAAGTGGTGAATCTGCAGCTGAGGCTCTAGAGCAGAGTGATAATAACAGCAAGAGCAGTGCCAGTAAGGGAAAGCTGAGCAGTTGGCAGAGCCATGGCTGCAGCGAGGCGGGGAATTCGCAGGAGATCTGAGTAGGCAAAAGGGAACGGCTCCCTGCGCTTGAACCTGAGGAATGAACAGACACTCCTGGTAACAAAAGAGGGCACTGAAAAATTAAGGTCAGCAGGTCGAGGGAGGTGGTTCTCCCCCTGTATTCTGTCCTCCTGAGACCCCACCTGCAGTGCCCTGTCCAGCTCTGGAGTCCTGAGCACAAGACAGACATGTATCTGTTGAAGCTGGTCTAGAGGTGGCCAAGGAGGTGCTCCGAGGATTGGAACACCTCTTCTCTGGAGCCAGGTTGGGAGAGCTGGGAACGTTCACCTGGAGAGAAGAAGGCTTCAGGGAGACCTTAGAGCCCCTTCCAGTGCATAAAGGGGCTCCAGGAGATCTGGAGAGGGACTGGGGACAAGGCATGGAGGAGGAGGAATGGCTTCAAACTGAGAGAGGGCTGGGTTAGATGGGATATTGAGAAGAAATTCCTCCCTGTGAGGGTTCTGGGGCCCTGGCACAGGTTGCCCGGAGAAGCTGTGGCTGCCCCTGGATCCCTGGAAGTGTCCAAGGCCAGGCTGGATGGGGCTTGGAGCAACCTGGAATAGTGGAAGGTGTCCCTGACCACGGCAGGGGGGTTGGAACGTGATGATCTTTCAGGTCCCTTCCTTCCCAAATAATTCTGTGATTCTATGACCCTATGAAATTCTGGCTTGTGGGTACAGGCAGGATGGATTCCTGCAGGGAGTTCCAGCAAAGAAGTGGGTGGTTTCTATAGGAGGAATGAAGGATTAGCAGAAGTCCTCGCTTGGCACAGTGCCTTTAGAGAACAGCAGTAATAAAACATGCAGTGCCTCCTGGTAGCAGTGCTGGTAATAACCATCCAGATGAATATTGATGTTGATATAAATAAAGCTCTATGAAATTACAATCAGCTAAGGTTAGGAAGATATTCTTTTTCTGGATTGAACAATTAAGTGCAGTGTGTGCACTTACAGATAGAGCAGGTTGGAAGAAGGGAAGGATTTATATTGTTCTCTGAAACATTCACCACTGGCCACTGTCAGAGACAGAAAACTGCATCGATCTGTTTGGGAATGACAATTTCTCTTTCCTGCAGCAACAGCAAAATATCTGTGCTGGGAGTTCAGTGCCTCACTTAATTTGATACTAAAAGATATCTTGGTAGACAGAGATATATAAAACTCTGGCATGATGTAGCTAAAATCTTGTTTATGCCTCTGCATAGGAAGAGTTTGCCTTATCATAAGACAGGAGCTTAAAGTAAAACCTGAATGGAAACATGTAAATAAGATGTGAATCAGGGAGCAGCCATGCTCCAGCCTGCTTCCTTCCAGTGCATGCCAAAACCTCCCTCCCAGTGTGAGAAATTAGGATTGGCCATGTGAGAAATCATACAGAGATTTCAAAAATCATAAAATAGTTTGAGTTGGAACAGACCTTTTAAAGATCATCTTGTTGCAGGTGTCATGTAGGTGAGGTATCCTGTGCCTGCAGCTTGGATGTCCTGATCAAATCGTGTGTTCCTGTCAGTCAAAGACAGATAAATGTTGCTGTTCTGATGGAGGATTATGGATCAGCTGGGAAATCATTTCTGTTACATTCTGCATCACCCTAGTCGATTTAGTCCTGGTGCTCAAATCTGCCAAGTGTTTGTCCAGGGGATCTGCCTGCCCTTTGGGAGAGTAATAATGAATAACTAAGCCTTTTACCATCACAATAATAATGAAGTTTTAATGGTGAATTAAGGAACAGAATGAGGGAAAATCCAGCCGTGAAGCTGTTGCTGCCAGTTGGCATCTAACGAGACAGTGAGATGTGGAACTGTTAATGGATGTAGGTAAATGAAGGAGTGATAAAATCACACAATGTCTATAAACATAAATCAGGATCAATAAAATAGTGGCTGCACAGATTCAGCCTCAGATTCTGAGGCAAGAAACAGCTGTAAACCTACATATGGGTTTGTAGATAAACCCCATGGAACTGGGGCTGTTGAGCCTGGAGAAAGGGAGGCTCACAGGGGACCTTCTCACTCTGTACAACTCTCTTACAGGAGGGTGCAGCCAGGTGGCTCCCAGGGAACAGTGACAGAACGAGAGGAAACGGCCTCAAGTCACACCTGGGAAAGTTTAGATTGGATATTAGGGACGATTTCTTCATGGAAAGGGTGGTCAGGCATTGGAACAGGATGCTCAGGGAAGTGAGAGAGTCACCACTCCTGGAAGGATTTAAAAGATGTGTAGATGTAACACTTAGAGACATGGTTTAGTGGTGGCCTTGGCAGTGTTAATTGTTAATTTTGATTTTAGAAGACCTTTCTAACCTAATTGATTCTATGATTCCATTCTGTGACTCTCTCTTCCTGGGCTTTTAGATCCTGCCTGCACCAGAAAATATTTCTTCCACATTATATGGCCAGTTCAGTGCTACTGGTCCACACCTGCAGAGCTGACCGAACTGAAACCCACAGAATAGAAAAACGTTTTGAGTATCATTTCTGACCCAAACATTGGATGCACCTGGGTCTAGTTAAAACATATGAGCCAAGGAAAATAATTGGAAAACTTCATTAAAGGGTATTTAATCACACCTCCATGGCCACATTTTCTCCTGCATCCCTGCCAGCACTGACAAGTAAGGTGTGGCTGAATCAAATTCTCCTGGTGCTATAAATGGGAAAAATGTGTCCTTTAATTCTGAGGTGAAAACAATTCATTTCTTGAAAGAAAACTGTGTCTCTGCCTTAATTTTCTTCCCATTTTCCTGCCAGAGCACCACATCAATCATTTTCCTTCTCTAAAGTCAACCTCAGCCGTTGACTTGTCTCAAACAATTGTAGGATGAACCTGCTGTCAGAAACCACCTTCTGCTGCTTGGCCTGACTGAGCTGCCACTGACCCCTGGCAGGAACTCGCTCACACCCTCTATACACCTTTTATTTGCTGTTCTACTTACAGGGAAATGAAGGGGAAAACCATAAAAATAACGAGCATGTAAACAACTCTGCTGGGGAGCAAACAGCTCCAAGGAAGAGCCGTGAAAAATCACACAGAGCAGAGAAAGTCTCCCGAGATAAATATGACTATTTAGGGCAGCCAGACAATAATTGCAGCGTTTGCAAAAGTCAGCATGAATATGCCACATTATTCCCAGCAAGCATCGTGTTTGAGGGACACAGCCCATTTTCTGTTCCTGAGGCCGGTGATTTTCTTTTGGTTTGTTCTCCCCTAATGGAGCAGACTTTCTGAATAATTTTCCCGGTGCTTTGGTCTCTCCCTTGCAGTTTTATGGGCTGTTACAAGCACTGGTGGTCTCTGATGTGTGAAAACTGAGACAAGTTAATTTGGATTAGGAGTAATGGGAGTGCTGTAGTGCCACGGTTGGATGAGCTTTGTCCTAGAAGGGAGGTTTCTGGGATAAACAATATCTGTGAGCAGAGGCATCATTTGCTGAGAGCAGTAAAATGTGGGCTCTTCGGAGGAAAATTGAGAAAACAACATTGCAACCACTTGTAAGCTTGAGCTTCCTTCCCCGACTTCTGGGATTTGTGTGAATGTGAGTACATTGTCACTTTCTACATCCTTCCCTGCTTAATGCCCACCAAATATTTCTTCTGCAGGATGCAAGGGATGTGTGGGCATCACTCAGGAAGCAGCTCTCTGGATCAGGCTGCAGTGCCGTCTTAATGGATGTGGGAGCAAGACGGGAAAGTTTCTGTGAGGGAGGTGAGGCCCTGGCACAGGCTGCCCAGAGAAGCTGTGGCTGCCCCTGGATTCCTGGAAGTGTCCAAGGCCAGATTGGACGGGGCTTGGAGCAGCCTGGGATAGTGGAAGGTGTCCCTGCCCATGGCACAGTTTCTGTGGTATCTGTGATACGTCACATCCAGATGCTCATCCCTCGAATCCAACCCCAAATGATCCTAAACCAGAATTAAAGCCTATAAGATTTTTAAAGCAAAGACAGCTGGGGTGCTTTTTAAAAAATGTTTTCAAGGATTCATATTTTTTTGCTCTACTCTCCTGTTATGATATCTACAAATTACCTTTGCTCTGGAAGCAAGCTGGGATTTTCCTTGGTTTCCCATTATTCCAGAATTTCGAACCTTAAAACCTCGTATTTTACACATTGTAGTAAAACACTTCTCTGAAAGTGTTCAGAAAATGGGGGGATGTGGCACTTGGGGACATGGCTTGGAGGTGAACGTGGCAGTGCTGGGTTAATGGTTGGACTTGATGATCTTAGAGATCTTTTCCAATCTAAACGATTCAATGAATCCATGAGACACCTCAAAGGTTGCATGCCCCAAAGAGACATGAAGCAGGTGTGGAGGGAGCAGTGACACCACTGTTACTCTGTCTTTGGATGAGCAGGGTGTGCTACACCACGTAGTGTCACTGTAGGTGCCACAGTCCCTCCTCCTGTGTTAATCCTGTCCCCAGGATTCTTTAAACAACAGCATTTTAGAGGGGCTGTGAGCTCTAGTGCTCCTGGCTGCTGCTGCCAGACCTCAATTCCCCCTCTAATTATACCTGGCCACTTTTGATAAGATTTTTTTTGAGTTTGCAGCTCTCCAGTGCTGTGCATTCAGCATGACGGTGGTACAGCAGGGTGTATTTGTGTGGTGGATGATGATGTTACTCTAAATCACTAATCCTAAAAATCCCCAGGGGAAAAAAGGTTCTTTGAACATTATAAAACTGCATATTTGCCTACTGCTAATTAGTCACATATAACCTGCAGTCTGAATCTTCTTGGAGACTGGGGAGAATGAAAATACCCTGAGAGCCGATGGGGAAGGGTTAACAAAGGAAACTCGGGATGTGAAATTGAAATATTCTTTCTGGCTCGGAGAAAGCAAGAGCACTCATCAAGCACAGAGGCTCTTTATCTGGTGTCTGACAGTGCCACAGGGGACAGCGAGATGCTGCAAACCAAGGTCATTCCTGCCTCTTTGAAGTGATGCATTCGTACATGCTGGCACTGAGGGAAAAGCTGGACCTCCAGCTCAGCCAGACTGATCAGTGACACAGGTCAGGCAAAAAAAAAAACAACTGGAAAAGGCAGAAGTATCAGCATTCACATCCTCAGATACTGAGAGTCAAAAGGGATGAGGAAATTGTCCCATCTGACCTCATCTGGGATTGGATTTTTCCCCAAGTATTTCTCCATTGAGTCTGATAAGTTGTCATGTAAGAGGGGAAGTTAGAGTCAGCAACCTGTGGATGGCGGGTACTTTAAAATTCTCCCTTTTTGAGCTGGGAATCAGATGAGAAAATGAGACAGCTTTTAGGATCAAGTCTTATAAAGAATTAGGTACATATCCACCCAAAGGGCTACAGGGACACCTACAAACCAGTGAAGATGGTCAGACACTGGGATGGACACTCATCTGTTACTGTGCAGTTATTGGCATTGCTTTGGGATGCTGTTGGCATCTCCTGACTGGCTCTGAGAAAGCCATGGACCAGCAGCTCCCGGTGGTCAGCAGAGGGAAGAAGCCAGCCTGTCCTGAGGGGGGAGAACAGGAGCACAGTTCAGCTACATCAACAGGAGCCCTGCTCTCAGGTCAGAGGATGAACCCTGACCTTCTTCATTTATGGGTAGAGATACAGTCAATTAACTTATTTGTGGGGCAGAAAAATGCCTGAGCTTTTAAACTGTGTCCTGTCAGTGCTTTCAGCTGCCACAGCACTGCCTGA